>OZ010615.1:22664656-22889656 GCA_963932145.1 Acanthosepion lycidas | reverse complement strand
GACTGAAAGAGAATGAGAAGACTTTAGTACAGCAAAAGAAAAATAAAAGGACAGGATTTGGAAAGAAATTGTGATTGATGTTGCATTTAAAGTTTTCAAAATTGTAGGTGCCAGGGAAGCAAGAAACTGAAAAAAATTTCCACAAGTGTGAAGTGCAAGAAAACAGTTACATCTAGCTGTTTCAACAATAAAATGATGAGACCTAATTACCAATCTAGTAATATGCTTAAATTTTATGTAGTTAGGTACCAAGGAAGAGAGCTCATTAGAACAATTGTCATGTAAATATTTATAGAAAAGACAGAGGGAGGCTACATTATAGTAGTGTGAAAGTAATTGAAGATGCCAGGTCAGGACCAATTACATTACAAACCTGTAAGCAAAGAGTGTAGTGAGATTGGGGAAAACATCTAACCGATTACTCTCCCACCAACTATGACAGTAATAGGCACAGAGGGGAAAGGGAAGGACAATAACAAAAATGATACTACCTCAAAAACCACAGCTACTTTAGGAACAAAGGGCCAACTTCACAAAACACTGTGTCTTGCCAACTGGTTTTCTTGTTCCTTTTATTAGCATGAGACATCTTACAAAGACCTGGATTTTGACCAGTTGCAGAGAGGCCTGTATCTAGACATGCCAAGCTGTCCTGCTGTTAACAGGGAAAACCTGGATCTTACTGGTATTGACAAACATGTCCACATGTGATCTGGGGACTCTTTTGCATCTGTACTAACACACATTCAGCCACAAGACCATTCTTTGGAATTTGTTGAGAATCTAGAGATATATAACAAAAGCAGTAGACCTGAGCCCAAGAAGTTACAATGTGTTGCTCTCCAGGCGGCTAGCATCAGCTGTTCTGATGGAGGTTCAGAGAAGGTGATTAAATGACAGCAGTTTTCTCAAAAATAATTTCATGTATTACAAAAATGCGACAACTACTGTAGAGCAATGGATGGTTAATCTTACAGACCACTGAGAGTATAAACGTTCAATTATCTCAAAGTAACCCAAGATGATGTCCTTGTACCAGACAAAGGGGAATTGAGTAAATATTTATATCCCTACACAAAAACCATTATATAATGAGTGATAGGTATATATCTGATGATGTTACCCGAATTCAGGAAAACGAAAGTTAATATGGATTCTAAAGTTTAGTTTGGCACAAAGCCAAAACTGAGTTCCCTGTGAAGTTTGAAATTACTGACCTTTCAAATGACCCTGCTTTATTGTAAGCAACTAAGAGTTCTTTCATGATGGTTGTTGGGGAGTATAAATAGATTCAGGTGAAGTCACTACAATTTGTTAGCATGTACGTATTGTTGGTAATTTTGCTATAAATATGTATTGCTGGTAACTTTTTATATAAAAATGTATTGCTGATATTTTTATTATAAAAACATATTCTTATACTCTCATAGTGTTTTGTTTTTGTTTGGGGGTACACTAATTGCTCATAGCTGGGACCCTAAGAGGCTCTACCACCTTGGGTCAGGGTGGACCTAGAAACAATTAAGAGGTGGTTCCATGCTCTTCAAAACCTCCAATCTCCCAAACAGAGGCCTTGCTGCCAGATGTAGTTTATTGTCATACCAAGGACTATCTCTATTAAAAGCTGGACTATCTGGATGACAATGTTGTAAGCACACTCTGCAGAGTCAGTCAGTTGTGTGCAATGCATGATACACGCTTAAGCAATCATGTATCTTTCAATACATGACTGACGAGGCAGATTTTTTTTTCCTACAGTAGGTTGCCATTTCTTTCTGCAGTAGACCAGCTGCCATCCAAGGCTATAGAACCCGGTCTGTCCTGCTATTTTACCCATAGCTGGGGGAGAAGAAGAAGATTCATACCTTTCCCAAGGGTATTAGCATGTAAGTGAATGTGAAATTTTATTTTTATTTTTCTCTTCAGTCACACTAATAAGACTATATATTATTGTTCTATGCAGTTTTATTGTAAAATTATGAACAACGCCTTCATTTAGACATGTGCAAAACTTTCCAGGTGCATGATTGTTAGCAAAAGGGACAGCCCAACATGCAAATTACAGAATGGAGATAATGAAAGCAAATAAATGCAACAATTTAGATATCTGGGAAGTGTATTAACAGAGGACAGAAAATACAACATGGAAATCCAAAAGTGTATTGGGATTGCAAAAGATGCCTTCTAAAAGCTGAACAAAGTATTAAGAAACAGAAAAACATCGTTACAAACAAACAAAAGAGAACTGAACTGTTATGTAGTACTAGTCCTCCTATATCGCAGTCAGTGCTGGACAATCTCCTCACAGATGAAGAAGAGACTTGAAGCAACAGAAATGTGGTTCTACAGAAGGATGCTGAGAATAACATGGACTGAACATGTGAGCAACAGCAAAGTTCTATGGACAATGACAACAAAAAGGACACTGATAATTAACATCAAGAAGAGTTAGATGAAATTTCTGGGGCACAATGAAAAAAGATGACTTGGAAAATCTGACCCTCATAGGATAGACTGAGGAACAGAGGAACGCAACACACAACCTACCTGGTGAACTTGAGTGAATGAAAGGCAGCACAGGGTTTGCAAGAAAAAGATGAAAGTTATTAAGAGCTACAATGGACAAGAAATTGTGGAGAGCCATGCTCGCCAACATCCTCAAGGTACACAGCAAATAGAAGGAGAATGAATACAGTTGAAAGTTTTTTCACTATAAATTTTTGAACATTCTTAACAATTCATATTTAAAATATTTTTCAAACTTTCTAAATGAAAATATTTTTCAATTTATATAACAAACTAACAATATTTACAAGATCATCAATACAGAAAAAAAAGTGTGTATGTGTGATCAAAGAATTTAATTTCCCAGCAATAAATTATGACCATTCTAACTGAAGTCTATTTTCTTCATATTACAGCTAACATGTATCTGTATTCCAAGTCAGGTCAGTATTCCATTTTCCCTAACGCATTGAGAAACCTCCTCCAAGTGAATTGTTTAGCCAGTTGGAATCTTTTCCTCATCCAAAAATGATTCGGAATCAAAATATCTAAGATTCCTGAAGACAAAAGCAATCCAGTCTAAGAAAAAAAAAAAAGAAAAAATTCTTCTGTTATGTCTGATAAGGAACAATGTGTCAATTTTCTTGATAGACACACAACATTTATCCTTTTGTCAACAGCAGAAGGCCTAAATGGGTATACTTTTCTTTTCTTTTTTTTTTTTTTGGCAGAGGGAGTTGTACTATTGAGCACAGGTCCCCCAAAACAGAACTGAATTCTATTCCAGACTTGTTTATGCAAGCCTTTCACAAGCATGTGTACAAAACTTCTTTCACCCAAAATGCCCTCCAAAGAGAGTGCCTATTATTCTGGCCTCATTCCAAAGGAGATATGCACAAGAATTTATAGCTCAGATCTTCAACCAAAAAAAAAAAAAAAAAAAAAAAAAAAAAGAATAAATAAAAATACACAATAACAAAAAACATATATGACCTGAAGAAGGTCAAGGAAGGTATTGTCAAAAAAATAAAAGACATTGATATTAGTCAAAGTAAGTCATGAAACAATGACAATAATTTGAGCAGAGTTCATGAGAGGAAGACAAATGGTTAGTAGGAGGCAAGGTGGAAGTTTGTCTACTGTAGAAGACACTAAACACGTCATAGACTTTCTTATTCTTAATCATTTTTACTGAGCAGACTATGGGGCTAAACAGAGGAAAACAGGGTTTGGACGATTGTAGATGCACCAATCTTACAAAGAGTAGGACCAGGAAAAATGAGATTTTTCAAATTCTGAATATTTTTGATGTCAGGATCAACTGAGAAATACGCAAGACTCATTTCAGAGTTTTTATTCTCCTGAAACCAAAATGGTGGGCTGGTCAAATTAGCCAAAATCAAAAATACACTTCCAAATAAAGATTAAAAGAGTAAAATTTGTTTGTTTTTATAGTAATCAATTCCCTAATTAATATTAAAAAATGCTCAGGTAGTTTAAAGGATACTAATTCAAAAAGTGGATTCAGGGAGCAGAGTTCAAAGTTACAGGCTAAATCTTTGCATTCACTTTCACATGGCTCTATTTTTTTTTCACCCTAGCTATGGGCTTATGTACAATACAGACTGAGCTGTCAAGTCTTGGATGGCACCCAGTCTAGAAGAATGACCACTCTGAATTCAAAGTCATAGAAAATATGAGAAATTACTCTAATATCAATCCAAAGTTATGGCAATTCACAGATATGAAAGAAGAAACTGTGGAGAGCCATGATCACCTACGTCTTGGAGCAACAAACCACAGAAGAATAATATTATTTTATTAATAAATATATATTATTAATATTTATTTTTATTAGATGAAGTATTGTCAACCATTACTAATTTTGGACTAGCGTTTCTGTCTTAATTTCAATTGCTTTCTTTACACTAGTAACAGCAGTAGCCTTCAGGAAAAGCATGAATCTGTTTCTTCTCCCCTCAGCTATGGATTAAATAGTAGACTCTCTAACCTTTGTTGGCAGCTAATTCTAAGCAAAGGACAACTTTGAATTCCAAGTTATGTCAAAGGCAATAGGAAACCACTATCTATCCCAAAAAGTCATGGCAATTTACTGATAAAAAGGAAGCTGTGTGGAGCCACGATTGCCTATTATTTAAAGTCACATTGTATTTAAAAAAACAATTAATTACATGCTTAAATGATCCAATTCATTTACCCGATTTCACACAATGTTTCGATTAGGTCCGATGAGGAAATTTTAGTGAAGCACACATTTGATTTATTGAAGAAAAGATAAAAATAAAACTGACCAGGCAGCGGAAATTCCTGAGACAATAGCAGAGTTAGATAGCGAAAGGCATAATATTGGGGCTTCAACTCTTGTTCTTCTAATTTACGGGCGCAGGCTGGATCCTTCTCTTTCAGCATCTGCATCAACTGTTTCATCATACTGCCTGCAAATAGAACGAAAAATCAAAAACTAACAAAAGAAGAAGAAACACTTGCAAAAAGAGAGAACCCACAAACAAAGGCTTAAACTAGCAATGAAAAGAAGAAAAGAAAAAAAAAAACATTCTTAAAAAGGTAATCAATGTTCAATTAATGACCGGAAAATGTTCTAAAAATGATATGATACAGATAGAAATATTAATAAAATAATTTGTGATTAATCAAATTTCAATTAATCAAAAGATATTTTCAAGAATCATTTCATGACTTGAATTTTTTTAATTATATTTTTTTATAAAGTTAATCTGAAACCAAAAAAAACAAAGAAAAGAAAAGAAAACTTTTTTGTTCAACCTGATGACTAATGTTTCAAGTTTCTGTTCGACTAAACAGAAAAAAATAGACCAATTGATGCAGTTAAATAACTACATATTAGTATTTAGTACTTAACAAAGACTAAATATTTGTTTATAAAATGGAGTAAGGATTATGAAATCAGGATTTCTTTCATCTTCATTTCAATTGCTTTCTTTCCATAAGTAGTATTAGTAGGAGTAATATTCTCTGCCATTTTGATTAGATGAAACAGTCAAGCATTCTTCATTTTGGACTAGGATTTCTTTCATCTTCATTTCAGTTGGTTTCTTTCCACTAGTAGTATTCGTAGTAGTAATAATATTCTGTCATTTTGATTAGATGGAGTATTGTCAAGCATTATTCATTTTGGACTAGGATTTCTTTCATCTTCATTTCAATTGCTTCTTTACGCCTAATAGTTGTAGTATCAGTAGTAGTGTTAATTTGGGTGAATTTCTTGTAATAGTAGTAGCAGTAGTAGTAGTAGCACTAATAATGTTAATTTGGGTGAATTTCTTAGATGAAGCCTTGTCATTATTATTCATTTTTGACTCGTCATTCTTTCATCTTATTTCTCTTACTTCTTTAAACCTAGTAGTAGTAGTAGTGTTAATTTGGGTGAATTTCTTAGATGAAACCTTGTCATTATTATTCATTTTTGACTAGTCTTTCTTTCATCTTATTTCTCTTGCTTCTTTACACCTAGTAGTAGTAGTAGCAGCAGTGTTAATTTGGGTGAATTTATAAGATGTCATTATCATTCATTTTTAAGAAGTCTTTCTTTAGTCATATTTCTCTTATTTTTTTTATCATGTTTTTACATTCATTTTTAATATTCTTAAGCAAGCATCCCTGTATGGAAATGCTGAATAAATTATTTCGTACACAGGATTCTCACATTTACCCATCCAAGCGGCCGACCCAACTTTAGAGAGAATATAAATGGCTGTCTTATTTTTTAATGTAATTCACTTATTGAAGACAAAGACATAAAAAAACGGATGGTAGACGCATAAAAGAATTGACTTACCAATTCCAAAATCTGAATCATCCATTGTTTTGTTAAAATTATCTCTGATTTCGGACATTAAATTCGTAAAACAGAAAAAAGAATCTGCTTCCGCACATCCTGGCAATTCAAGAAATAAAAAAGAACAAAAAAAAACAGATTAATATAAAACACAAGAAAATGGCAATGAGTTTGTTTTGGGGCAGGTCATGCTGCTGTAATTACCAAATCTGAAGCCAAACCATCTATCTCAATGAAAGAAAAATGGTTCACTCAGAAAATATTTCTTGTAAGCCTTAATGTGCAAAGTTAAGATAGTTGAGGCAAATAACTACTACTTATAAATAGGAGAGGTTCATATGGGAAGCTGTGGAAATCCTAGTCTTTTTACAGAGTTCTAACTCTATATTTTTATATTGATCAAAACTTGTTTTAATCCATGAAAATTTTACAGTTTTCCTATTTGAATTTTCTAATGAATCTTAATTCTTCAGTGAATGACTGAATAATCTCTGTAGAAATTCCTCTATCACATAGTTAAATATTTATAACTTAACTTTAACAAAATGTTACAATAACAAATAATAAATATGAATGCTAGTCGGTATTTTAAGAAAAAACAAATGAAATGATTTAAAATTGACAGCATTTTCCATTTCACTGAAACAGCCATTAAACACTTCCGTTCTTTCATTCTTTGATTTTCTCACTGAAACCATGTAGTGCCTCCCCCCCATTTATTCCTCCCAATTAAAATGGAATAGTCCATTATTTATAAGGTATTGGCAGGATGTAATGGTCGTGTGAACTAACAAAGGGAGAGACAAGCACAATTATAATAGCATAGTAAGAGAGTTTTAGATGCAAAGTTGACATATCTGATCAGCTGTTGTAGACTATCAGGCTAGTATTTCAACATATTTTAAAAATATTTTTTAAATCATTTAAACCCCAATCAAGGAGATAATCTAATAAGACACAAGGGGTTACTGGGAGGGAAAGGGAATGAGAAGATTTTAGTGAGGAGAAAGGACGATTAACAGATCAGGAACACCAGACCAAATATGGTAGGAATATTCAATGCACAGTCATATGTTAGATTTATAAATCTGCAAGATAGATTCTGATGAGAAAAATTGTCTAGTATGATACAGCGAACCAACTTTCCTAGCAGGCAGAAGAACTCGCAATTGCTTCAATAAAATCACTCCACTTCAGGTCAGTAGAAAACATAAGCCCAAGAAGGCAGAATGTGTTGCTCTCCAGGCAGGTTAGCATCAGCCATTCTGATGGAGGCTCAGAGAAGGTGGTTAAACAATATCAGTTTTGTTTAAGGAGGCATTAAAATTTTTGTTGAAAATAAATTCACATATTACAAAAATGGGGCATCTACTCCAGAGTAGTGGATGTTTAATCTTACAGACCACTGAGAGAGTGTAAAAGTTCAATTACCACAAAGTGACCCAAGCTGGTGTCCTTGGACCAGACAAACATGAACTGAGTAAACATTTATATCTCTATGCAAAAACTATTACATTGCTATGAAAATATTTATAGAATAGACAAAGGGAAGCTACTTCTCAGTGGCATGAAAAATGATTGAAGTTGAGATGCCAGCTCAAGACCGATTATGTTGCAGATTTTGTCTACAATTTTGAGACAAGGAGAGCCAGACAAGATATAGCAGCAATATTCAATGCATGGATGAATGGTAGATTTATAAATACACAATATGGATACTAAAAGGAAAAAATGTCTGAAACGACACAATGAACCAACATTTTGACATGTAAGAAATGGAGGTGGTTTTTTATGTGCTAACAAATATGACATTTTTTTTCTTAAGAAATGGTATTCATTAAAGAAAGAAGATTTTTGTATATTTCTTATAATTTAATCATTTACGAAGCATAGCCGAGTGTGGCACAAGGCCAATATTTTTTATTTTCTTACCAAAAAAAATGGCTGATGTTGAGAGAATGACCTGAATGTCAAAACACAGACACACACAGTATTTACAGCTATCAGCAATCTCACAGTAATACCTATACTTAAATATATTAAGGGATGTTCATAGATGTCTCCAAACAATTTATATATATATATATTATATATATTGTACATTATAAATGTTTATAGATATAACAGATATTATATAATATAAAATATATATAGTGTAAGAGCCTGGACACAAACAATTACTCACCGTAACAAAACTGAAGACAATTTTGACATAGGGAATGCTACATTGATTAAAAAAGAAAATATATATATATATATATATATATATATATATATATATATATATATATATTAGGTTGGTGCAAAAATAATGTCGTTTTTTTATGTATTTTTTAACATCAAAAACCGATATTATTTTTGCACCAACCTAATATATAAAAGTGAACATAGAAGTCAAAACGTAGAGGTGACAGTCTGTTTCATTCTAGCAATCATCAGGCCTGACGATTGCATCTAGCATGAAACAGACTGTCACCTCTAAGTTTTGACTTCTATGTTCACTTTTATATTTACATATGCTCTATCTCTGATATTGAGCACTTTATCGTATAAATATAGCACATCTTAAGACTACATATATATATATATATATATATATATATATATATATACACACACACACACACACATAAAAACATCTTAATAAAAAAATATCCAAATGTTAGTCAATTTTTGTCTTTATTTTCACCTAAAATTACAGCAAATATACCGTGCTTAGAACAGTTCGTGATCAAATATGGTAGACATTTGTTGTCCGTTATATTTAACAATATATATATAATTAAACACACACACACAAATGAGAGAAAGAATAGATAGAGTAAAAATCCATTGTTCGTAGCCTTTACTTTTAAAAAGGACTCAATGCAAAGTAGAGCAATATATCATTATTATTATTATTATATTTGTATTATAAAAGATTATAATAAAAACATTTTGAAATTGCTACACAAAAGCTTTCATGTTTCAATACTATGATTGTACTTCCCCAGGTGGAATTTCCACAATTGTTAATGATGGCATGTCTATGTTCTGGTTTATAATGACATGAAAAAATAACTCACCCACCTCCATCCTCTAAGCTTACTTTTCTATTTAGAATAGATCTGACATTTAATTGTTCAATCAAGACATTCACACATGTCTATTTTTAATTCTCACCTTATGTATCCTCACTTTAATTTTCATAAAAGAGGGTAACACTTTGTTTTTAAATTTCCTTAAAAATCCTTTAATCAGCAGTTACTTACCATCAACTGAAAAAGTACAATCATAGTATTGAAACATGAAAGCTTTTGTGTAGCAATTTCAACAGGATTTTATTATAATCTTCTATTTTACATTATATATATATATATATATATATATATATATATATATTATATATATATAAAGGGTGTTCCTACAACTAGGATCAATTTCAAATGTGAATTAAGTTTAAACGTCTAATGATTTTTTTTTTTTTCTTTTTCTTTCACATTTAACAACTTAAGTCCTTGTCAATTTCAACCATGGAAAGATTAACAATCAAACAACATGTTAAAGTTATCAAATCCTATTATGAAAATGAATGTTCAAACAGGGTTTGAATCAGAAGTTCGCAGGTCGCATCATCTCTTGAAACAGTGAAGTCAGTTGGCCACTACGATCATGTGACTCAACACCTTTAGATTTCTTCCTTTGGGGACATCTCAAAAGTAAGGTCTATTCCAGCAGACCAACAACAATTCAACAGCTGAAGCATGAGTTAATAAGGCATACTGGTGAGATTGACAAGCAGCTATGCAGAGACATCATCGAGGATTTTGACCATCAAGTGGAGGTGTGCTGCTGAAGCCGTAGCAGACATTTGGGCGATATTATTTTTCACACATAATTGCCATGACTTAAATAACATGATCCAATAGAGTAATAAATAAATTTTCACCAATAACACTGATTTATTTACTGCTAACTTTGATCCGTCTTAATGAAATATATATATATATATATATATATATATATATATACACAAAAGGGGGTTTCTTGTGAGAACAAGAGAACATCTGTAGTATGCAGAATCCAGAGATCCAAAAGTGGCAGCAGCTGGAACTCAGAGAAGATCTGGAAGGAAATGGAGAGTTGGGAATGGTGAAGGAGAGACAGGCATAAATTTATACTGGGTCAATAGTTAAAGGAAAAGCGGGGTTGGGTTTCTTTCCAAAACCCCAAACCAACAAAAGCAAAGCTGCCAACTCATCCAGAATGAAGTGTGCATGGTCATAGAAGCTTGATACTATGAAATGGTCAGTCTACGTCAACAGGGAGCCTGGACGAAATGAGAGAACGTTGAATGGAAAAGAGTTATTTGGTCAGAGTGCTGGTGGTCAGATTTCAGTGAGATCCGATTTCTTATCAAATTGGTGTATAATGTCCTGCTGAGTCCCTCTAACCTGCATATATGGGGAAAGAATGAGAACCCTAATTGTCAACTCTGTGCGAGGAAAGGACGTTTACAGCACATTCTTAGTAGTTACCCCAAAGCTTTGACAATTGGCTGGTACCATTGCGCCATGACCAGGCCCTTGAAGCAATTGCAAACATGGTGACTAAAACCATAAGAGCTAGAAAGCATGAACCAGGAAGGAAGTTGAATCTGATTAACTTACTCAAAGCTGAAACTAAGATACAGAAACAGGAGAGAGAAAAAAAAACCTGTTATTTTTCCGCAGATGACTGGCAGTTGACAGTGGACTTAAAGACCCAGCAAAAGTTCCACAAACACATAGCCATAACATCACTCAGGCCAGACCTGATATTGCACTCATACAACACAAAGCAATCCATTATTTGGAATTGTCTGTGTCATGGAAGGAATTCATTACACTGGCAATTGAGAGAAAGAGGTCGAAATACCAAGAACTTGTCAAACAATATCAGCAGAATTCATGGAAAATGTATTATGACCCAATAAAAGTTGGTTGCAGCGACTTTGTAGGACAGTCATTGAGCAGAGCCCTAGCAAAAATAGGCATAGTGGGGCACACTTAGTGACCTTGTCAGGAAGGGTTACAAGGTACAAGGGAATAAGTTAATATGAGTCAGTGCAATTGAATATTTATGGACGAAGGGTTATGGATTGATTGAGGGGTTATAAGGTTTAGTGGTTTAAGAACAAGTAAGGTCAGGGGCATGGTGGAGTAATGGATAGCAGCTCAAATTGAGGAATTGGAGAACAGAGTTTGAATTCCAGTCGAATCCATTTCATTCACTTATATGCTAATACTCTTGGGAATGGTATGAATCCTCCTCTTCTCCCACCTCCCAGCTATGGGTAGAACGCAGGGCAGACTGAGTTCTATAGCTTTGGATGGCAACTGGTCAACCGCAGAAAGAAATGGCAGCCAACTGCAGAAAAATATCTGCCTCGTCAGTCATGTATCAAAAGAAACATGATCACCTACGCATGTATCATTCATAACTGAAGGTCAGAGGGTGGCGAGTTATTTTTTTTCATGTCATGTGACATGAAAAATAACTCACCCACCTGCACTCTCTGACCTTGCTTTTCTATTTAGTGTAGATCTGACTTTTAATTGGTTAATCGAGACATACCCACAAGTAAATTTTTAATTCTGACTTATGCCTCCCTCACTAACGTTCAGAAAAGAGGTAACATTTTATTGTTAAATTTCCCTAAATAATCATTTTTATCACCAGTTACCAACCATCGCCTTAGGAAGTAAAATCATAGTATTGATACTTGAAAGCTTTTGTGTAGTGATGTAAAATGTTTTTATTATAATCTTGTATAATAAAAATATATTATATATATATATATATATATATATATATATATATATATATATGGGTGCATGGCCGAGTAGTTAGAATGTTCATTTTCTGACCACAAGACCCAGGTTTGAATCTCATCACAATTGATTTGTCAGGAAGGTCATTTCCTGATGTTATCGGACTGGATTGAGGTCGATCGCTGTGAGCGATACCTTTGGAAAGTGCCTGAAAACCATACCATGGGTTAACCCAAGTCTTGTGATTGAAACTGGGTAGACAGAACAATTGGGGGGTCATTGGTAGCTGTGGTAGCACAAAGTCACAAGTCATCATGACCGAGCATTTGAGGGTACTGGCCTTGTTTAAATTGTTGATCACGCTAGATAACATGCTCTCTCCCAGAAACTCTAAGGTCTGCTCAGTATAGATGCAGTATAAACCACAGGTGTGCTCTGGGGGTGTTGAGCAAACATAAATGTGCCTGAGCGAGTGTCTGCAATAGGGATTTTATATATATATATATATATATATATATATATATATGAACATATATTGCTAAATATAACAGACAATGAATGTCTATTATGTCTGATCATGAGCTGTTCTAATGTTCAAATTTCTGGTGAAAATAAAGACACAAATTGTCCAACATTTGGATATTTTTTTTTATTAAGTTGGCCCTAAGCCTTCAGTTCACATCAGCCATCTTCAGAGTGGTTATACAGACATGAAATCCACAGTCAAAGATGATATTTTGTTATTTTGACAAAGAAAATTGCTATGTAGTAATAATGGTTGTGGAATAGCAGACCTAGAGTGTAGATTCAAGATGTGGTTCTATGACATTGTACCACGTGAGAGACCGAAATATTAACACCAGAACCATATGTCTAGATGCAATGCAATGTGTTGTGACTAGTTTGAAATGTAATTTTGTTGTGTGTGAGTTGCTTTGTAGATAGCCTCTAAAATCTAAAGGTTCTTTTTACTGTGTTTATGTGTGAGTATTATTGTGTAATCGACTAATATCTGTCTAATATTATGTACATGGCTAGGTTTTTCTAAGAAATGTTTAATAGAACTAAGATCAGAAAGGTGACAGGTAAGTCTACAGGAGAGTGTGGTTGTAAAAAGAAAAACAATATATATAGTGGGTTTATTATTAGCATCAGAGATACAATCTCTGAACATGCACGTAAATTAATACATTCTATTGTTTTTTTTTTTGTAGAGGATTTAGTTGTGTGGTTGTAGGCTTATTGGAGATCAATTTTTTATAATATAGCCCGAGCTTAACTTGTTTATTATTATTAATGGGTTTAACATTTCTTCCTGTTATGTTTTTGACTGTTGTTTCATCGTGTTTGTAATTATTATGCATTTGGTTATAATAGTATTAGTTAATAGTGTTATGTTTATTTTGACGTACAATTTTATTACTAATATTATCAATTTTGTTAGCGGTTTTATTAAGTTTATTGAAATACATTTTAATTTGTTGATCAATGGCGGAATTAGGAAATCCATTATTAACAAGTTTTTGTTTAACGTTATGTAATTCTTTATAGAATTTGGAAGAAGATATCATTTGTGTCATTCATGTACCTTAAATATATAGGGGGTTTATTAATGTCATTAAGTGTTTTATTTTCTAAATATGCCATATAATAATTAGAAAAAAAGGGGGCTTAAAGGAGATCCCATCATAATACTGTCTATTTGAGTATAAATATTACCTCAGGGGTCATAAAAAGGTACTTGAGTGGTACATTCTAATAATAATTTTTTTAAAATAGTGGATTTTATATTGATAGGTTGTGGGGGAGGAAGGATGATTGTATACATGATGGATAATGATGTCTATCGTTTCATGGACAAGGAAATTAGTAAATAAATTCTGTATGTTCAAAGATGCTATTATTTGGTTGTTTATATATAAAGTACAGTGTGTGTGTGTGTCCGAGCAACTCCTCTGCTCCCACTGGTCCAATTTCAATGATTCATAGCTCACTCAAAAGCCCTCGAAAAGTTAGGCGAAGGGAATGATTTTCATTAAACTCAGATTCAGGGTTGCCAGATTATGCAAGATTAAAATTATATATTAATATATCAAACTAGACATTATCGTTGCTTTCATGGTTCAAGGGGAGTAACTCTTATTTCATTTTTGTATCCAAAATTGGAGTACACATTTCATTATAAACTAGCTTGAAAGCTTCCCTATCAGGTGGAATTTAAGCTAGCTCCTGTAGACGACTCTTGGTTTGGCTATCATCACATTAGCTAGCGAGGAGTAGATGTGATAGGCATCAATAAACTACAGAAGATCTCAAAATTGATCGCTGCATTTAAGTATTGAATTAATGTTTAAGCTTACCTTTTAAAAGTTAAATGATAATTCTTCTGCTGCCACTTAATTTAAAGACAATTTGATGTACGAAGGTCCTTACTTTCCATATAAACAATTATTTTTATTTCATAGGTGACAGAACAAGGGACAATGTAGAAGATAAAATTAATATAGTGTAAAGATGGGAAAATAGAAATTAGAATTAGTTAGACATTCAACATTTGTAGAGTTAGAGAAACATAAGAGCTAATTAAGTAAAACATATATTATGGAATCTCTGTCTTTTGACAGAGCTGCCCCTGAGCACACTCTGCCAAAAGACAGAGACGCAACTGAGAGGTGATAAACGTGTTACTAACTAATTTTGTAATTTGGTTTTACTCAACCCGACCCCACGAGGTCAGGTTGTGACACAAGGTTGGTTTAATGCGGGGAGCCCAAGTGCGTACACCCAAGCTAGGAACAAAAATTGCCGAAGCATCAGTCGTGCTGGCCTCAGTGCAAGCATTGATCCCTCTCTCTGATACAACGAGAAGGTGCAGCTTCAGCCAGCTCTTCCCCAGGGATGGGCACCTCTCAGTATAATTTTCCTCAGTTGTAACCATTGTTTGGCAGAGCCATACAGGAGCACACTCTGCACAAGCAACGCTCAGGCAATTTTTGTTCCTAGCCTGGGTGTATGCACTCAAGCCCCCTCCCCATTCAAGTTCATGAATAAATTTTTTGGTGGCTGTAGAAAAGTGATTAAGGAAAAAAAAAAAAAAAGAAGCATGAATTTTGAATTTGAAATCTAGAATACTGCATAATGCAGTAAAACAAACATGTTTTAAATTTACAAAAATACGTATACACATTGACAGACAATTTAACCCCTTGTAGTTGGTCCCAGATGAGATTGAAAGAACTTGGGAAAATAAAAATTGTTTGAAAGAATATTTTGGTATTTTTCTTTATCAGTTTCCTACAGCCACCAAGAAATTAATTGAAAGGATCAAAACCAAAATAAATAGACATATCTAAATTATTTAACCAAACCTGTCTGAATATATATTGAAATGATATATATGTTTTGAACAATGAAAAATATTAAGAAATTTAAATTTCCAGACACACTGGGTTGTATATTAATACTTTTTTGTTTTATTATTTCAATTAGGTTCCTCGACTAGTTTCGGCCAGCATGGAGATAAAAATATCGCATCTTGTTAGTAGCATTGAACTACAGGAGTGAATGACTGTTTCTGAAAAAAATGAACTTTATCTATGGTTTTCATTTGTTTTTAGCATTAATTTTGGTCAGTCCTTGTGTTGGTCAAATGGTCTCTTTTAAGTTGTTTTTAAGATAGAGGATGGCAGATTCCTTACTAAGAATTCCCTCCTTGGTCATTTTGAAAGTTTTATTGGTTGCTGGAAATGAAATGTGTGTGTTAAGTGTATGTTATCTTTTAGTTCTTTGAGTATGTGTGTGAAGTGTGAGAGCTCAACACCTCTGAAAGCATGTCTGTGGATGAGAAATGTGGGTAGGGCTTGATTTATGGGGTTATACATTAATTCTATCTATGTTGTTAAATTTGTGTTAAGCCTGGCTGGCTGAAGTGTTTTGAGGCACAAAATCCATTTGTCTTCATGTTTCTCGAGTATTTTTCTAAGGTCATCTTTTCTGTCTATTTCTATTTTTTCAAGTGTGCGTGTGTGTGTGTGTGTATATATATATATATATATATATATATATATATATATATATATATATAAACCGGGTGTAACAGGAAAATTGTCCAAATCATGAAGCAGCATAATTGTCCATCCCACAAAATGTTTAATATTTAAAACAAAAAACCCTAAACTAATTGAGTTTCTTTTTTCCAGGTTTCCAGATAAAAAATTTAGCTATCTTGATGCCATTTGTCATAAGAAGCACACACAGAAAAACCCTTTGAGTTATTCAGCTAAAAAGAGAACAGGTTAAAATCATTTCATGTCAGCCCTACTGTCTTCCCAACTGAGCAATGGTGAGAGGAAAAAGATCATTCAGGCCTTCAGTAATTGTACCAACATTCATACTCTGGCTTCCATCTTCAAAGACTATTCAAGAACCATCAAGAGAATGGTGAATAAGTTTAAAAAACAGGGAACAGTAGAGAAAAAAACTGGATCAGGAGGTCACAACAGGAAGAGGGATCATCATTTCAATTAAGTGCCAAAGCGATCAATTAGAAAAGATCCAACTCAATCCATAAGACGTTTGGCATGTGAGAGAGGAGTTTCAGCTATGACAATCCAAAGAGCGGTGAAAAAAGACTTGAAAAGTGTATGTGAAATGTGTGAGGCACCTGTTATTCCAGGACAAAAAGTTAGGTTAGAGAGGGCAAAGATCTTGAATAATTTTGAAAATGATCCTGAAATTATTTATATATATATATATATATATATATATATATATATATATATTTGTACTTTATTTCAATCCTGCATGAGCTTCTGATCCTTAGCTATGATTAATTAATGATGAACATGTCATTTTTTTTTATGATCAATTTAATCACGATTCTTCAATTAAACTTGGAGAGTAATTATGCATGCTTATTGCTCAAAGTAGAGTCCACTAGTATTATAAAAAGCGCAGAAAATTCTAGTAAGGTATCTTTAATCATTTCTAAGATTAAATGGTGCATAGTTTAATTTCACAATTTCAAATTTGTTGTTATATCCATTGTGTGTGTGTATATATATATATATATAAAATCCTTACATTTTCTTTGGTAAAGTCTATCAAAGGACGAAACATGTTGGCAAAAATAAGTTTTCTTTTTAATTTTATTCATAGTCTTTTCACAGTTATATATTTTAGTTATATCTGAATTTTCACATGCACACACATTTGTACTTGAAAGAAGATGTATGATAAAGAAAGAAGCAAATATTGCAGGCAATACATAGAAATGTCGATAAAATGTTCTCCTTACGTCTACAGTCAACATCAGGATCATTTACAAATGTGTAGTAGATAGGGCCAAGGATTTCATTCATGCCCTGAAAGAAAGAAAAAAGAAATTAAAGTAAAGTAAAATTAAAAAAATAAATAAAATTTAAAAAATTTAAAAAATAAAAAAATAAAATGAAAAATAAAAATAACTAAAAATAGAAAACAAATGAATTAAAATAAAAATAAATAAAATAAAAGTTATCAATAAGAACAGAATGGTAAATCTTGGTTCTGATTACCAGAGAAAAATTTCCATTTCCAATTTGCTGTTTTTCATGTACCTCTTTAATCATCTGGCACCTTTTGGACCAGGCCACTACCAAAACACAGAAAATGCCAAATGACAGAAAGTACCCCCACCCCCCAAAAAAAAACAAGCCATATGTAAACATAATCTGTCCAGCTCATTCCACGTATATATTTCTGTTTTAAGCTTTGGTCTACCTTTGATAATACAGGATACAAAACAATCATTAATGCTTCCAAACAAGGTTTTAGTGTTCCATGCAATAAAAAAGAGAGTAAATATGCAAAAATGGGTAAATATGCAGGAATATATAAGAAACACAAGAGCGTATCACTAAAACACTAAGCTGATGTTAGCCGCAATGGAAAGTCGTAAACAACATATCATGTTGTCTTCATAACAACTCAATGAATTAATGCGAGCTGATTAAAAAAAAATACCAGACCATGAAAGTTGCTGAATCATGGAGTGTCAAATAAAAGTGTCTGGAGTAAGTCTCAAAAATGTATCTTACAGGCTGATGGTTTAGTTTTATATATATTTTTAAAATTTTGAAGTTATCAAAAAATTAATATCGTTAAATCCAGGAAAATACAAAGTTATATTCAGTATAAGTAGATTTAGTTTTAAAGTAAAAATAACTTAGATTAAAAAATAAAAATAAACAAAGATTTGCGTTTATTATTATTTTCAGTTCAAAATTGCCTGTCGGTTACCTGGCTCAGCATGCACCTCATGAATGCTAAAGTGCATAACAGCGAAAGCATTGCGATTGCAGCAACAAGTGATTGAGTCATTTGCAGGTTATTTAAAACCATAAAATTATTTTAGATTGTAAGATTGTTTTTTTTTTGCAGGTGGGGAGGTGATAATAATGATTTAGTGATACAAGTCTTATTACTTAACCCACAGAGAAGAGGTAGATTTGTACCTTTCCTTAGGGTATTTGTGTGTAAGTGAATATAACAAACCCGACTGGAATTGGAACTCAACTCTCCAATTAACAATTCTTTATTTTTTTATCTATTACACCACCCACACATCCAAGCTTACAGCACATGGTATTCCCAAGCAGTTACCCATCTAGATACTGACCAGGCTTGTCGTTTCATAAATTTGTTGATCATACTGAAGCTGGTGTTTCACCATGATATGGTTGTAAGCAACTGTATACATGAGAAAACCTATGAGAGAAAAATATCTCCTTCAGCAGGATTTGAACCTACATCTCCATTTACCAGAGAAACCACCATTTGATCTGATGTGCTTTAACTGCTCAGCTACAAAGAGCTTCACAATTGAGCAGGGTTCTATTTGCATTTAAAGCACATTCACTTGTTCAGATTTTCTCAAAAGCCATACTGCTCATATTTTCTTGAGCGTGCAAACCAGTAGATGCAATAACACAGCTTAAAATATAATGGAGCGGCTACTCAAATAAGGATATCCACTAAAAATAACGTCTGAAGTAATAAAAATATGTCAGATTAAAAAAATAAAGTCCAGTAATTCTTCAGTAATTGGTTTGTTCTTATATATAACCAAACAAAAACAAATTGGATTAAATAAAATAGCTTTCAACCAGGAAATTGATATATTAAATACTTGCAAGGATTAAGAAGGATTAATGATTAGGGATTAATATTGGTGTATTAAAAATTTGCAAAGATTAAAAAGCACGAAAGCTCAATTTATAAAACATTGTAAATTAACTTATTTTTTATAGCATCATATCATGGACAAGAGAAGAAAAAAAAACAGTTAAAGAAGCCTTGAGAGAAGAACAAGCAGAGCATTTTAATACAGATCGAGTATATTTTATCTGAAATTCCCAAATCCCAAAACCTGAAAGTTTTTCAGATGCTGACGTGACAGGATTTGCCACAAATAAAAAATTTCAAAAATCCCAGCTACAAAGCTTACGTTTGCGCAGGTTTTTTGTTAGTGATCCTCACAGCAATACCTTT
This sequence comes from Acanthosepion lycidas, assembly GCA_963932145.1. Classification (NCBI taxonomy): domain Eukaryota; kingdom Metazoa; phylum Mollusca; class Cephalopoda; order Sepiida; family Sepiidae; genus Acanthosepion; species Acanthosepion lycidas. The sequence goes on along the minus strand of OZ010615.1, from coordinate 22,869,991 downwards.
GTTCGGGGATTACTTACCAGGTGCTTCATGCTCAGACATCATTCAAAATGTCAAAATGCATTTATATAGCAGGTGTAACAACAAAATTGTCCAAAGCATGTAAAAGCAAAATTGTCCATTTGTTAGATTAAGCTTTGAATCAATGTATCATAGAAATGATTAAAGATATTTTATTGGAATACTTTTTTATAACACTATTGGACTCTACTTTGAGCAATAAGAATGTATAATTACTCTCCAAGCTTAACAAAAGAATCATGAAGAAATTGATCAACTAAAATGACATGTTCATCATTAATTAATCAAAGCTAAGGATCGGAAGCTCATGAAGGATTGAAATTAACTCAAATATATATATTATTCCAGGATCATTTTCCAAATTGTTCAAAATGATCTTCACCCTCTCTAATCTAACTTTCTGTCCTGGAATAACAGATGCTTCACACATTTCACATACGATTTTCAAGTTTTTTTTACTGCTCTTGATTGTCATAGCTGAAATTCCTCTCTCACATGCCAAACATCTTATGGATTGAGCTGAATCTTTTCTAATTGATCTCTTTGGTAGTAAATTGAAATGATGATCCCTCTTCCTGTTGTGACCTTCTGATCCAATTTTCCTCTCTACTATTCCCTCGCTTTTAAACTTTTTCACCGTTCTCTCGATGGTTCTTGAATGAACTTTGAAGATGGAAGTCAGAGTATGAATGTTGATATGATTACTGAAGGCCTGAATGATCTTTTTTCCTCTCACCATTGCTCATTTGGGAAGACAGTGGGTCTGACACAACACGATTTCAATCTGTTCTCTTTCTAACTGATTAACCCAAAGGGTTTTTCTGTGTGTGATTCTTACAACAAATGGTGTCAAGATAGCTAAACGTCTTATCGGAAAGCCTGGAAAAAAGAAACTCAATTAGTTTAGTGGTTTTTAAGATATTAAATATTTTATGGGATGGACAATTAAAATGTTTCACAACTTGGACAATTTTGCTGTTACACCCATTATATTTGTTAATAGTAATCAGGGTTTTTTTTGTACACATACAGAAAGTACAAAATATTATTCTTATGTGAAATCTTAATTTCACCACTTAAAAATCCGTGTGACCTTTATATGACTAGTATCAGTACCTGTTTACAAAATCTGTTAAATTTTATATAAAACTACTTTCACGGTATATGTTGCTTATATAAAACTACTTTCACGGTATCTGTATAAGTTGTGTTATGAAATGTAAAGGGCTATCATGTTTATGCTTGGGTTCCATTCCTAAGCTGCCCCATTTTATAGATGCTACAGTGTAACCCGGATATAAGAGAGTTGTCAAGACCGGAGAAGAAGTCTCTTATATTCGGGTTTCTCTTGCATCCGGGTTTGGTCTATTTTATATACATTAACACAGGCTCTAATTTGGGACCAGAGAAAATCTCTCTTATATCCGGGTTACACTGTATATACAAATAAAGATGCCTGTATTCCAAAATAGAAAAAAAATTCTGAAAACCGAAGCACTTTCAGCCCCAAGAGTTTTGGATAAAGGATTCTCAACCTGTAATAACAACAAAGATGAAGAAAATAGTACATGTGTAAATAATAAAAATTCAGACAGAAATGTTATTTTTATTACTATAAACATTATTTTTAGTGGATATCCAATACTTGAGTAGTGTTAAATAATAGTTTCAGACTATAATTTTTAGTGACAGTGTATTTGGCTCAGACCTTCTGAGACTGACCTTTAAGGTCACATGGTAGACAAAATAGGGATCTCGATTTTGATTGGCTGAGCTGAATGTGGGAATGTTAGATTTAGAAAGTGTTTTTGAGAAGTTACGTTTTACATGTCAAAGAAATCACACGTGGTTATTACGTGTCTTGGGGAACTTGCTCCCCAGTGGGGGTCATAGAGCAACCCCACTGACTAGTTAGAAAGATACACATCCACGTGTTTAATAAAATAGATAAGTTTAAAAATCCCTTTTGTTGAAGTTCTCATTTTACCTCCAAACAAACCAACGAGCAATCACCCGGCTGGAAGATGACAGAAAGGAGAAAGCAACATATGACTGAATCAAGACCGTTGCCCCAAGACTATCCCCAGCATGAAAGGGCGTATACAATAGTATTTTATTTCCCCTACCAGCCTGAACATTTAAAAAATCTTATTAGAGAAAAAAAGCGCCCTCTGGCTAGATTCAAACCTGCATCTTCCTATGTAGGGAAACCATCATTAGTTCCAACATACTTTAATTATCTTCACTACAGAAAGGGTGTTGCTATTAGGTTGGTGCAAAAATAATGACGTAATAATGTCGTTTTTTGACGTTAAAAAATACGTCAAAAAACAACATTATTACGTCATTATTTTTGCACCAACCTAATATTTAGTGAGGTTTTATTTTGCATTTCAAGCACACTTTTCCTCGTTCATAAATGCTCAGTTTTGTATCTGAAATGTAAATAAAGCAATTTCTAAAGAGGTAATAGATATCTTATTTATTAATCCAACATATTTTTATCACTTTAAACATTATTTTTAGTGGATATCCATATTTGAGTAGATGGTTTGTTTATTTTTGAAACATTTGCTTTTTTTCCATTAACATTTCTCAAATATTCAGGCCAATAGACAAAGTAAAATGCTGTTAAAAAATAAATGGGGTGCCTACTCAAGTATGGGTATCTTCCAGTGCACCCACATCATTACCAAATGTGATGAGAGGGATTTGTGACCCGAGGCTCCACTGTGTGTGTGTGTGTATATATATATATATATATATATATGTATGTATACACACACACACATATATTACAATGAATCATTCATACAAAGAGTAACTTAGTAAAGTTAATGATATAAAATGGTTAATAATAACTTTACTAATTTACTTTTTGTATGAATGATTCATTGTAATATAAATTAAACTGTACCACATATTTGAGATTATATATATATATATATATATATATATATATATATATATATTATATACAAATGTGATGAGAAGGATGTATGTATGTATGTATGTATATATATATATATATACACACACACACCCACAAATGTGATGAGAGGGGTTTGTGACCTGGGGCTCCTATATATATATATATATATATATATATATATATATATACATACACACACACACACATCACAACCATATATAACACGAGGTCAGTTTAAAGTGGCTTAACGGTAATACCATGAAAAATTGCTCAAGCTAACTCAGCACTTGACACTTACTCTCAAATGCTGAGCAGTATACTGAGCCACCTTCCAAACGAGAGCTACTGCCTGATTTAGACTCCCTTAGAGTTGGGCTTTAAATTATTTCTAACTTCCCTACATAGGCTTTGTCAGGTAAGTGTGTAGTCAAATATGGGTCCACTAAAAATGATGTTTAAGTAATAAAAATCTGTTAGATTAATAAATAAGAAATCAATTACTTCTTTGGAAATTGTTAAACCATGTGAACAAAGACTGTTTATGCCTAACAATAGCCATCAACCAGTAAGTTGCTGGAGGATAATGTCTTTAAGGTGAGCAGATTTTTGTAAATAGAGTGCTTAATATTAAGAAGTAGAGTATTCATAGTGAATAAATTAAAAGTTCAATGTCCTATTTTCTGACCCAGAGTTTTGCAGAGATAACGTGTACATCATGAGTGTAGTAAATCAAGTAAGTTTATTAATGTACTTGTTTAAAAGCCTCACTCCATGCAAACTTTTAAGCAAGCTCCTGTGGAGGGCTAATTGGTCTTCTGGCCCAAAACTAAAGGGACCTCTGGTCCAGCTTAGAAAACCTCACTTTAATCCAGACTATAAGTCCAATTCCAGCCAAAAGACTGATTTGGGTAGAAAGTCCAATTCAGGCTGAAAAATGAGTTCTTCAAATGGCAATCTCTGTGGAACTTCAATTGAGTTCTTCAAATTACAAACTCTAAGGAGCTTCAGGATCACATCACAAAATTTCTCACCTTAACTAAGATTCCTTGGCATTTTGAAGAAATAAAATTGATTTCCTCAATTCACAAAGTTTTGGAGATATTTGAAACTGAATTTAAAGCAAAAAATTTGAAATTCACAAAGTTTTCATGTTACTTTAAACTCAACAGAAATTAAAATCACTAATTTTTTTTTTTAATTATTTGAATTTTTAAATGTTCCCTCCTCACCTGCACACAACAACCACCACCCCAATGTTAAATGTTCAAAAACCAGATGAAGGGCAGATTTTCAATCATGGGATCATCCTGATTCCAAAAAGGTATAATATGTCTATGTAGAGCAAGTGTGGCCCAAGTTAAAGAGGTTTCAGACACACAAACTGACAGACAGAATTTGCCATTTATTTATTCAGATAGAAGATATATCTGCTAATAAATTCAAATGATTTCTCTTACCTTTGATGTGCAGACTGACCTCTGTAAAACACTGAATCAGGAGAGAAACCCCTTAACTTTTCATTTATTTATTCACTACATAACATAAGCAAAATTATTGTTCCTAGAAAAGCCACATATTTTTTTACAAGAACCCTTCAGAAAAATTCTGATCAAAACCACAAATTCTTTATAAATCACATCTTGCTATAAGAGAGGCCCTGTATATTAAACATCTCTCTCCCACTATCAATCTCATCTTATTTAACAGTGGGAATGGAGTGTTGAAATGTGGATACTTTTTGCACTTCTATACTCCCACCTAAACAAAAAAAAAATGTTAGAAACACTGGAAAAACTAAATAAAAAAATTGATTAAATTTTCCTTGTCTGTCATATTTAAAGAAAGATGTCTAAAAGAAAGGTTACTGCCCAAATAAATATATATATAATCAATAAAATCCAAAATCACCTTATATGGGAAATACCCTATTTCAGCCGACAAAAATTCCACTTGTCTGTCTCATCAACTCTGGCATGGTATTGCTTTTAAACCCAGAATTGATGAAACAGATCACTGGTGTTTTCATCTGCCAAAATAGGCTATTCTCCATATGAGAGGATTTTGGATTTCATTGTTTAATTATTTGCTATGTAATAATAAATACATTGAGCTCTTTTTGTGGATCAGTTTTAATATTTTATATGACTTATATATTATAGGATCCACTTGGATTATATACCAATGGATTGTTACCTTTACTATATATATATATATATATATATATATATATATATATGTGTGTGTGCGCGTGATTAGAACGTTCACTTTCTGACCATGAGACCCAGGTTTGAACCTCACCACAGTTGGTTTGTCAGGAAAGAGACTGTGATGTTATCGGACTGGAATGGCCGATCTCAACATGCAGCACCTTTGGAAAGTGCCTGAAAACCATGCCATGGATTGACCGAAGCCTTGTGAGTGAAATTGGGTAGACGGAACATTTGGGGGACCATTGATAGCTGTGCCAGCATGAAGTTACAAGTCATCATGACCGAGGGTTTCAGTGTGCTGGCTTTGTTCAGATTGTTGATCATGCTAGATAATACGCTTTCTCCCAGAAACTGTAACTAAGATCTGCTCAGCATAGTTGCAGTATGAACCACAGGTAGGCTCTGTGGGTGTTGAACAGACACAAATATACCTGAGTGAGTGTCTGAATTAGGGATTGGCTAGCAGCCCTAGGAGATGGGTATCCTTGAAACCAAGTGGATAACTATTTTATTTATATATATATATATATATATATATATATATATATATATATATATAGAGAGAGAGAGAGAGAGAGAGAGAGAAATTAATACAAATATGAAATTTGGCACTTAGCTGATTGAACACAAATGTGCCTGAGTGAGTGTCTGAATTAGGGATTGGCTAGCAGCTCTAGGAGATGGGTATCCTCGAGAACAAGTGGCCAACTATTATATATATATATATATATATATATATATATATAAGGAATATATGAGGAATCTATGAGGAATCTAAATGGAATAATAATAAAAAAAACGAAAGAATATTAATCTACAACCCAGTGTGTCTGAAGATTTTAATTTTTTTATTGTTCAAAATAAATATATGTATATATATATATATATATATATATATATATATATAGTGAGAGAGAGAGAGAGGATTAATACAAATATGAAATTTGGCACTTAGCTGATTGATGTCATATTAAACACTTCTACTCCAGAGTTTTGCAAACTTTCATGTAATTGTTCAGTCTACACATAAAAAGATATAATTGATGTGCTTTTCTTTTTTTTTTTAATTATTGGTGTTAGGTTGATCTTTTTTTTCTTCGTTGTATGTGGTTGTGACTATGTGTATGCCTATATGTACGCACATGCGCAGGATGTCATTGATATTTCTTTCCATAATTTACTTGTCTCCTTATATTCTCTTGTTATTCCAAGACAACTTAAAATTAGGCTAATATTCCAGAATATTCTTAGTTTTTCAAAACATCAGTGTATTTCTTTTTCTTTTTCTTTATTTAATGCTTAAATGGTAAAAGAAATATTTGTTTATACGTCTTCGATTGCTCATTTTTTTTCTTGTTTAGTTGTTTGCTTGGCTTGGTGTATGTAGATATAAAAATAAAATATTTACCTGTATATATCCAAGACCGGGATTTAATTTAGCGTAAATGAAGAGAATACGTTCAACAACTTCCCAATGAGCTTCTTCTCCTTCAGACAACACAGAGTATTCTTCATGGGCTTTTTTGCGACTTGACATCATCTGAAAATTTAAAAAACAAAAACTCTGCACATCATTCAATTTTATAAATATATCTTACTTAAGAAACCAATAAATCACCTAAAAGTAAAATGGAAATTAATAAGAAAAGCTAGAATATGTAGGTCACTAAATGACATGTCCTTTGTGCATATATGTGAAACTATACATTACTAAGTTTATAAAAAATAAAAATTTACTGAATCAAAGAAATGAAATAGCTATTCTTTGCTGTCATTGTCAAAAACTTTCCTTAAATAATATTTAAAAATAAAAAAAATAAAAAATATGGGAGTTGGTAATGTACATACTTATATTTGATATGTAATAATAATTTTTAAATAATTTAAGTAATTCTATAACATTTACTTGATTTAAAATTAAAAAAAAAAATTAAAAAGAAATATAGTCTATTAGTAATTAAGAGTAAAAATAATATTTTAAAATTGTAGTTAAATATAACGTATTCTAACCCAAACACACCTTTTAGAAAGAATCTTTAAGTATACAAGTACGAATTTAATGAAAAAAATGGTGAAATCTTTGTCATTAATAATAAAAAAATAACCAGACGACATGCGTTTAACGGATGTCAGAATTCATTGAAAAATGCACTCCTACCCTCCGTAAACCTCTTTTTCGAATGTAACTCATAATTGATACAATAGTTAATAAAAATGAACACGCTACTGCCCCTGTCTAAATGATTGGATTTCTCTGTATCCTTGGAAACAGGAAATTATGAATTTATATGTGTGTTTAAAGCTCAGTAAATTTAAAAATAAGTTATTCCAAAATTCCCTTGAAGCTGAGATAGAATTAATGCTTTTAATTTAATTATATAACTAAATTTGAATTTTTTAGCTTCAGTTTTTGAAACATGGTTATTACTGTGTAGCAAATAAACCATATTTTGAGTCAGTTAATTTATAATATTTATGCACTGTGAATTTACATTGAGCACTATTTGTAAAAATAAAAAATATCAATAAGAACACTGGATTATATACCTTACTGTTCTTTCTTTTTATTATTATAATATATATATATATATATATATATATTACTTATAGTGCTAGTGTTAATAAAATAGTGCTCGATGTAAGACAACAGAACTATTAAATATATATTAATAAATATGCATATCTCTTGGTGATAGCACAGCTTGAAGTTTCATGCACAATGCAATCTTCGAGTGCCGAGTATAGACTGATCGTTACGTAATTTAAATCTGAGTATCTGATTATTGCAATATTGGTGCAGTTATATATTATAATGGGATTACAGTTTGTTTTTCATTTTAAAAAATATATTTGCCATTTAAAATAAACGGGATTTGTATATATATTCATGGATCAGGAGAACTAGGAACATCCTTCCCTTCTTATCTTTTCTTCTGGAGACATTTGTTCCACAATCAACTTTTATTGCTGCTGCTGAAGTTGTTGCAGTTCTTCCACAAAGAAAAAAAAGCATTTTCATGTTTGTTTATAATTTCTTTCTGTCCCTCTTATCATGATTCAGGTCATTTTTCTTTTCACCTTGCTTCTGTCGTTATCTTTCTTTCAACCCTACCTGCGGCCTTATTTAAAAAACAAAAAAAAACAGACAAATCAAGAGAAGACACATAGAATTCAAGCAGGTATGTGTATGAAGCAAAAGCTACACCAGAACTGACACTCCCTCACTGATACTTGTAGTCTGTCAACCCACATTGTTGGCAGCTTGTGTTCACCCAAGATGTTTTTCTTCAGAAAATTTTTCATGAATCAATTTCTTCATGATGAGAGGAGTTTGTGACCCAAGGTTTGTGTGTGTGTGTGTGTATATATATATATATATATATATATATATATATATATAAAACAGACATACAAAAAGAATGACAGCTATTGTCTCATAACAACTGCACATAACAGGATTAAAGGATAGAAGCAAGTATGCTTGGCTTTTATTTGAATTCAAATAAATGACCAATCATGTGATGAGTCATCATTATTTGACCGTAGTTGGGATCATCAAGCTAATGTAAATGATCCTTTTTTAGCTGCATAGTATGTGCTACATCAGGATTACATACAGTTTTGAATTCAGTTATTAGATTGGTGCAAAAATAATGACGTAATAATGTCGTTTTTTGACGTTAAAAAAATACGTCAAAAAAACAACATTATTACGTCATTATTTTTGCACCAACCAAATACTTTCTCCTAGACCAGTTACCATCCAAGTTTATAGAACCCAATCTGTCTTGTTATTTAACAATACTTGGGGGGAGAAAAAAAAGATTCATACCTTTCCTAAGGTATGAATCCTCTTCTTCATAAGTGGATCTGACTGATATTTGAACTCAGCTGTCCGATTCATCAATCTGAGCTGCTATACATTACCCTACCATGCACAACCACCCACTCCACCATGTAACCCAAATGTCTTATTCAGGAATGAGAAAATTCTATTAAATGCATATTTTCAAAACAGTTTCTGCAAGGGAGATTACAATTTGATGGAATGTTGAAATAAACTGATCATAATTGCATTAACAAGGTTTATATTAGAATCAGGGCAATAATAAATAAGTTTAATTACATTTGTTATGCCAAGCCAATTTCTGGAAACTGTTTCAGATTGTAGGACACACTGTTCAACACGTTTCCGCAAGGTTTCCACTTTATTGCTAGCATTTACCATTTCTTCACACGGGTATTCAGTTGGTCTTTGAAAGAAAAATAGATCAGGGCACAGCCGTCTGAAAGATAAGACAATACAAATTAAGAAAGCTCAAGTGGCTGAGACATACAGGTTCCAGAAAGGGGTTATTCAAGCACAGGTAAAAATCAGGATTTTCAATGATGATTATCCAGACAATTTGAGCCATTCCTATTCAGAGATGGCAACAAAACTAACTGCCTTTTCCTTTCTTAAGCTTAACAAATATCAATTGGGAAGGGGGTGCTGAAAAGATCTTGAAATCTGTTCGGGTTTAGGCAGGCAGACGCTGACCAGGTTTAGGCCAGAGTCGACAGGCAGACACTGACCGGATTTAGGCCAGAGTCGACAGGCAGACGCTGACCGGGTTTAGTCCAGAGTCGACAGGCAGACGCTGACCGGGTTTAGGCCAGAGTCGACAGGCAGACGCTGACCGGGTTTAGGCCAGAGTCGACAGGCAGACGCTGACCGGGTTTAGGCCAGAGTCGACAGGCAGACGCTGACCGGGTTTAGGCCAGAGTCGACAGGCAGACGCTGACCGGGTTTAGGCCAGAGTCGACAGGCAGACGCTGACCGGGTTTAGTCCAGAGTCGACAGGCAGACGCTGACCGGGTTTAGGCCAGAGTTGATGGGCAGATGCTGATCATGTTTACACCACAGTCAATAAGCAAACATTGTTCATCCATATGGTAAGTTAGCCCTTTATGGTGGGGAATGTTACCCTCTCAACAAGGGATGCAGTAAGCATATTCTTAGCCCAAACAAAATCTGACTACCGAACCAAACATCAGAATTCTTTTTCAGTATTTCTTCTCATTTGGGCTGAAAACTTTTCAGAAAATTCTAACAGTAAAGGAAATAAACCACACAAAGTAACAACAATATTATTTTTCCGAGTCTTACTAGTGTAGAAGAGAGGGATTTTCAGTGTGTACCTCACTGTCTCATGTAAAAAATGGGCTAAATTTCAGAAATAACCATAAAGGTCTATATCCCAAGATAGGGCTTCATACTGTGGAGGCAGAGTAAGTTTATCATGCAGATAATTACTATTGAGTAGTGTGTTTGATCCTCACTGGGTGGACCATAATTGTGGCCTAGTGAGAATATTCAGATAATTACCTAAACAATATATTCTCATGAACAGCTATATGGACAATAGATTCAAACTTTAACAGCTAATATCATGATTTTAATCTTTTCAGTAGTTCTACAATAAAATCCATTTCTTGCTTCATCTATAGCAAAAGTCAGTCAACCTCTGGTCTTTCACTTTGGATATCACTGAAGTGCTGACAGACTCTAGGGATTGAACTTGTCACCTTTCAATTTACAGTCGAAAATTTCACCATCTGATGACAAGAAATGTATTAATTATTACACATTCATTTCTCCAAGAAAAAATCCCATAAAAGTGGTCACATTCTGACTTTTTTATGACACAGAACTGTCATCTATAAATCATCTTTAATGATTGATTTTTTTTTCATCTTGATTTTGGTTGCTTTTCAGCTCAACTACTCAAACAGACATGACCATCAATAAATGGTGTGTGTGTTTCGAGGAATGAAGACAAAGTTTGAGATCAGATTGTCACTTGTATTCCCCTTATACCTCAGGAAATTTGGTCATGTATGACAGTTCTAATAAACCAGTTTCATGATTGAAAAATACAAAATTAAAAAAAAAAAATCCAAGCACAATTTACACAATCAACAGAGTTTAAGTCAATATGGTTAAATTTGACAATTTACCAACCATAAAGACTCTCATAGCCAAGAGAATATTGGCTTTATTGACAAAGTAGACTATTTCAAAATGGTCATGAAATTGAGTCTGAAAAGAAAATGAATAATGCTTGCTAATGCTTCATCTAATCAAAATGGCAGAGAATATTACTACTATTAGGTTGGTTAAAAAATAATGACGTTTTCTCACATAGTAACATATGTGAGAAAACGACATTATTTTTGCACCAACCTAATACTACTAGTGGAAAGAAAGCAATTGAAATGAAGATGAAGGAAATCCTAGTACAAAATGAATAATAGCAGAGAATATTACTACTACTAATACTACTAGTGGAAAGAAAGCAATTGAAATGACAATGAAAGAAACCCTAGTTCAAATTGAAGAATGCTTGACAATGCTTCATCTAATCAAAATGACAGAGAATATTACTACTACTAATACTACTAGTGGAAAGAAAGCAATTGAAATGAAGATGAAAGAAATCCTAGTCTAAAATGAAAAATGCTTGACAATACTTCATCTAATCAAAATAAGAAAAAATATAAATGAATGTTATCATTCTAGAAAAGAGATTTGAAACTTATTTCAATTATGGAATACAGTCATATCTTTAAATGGTTATTTCCTTTCAGAATGTAATTTTTTTTTTAAATCTGCATAAATTCAGTAAATGAAATTCACATTATGGGAAATGCTACAGGTTATTAAGAATTTAAAATATTTGTCAGAATTGAGGGCAAATACAAAAAAATTAAAATTTCAATCAAGTACATAAATTACGCACAATCACAAATGACATCTTAATCTATATTTTTGCCTTTTGCAATTTCAGTTTCCCCACAGTAAACCCGAGAAATATGCATGTTTTTATAATTCTCCCAAAGCTCAAAAGATATCAGCAATTTCAATCTGCCAAAAAAGACACTGCAAAGTGCTTCCACTAAATGAAAAAGTCAAAGTGTTTGACTTAATGAAGAAAGAAAAACAAAATTGTCCCCTTCAGTTACTATGATCTGCATAACAACAAATCTGGTAGTTACATCATCTTTAGTAAAGAGGAGAGTTATGCTTTTATTGTGCATAATCCATAGATTATTATTAGTGTTAATCTATAGATCATATTATTAGTGTTAATCTCTTATTGTGCAGATTTTTATTATTATTATATTTATTGAGGTGTTAATCTCTTATTGTGCATAATCTATATATTAAGAATATACATATGTATAAAAAAAGATCAGTTTAAGTAGTGTCCATGATCTTGGAGTTTTAGAGCACATCCACCGTGGATGGGAGTGAGTACAGTACACACAGTTTGGCACTATTTACAGTTTTAATCAACTACTGGCAGATCTGGGAACACATTTATATGCTATGGATAAGGTAGTGTTTACTCTGTACTGAGTTCAGTAATATCCCTGTTTCAGGTATCTACTTGGGGTTGCAAAACATATCTGCCATGGGTAAAAACAAACGGGGAATTACTGTGCTTACATATTGAGCACACTCCAAGCATCAACTTTGGGTCTTAGAACAGATCTGTCATGAATAGTGAGGGTGCGATATATAGAGTCATAGTGGATGAAAACATATTGGAACCGAGTTCAATCCTTAGATCGGGTAGTGTTGAAAAGTCACACTGTCTGATTTAATGGAGGAAACGAACAAGCAGCAAAAAAGTAAATAAAAAGCCCGGGGAGTATCAACCGATATAAAATATTCTGAAAGCATGAAAAGTAGAATGAGAACAATATATCCCAGTTGATTGAATAAAGGGCTTGGTTCAAATTTCAGAGAAAGTTATCAAGGAGGGATATACAAAATTCAATGATTGAAAAAACAAAACAAAAAAAATTTACAAAATAATTCAAAGATCAGGGTTCAAAAAATGAAAATGTGATCTGGTACTCAAAACCAGAAATTCATCACAAACAAAACTGTTCTTTTGGTACCTGCTATAAAAATAGTAACATTCAAACGAAAGCCTCACAACTTCAGTATGTAGGAGAACAAATTTTACATAATCACAAGCTTTCAATTGTTTCTATAACAAATTTAAACCAATTTATTAAAAAAAAGAATTCATTATTTAATAAAAGCTTTACTTCTACAGAGAAACTTAATTGGAAAAAAGGAATTTATACCAATTAAATAAAACTATTCATTTAAAGCTTCATTTTTAAAAAAAAAGCGCATTTTAAAATAACTTTTGCAAAAATTGCACAGTAATCAAGACAAGGAGATATGAAAAGCAGTAAAAAGGCCATTAACTAAGTAAGCTTCCATGCATTACTATTCAAGGCAAATGTATGTAAACAAAACTAGTAATGGCAGTTGGACAACATTGTGAATAGATCCTAAATGGTAATAGAGTGAAAACTTTTAATGTCATTTTTTAAAATAATCAGGTAATTTCACACCATAATAGAACATTTTCATTACCGTGACTATAATGCAAATTAACCGAAAAAAGAAAACTGGTTCATCAATTTTCTGAGAATATGTTGGCTAGTCTATTTTTAAATATTTTAAAACTTTTCTAAGAAACTATTTAGCAAACAAGGTGAAAGCCAGAAGGTCACGGCTCAGTCGTAGCTACCAAGATCCATTGCTAAAGTGGGTATTTACCCAACCTCCCCACGAGTCAGGATGTGGTACAAGGCCAATTTTTATGTGGGGCGGTTTGAACCCATAGGGTTGAGCAAAAATTCCCTGTAGACTCTGCATGCATAGGGTCAGGTTTGTCTACCTTCCCAGATGAGATTCTGCCCTTCGACATAGCCTCATCTGAGTTCCTCTCTGCCCAAAAGCAGAGAGTTCGACATCTTGAGCTTGCTGAAGCCTAAGCAGGAAAGCAAGTGGAAATGGTGAAGATAGATACTAGACCTCACACAATTTGCAAGTAAAAGATTCTTGTAACTTTGTGTTATGAACATGAAAGAAAAGTAAATTCTGCCACATGTCTACCATACAATTTAGAAATAAAGAAAAAAATATTTTCCAAAAAACACCCTTCTATGCTCAACTGTTACCAGCATAGATGCTGAACATTCATTTTCTCAATATAAACATTTCCTCGATAAACAATGTGAAAGTCTTACCCCTGTGAACACCAAGCAACTCATATGGACACATGGCATAGTGGATAAAGGCGTTGGTTAGATCCAGTGACAGGACCCAAGGAGTGTGAGTTCAATACCTGGCTAAGGCAGTGGAGAACTTGGAGAGGGGAATTAACAGGAGATAACTGATAACTGACATCCATCAAAAACATGGCACGTGGAACTAGAACAGTCTACCCCAGTGAGCAAAATAAAGGGTTCAGTTTGACATTCCAACCACCTGAAGAAAGCCAGTGTACAACGGCCAAAACATTGTAATGAATATGGTGACAAAGATGAGGACAATAGTCCAAATAATGTAAATAGTGTACATAATACCTCATCTCAGAAATATAGACAGATACTGAGTTTAATTACTGTTTTGTAAAATTATAGTCAAAATGTTTGACTTTATTCTGATATTTATTATTGAGATTCAAGTTAGTTGTTGTTGATATTTTAAATGCTATTTTTATATTATGAATCGATAATTATAAATCAATCTAAATACTTTTACTTAAAAAAACAAAAACAATTTAAATGCGTTTCAAATGTATTCTTAAAGAATGAAGCTTAAATTAAAAGTTCTACCTCAAAGATAATTATGCACTTTAACATTCCATTGTTTTTTTGTCATGTTACATTATTTTTTTTTTTATTTTTACATATATTTTTGGACTTGAGATTTAATATTTAAAAAAAAGATTTGTAGATATTTGCTATTTCTTTATATGTAATAAAAATTTGTATTATGTTTTTGTTTTTAGTTTTAATAATAATAATTATAGCATATTGTATTACAAATTTCTCATAAAATACTATAAAAATGGGGGAAAAAAAAAAAAATGAAAATTCTCCAAAGTAAAATCGGACTCCAGAAAGTGGAAATGGAATCAAGGAAAACGGAAAATCAGGGGCCCTAACACTGGAATTAAAAAGTGAGTCAAAAAAAAAAAAAAAAAAAAAAAAAAAAAAAAGAGAAAAAAGATAATCCATCAACTTACCTGCAATCTTTGTCAATCTGTACCAACATTTCATTATCTTTAAAATAGGCACCCCACTCACTGTCTGGGTTGGGATTTAGAGGCTTTAGATGGGGAAAAAAATAAATAAATAAATAAACAAGTCACAAATAGACAACATGCTAAGGGAAGACAACTTTTTTACTTTTTGGAATAGTCACGTTTTGCTTATAGTTACGTCAGGTCTTTGCTTAATGTTGTCGATAGGCTCTTATAAAGTGAAATATGAAATGAATAATAATTCATACATTCATCGTCACAAAAACATCATGTCCATTCTACTGCTTCTATGCAGAATTAATTTTGTAGCAGCTAAATTCATTCAACTTTGAGGTTATAGTTTTTTTATCATTACTGCCAATTCTTTGTGGTCTCCAATCTCTATTGAAGATGCCTGCTCAGGTACAACTGTGTTTCTTCAACACCTACAAAGTGCAGTACAAGATTGACAACAAGATCTCATCATTTTACAGTTGAAATGGATAAATGCAACTGTAAGTTCTATTCTAAGAGTTTCTTCCTTTGCACTTCTTGATTGTGCTGCTCTCCTTCAATTCCTCATTTTCCAGTCAACTTTCATTCATTGTTTGTTTTCTACAGATTAAAACCAGAAAATATACAAATCTTCCTAATTAACCCATAGCTTGGGAGAGAGGAGGTGGATTCATACCTAATCAGAATTTGATAAACAAACAAGAAATTATAATGTGGAGATAAAGTGGGAGATCAATTCTACATTAAAATCAATATATAAACTGATTCCTCACTTTGTGGCCAGAGTAATTTCTATACATTTATATTCCAGAGAATGTAAATAAATCTAAGACATGCCTGTGTAGCTTATCAGTATTTCATTGATTGATTTGTTTTCTACAGCTTATCAACAAACAAGAAATTATAATGTGGATATAAAGTGGGGGAACAATTCTACATTACAATCAATGTAAAGTGATCCCTCACTTTAAACTACAGTAGTTTCTATTCATTTATATTCCACAGAACGTAAATAAATCTAAGACATGCTTGTGTAGCTAATCAGTATTTCATTGACTGATAGATTGATTCATTTTCTATGGCTTATCAAAAACCAAAAAATAATAATGTGGATATAAATTGGGGGATTAATTCTAGATTACAATCAATATATAAACTGATCTCTCACTTTGTGGGCAGAGTAATTTCTATACATTTATATTCCAGAGAATGTAAATAAATCTAAAAGACATGCTTGTGTAGCTAATCAGTATTTCATTGATTAATTCATTCGTTTTCTATGGCTTAACACTTTGCAGGTTATTTAAAAAATAAAAATGCTTTTAGTGATACAAGTCTCATTTATTAACCATAGATGGGGAGAGATAGGTAGATTCATACCTTTCCCGAGAGTATTTGCACATATATGAATATAATGAACCCAACAGGAATTGGAACTCAGCTCTCTGATTAACAAGTCTAAGCCATTATCCATTACACCACCTGCACGTCTAAGATTACGGAACCTGGTATTACCAAGTAGTTGCCCATCTCAGTACTGGCCAGGCTCAATTGTTACTTAACTTCGGTGATCATATGGGAACTGATGCTTCAACATGGTGTGGCCATAAGCCCAGTCAATTTTTATCTTTAAATATTTAAACACAATGTCTATCATTATCTTGTGTCTTTTTAATTCTTTTACTTTTATTGTTCCCTTGCCTTAATAATATTTTTCTTTTTCTCATATTCTCAATTTCTCAGTAACCCCTGCATCTTAGTGGATTTATTGCCTTGTTTGAAGTGGTGAAATAATAATAATAATAATAAAAAAAAAAAGTGAAAGTAACAAACCCAAATGGAATTCAAACTGAGCTCTCCGATTTCCTATGAGCTGCTATCCATCTCAAACCACCCCACCCCACCCCACCAGAGCCTATTGACAACATGAAACAAAGACTGGCTGTAACCATACACAAAACACATTTGTTATTTTGTCTAACAGAAATTCAGATATGACAGAAAACAAATCAAAATCAGATAACTTTTCACAAAATCAGATTTAATCTTTTGGTGAACAAGTTGAAACATATCAACCAGTGTTTTATTTTGCAGGAAATTTAAAACAAATACAATTGGTTTTCACTTTTTGTCGTTTTGTTATCATGTTGATAAGAAAAATAAAATTTGTCAACTGTATTTTACAGCTTACCAGCTTTTGAATTTTTTTTTTTTTAAAACCAAAAAATATTTTTGCATTGTAAAAATTTTTTGCAGATAATGATTTTCTAATACCAGTCCTAGTATTTAACCTACATATGGGGGGGGGAAGAAGAAGTAGAATCAGACTTTTCCCCAAGAGTATTTGCATGCAAGTGAATCTAATGATCCCGACCAGAATTCAAACACAGTATTCCAATTTTGCATCCCAAGCCATTATCCATTACACTACCGACACATCCAAGCTTAGAGCACCTGATATTCTCAAGTGGTTGCCTATTTAACTATAGACTATGTTTGATGTTGCTTAACAACAGTGATCACACAAGAACCAGTGTTTCAGCATGATATGGCCATAAGCCATAGATAGACTCTAATCATTTAAACACTAGAGAAGAAACAATGCTATTCAAAATCATTTAGTGAAGCTTCAGTTCCTGACATGTGTGAACCAATGTCATTATGCTGGTTGTTGTAAATCATATGGTGTTTGTTATGGTTTTAATTTAATCTGATTGGGGATGTGCAGGTAGATAGCAGCTTGAAATTAGAAATCAGTGGGTCGAGTTGGCAAACTGTCTAAGAACAATTAGGAATTCAACACTCGGATAATGAAATCCTCGTGAAAACACACAAAGGTATGTTAGTCGGTTATTTTGCAGCATATCAACCTCCATGGGTTATTTAATACCAAAATCTAAATATTTTGTACACAATTTTATTTTTTGAAGATAATGGTTTTAGCAATACAAATCTGGAGAATTGGTGGAGTTTCCTAAGAGTATTTGCACGTAAATGAATATAATGAATTCAACCGGAATTGGAACTTGGCTCTCAGATTAACAATTCCAAGCCATCATCTGTTACAACATCCACACATCCAAGCTTACAGAATCCGGTGTTACCAAGTGGTCACTTCTCTTGGTTCAACCAGGCTAGACGTTGCATAACTTTGGTAATCATACAGGAACCGTTGTTTCAATCTGATATGGCCATAAGCCCCCACAAAAATGTGGGTGTGAAATACTAAGCAGCAGAGAAAACAAAACTGGCAAATCAAATTCTAATTCTGGCTGAAGCTGTCTACGCTCACTAACGAGCATGGGAAAGGCATGAATCCTAATCTCCCCACACTGATCTATTGTAATAAAAAATGTCTTGTCATTAGCATGTCGTTAATCACATCCGCCATGTTAATGAGGTGCTGTCAATTTTATGCTTTATCCATTTCATTTTTCAGACATTGTCATTAATTATGAACAAGTTTAGGATTTTCTTTGAATTATTTATATATGTTCAACATTTCCCAGATTTTCTTGGAATTTTCCATAATGCCCAAATGTTAGTATTTTTGCCCTTGACCATTACTTGACTACAAAAATACGACTAAGGAATTATCAGTAATAATCTAAAATAAAGGCAAAGAAAAAAAAAAGCAAACAGACAAAGGGGAATAACTCTTAGGATTTCAAATGTCTTATTTCCATGTAAAATCACTTCAACCAGCAATACCCAAATATTTTAGTTTGGACATTGACCATTTTTCATGAAATTCTTGATTCTTCATCGACCACCAGGCATTTACAAGAAAAATATCAATAATTATTAGTTTTTATTGAAGAAATTCCTTGACTCTTTTCCATTTTATTGTTTCATGATAAGATTCATTTTAGCTTTACATTTTTTCTTTTCCTATACTAAACGTGTTTGTTCAAATAATAATAAAGAGTTGATGGATTTGATTTTTTTCATCTTATCAACTCTGTTGGTTATTTAAAGCCAAAACATACTTCAGATTGTAACTTGTTGTTCCCAAGCAGTCCCCCATGTAAATACTGACCAGCCTTAATACTGCTTAACTCTGATGATCAAACAAGAACTAATGTTTTCAGTGTGGTTTGACCCTAAGCTTATATATATATATATATATATATATATATATATATATATATATATATATATATATATATATATATATATATATATTTTGTTGTGGAGTGATTTCACAATGGAAGCTTGTATTTGTACTAAGTTGGTCCTAAATAGGTTCAACATACAAAACATAAGGAACTTGATATAATAGGTATAACGCAGAGTAATCTAGTTGCGGTCACTGATACTATAGTATTTGACTAACTGTTGTCCGACATCAACTGACTGACCCTCACTGAGCGACTCACTTGTTACTCTTACTACTTATTATAGGTGGGAGAGTCTATTAACTATAAAATAGGTGTGTTCCACTATAACATATATATATATATATATATATATATATATATATATATGTGTGTGTGTGTGTGCATAAATAAAAAGAAAGAACAGTAAGATATATAATCCGGTGTTCTTATAGATATTTTTATTTTTACAAAATAGTGCTCAATGTAAATTTACAGAGCATTAATATTATAAATTAATTGATTTAAAATATGTTTTTTTTTCACTACACAGTTCTAACCCTGTTTCAAAAATGGAAGCTAAAAGCTTTGAATTTAATTTTGTAATTAAAGACATTAGTTCCATTTCATCCTCAAGCGAATTTTGGAGTAACTTTTAAAATGACTGGGTTTTAAAGGCACAGCAAAAAATCATAATTCACGTTTCCAAGGATACAGAGAAATCTATTCATCCAGACAAGGGGTGTTTGGGTGTCCATTATCGCTGTATTTTGATGTATCAGTTATTAGTTACGTTTTGGTAGGGGTAGGGATGTATTTTTCAATGAATTCCGACATCCGTTAAATGCATGTTGTCTGGATTTTTTTTTAAATTTATTGTTAACGGCAAAAATTCTTACAGCATTTTTTTCTATTTGTATACTTAAAGATTTTTGAGGGGTGTTTAGGTTAGAATATGTTTTATTTAACTACGATTTAAAAAAAAATTTCACTTTTAATTTTTAATATACTATATTTCTTTTTAAAATGAGTAAATGTATTAAAATCACTTATAGTATGTAAGATTATTTTCACATCAAATATAAGTATGTATATTACTAGGTCACAATTTTTTTTTTTTTTAAATTTATATTTAAATATTATTTAAGTAAAATTTTTGACAATGACAGCAAAAACAGCTAATTAATTGATTTAGTAAACTTTTATTTTTTATATATTTTATATAAATCCAGTAATATATAGTTTCTCATGTAAGTACAAAAGACATGGGTCATTCACTGGCTTACATCTTCTAGCTTTTCATATTAATTTCATTTTACTGTAAGTGTTTTATTGGATTCTTTTAAGTGCTTGCAGTACTTTGAGAGAGGTGTTTAGGTTAGAATTCGTTTTAACTACGATTTTAAATACAACTTTAAAATATTTTCACTGTTATTTTAATAGACTATATTTTTTTTTATAAAACAAGTAAATGTAATAGAATTACTTACAGTACATAAAATTATTTTTTCACATTAAATGCAAGTATGTATATTACCTGGTCGCACTTTTTAAATTTATTTTTAAATATTATTTAAGGAAAATTTTTGACAATGACAGCAAAAAATAGCTATTTCATTTCTCTGATTCAGTAAGTTTTTATTTTTTTTATAAACTTAGTAATATATAGTTTCTCATGTATGCACAAAGGACATGGGTCATTAAATGACCTACATATTCTAGTTTTTCTTATTAACTTCCATTTTACTGTAGGTGTTTTATTTGATTCTTTTAGGTGCCAGAAGTACTTCGAGAGAGATGTTTGATTTTTACATTTATTTATTCTAAATGAACTTTGATGTTGGTTGAATCTTTTTTTGAACTCATGGCTAGTGCAACCTATATATATTTTTATGTTTTCAGGATTTTCAATCGAAGAGATATTGCATTGGTATACTAATGATTCTGTGTGACATTTATTTTGTATTTCTACAAGTTCTCCACTGCCTTAACTGGGTATTGAACTCACACTCTTTGGGTCCTGTCACTGGATCTAAACAACGCCTTTATCCACTGTGCCACGTGTCCTCAAGGACACATGGAGAACTTGGAGAGGGGAATTAACAGGAGATAACTGATAACTGACATCCATTAAACATGGCACATGGAACTAGAACAGTCTACCCCAGTGAGCGAAATAAAGGGTTCAGTTCAACATTCCAACCACCTGAAGAACGTTGTAATAAATATGGTGACCAAGATGAGGACAATAGTCCGAATAATGTAAATAGTGTACATAATACTTCATCTCAGAAATATAGACACACATATATATATGTATGATAAAATCTAGTTTTAAGGTTATGCTATATTTATGCTCAGAGTGTATGTAAATATAGAAGTGTACATTGAAAACTCAGAGGTGACAGTCTGTTTCATGCTAAATACAATTGTCAGCCATGTACATTGTGTCTTTGCTCAACTTTTTGTATATACAGGTCAGTGAGGCATTGTGCGTAGTCTATTGTATTATTCTAATGATTATTTTTTGGTGAGTGCTGTTTCTTAATTTGTATATTATTTATTTAGTTTATTCACTTATTTATTTGTTTGGATTATTTTATTTGTTTTTGTTTATTTTATTTATGTATTTTCATTTATCCTTGTTCATTTTCAATTTTTAAGTAACATACTAAAAATTTGTTTTCCTGTCTGTATTTTGAAATGAGTCCTATCATTTATTTAGTAGTTTGTTTTGGTCAGGGTAAGTAATTATAGCTATTTTTCCTCCAGGCAGTTGACAATTCGTTGGATTGATTGTTACAGGCTGATGTTCTTTTCCTTATTTTCAATATTTTTAGTGTTATTTGTTTTTGTGTTTTTAATCTCTCAGATATGTTTAGAAAGCATTGTGCCTTTCATGCATTTACTATTTGTAAAGGATGTTTTGTGTTCTTAGTTTCTTTGTTTCCATGATCCTTCTTTTACTCCTATGTACATTTTTACTTTGTTATCTTCTGATTTTACAGTAGCTTGGCATATTACATTGTTCTGCAAAATAACCATTAGAATAATACAATGGAATACCCACAATGCATCACTGACCTGTATATATAAAAAGTCGAGAAAAAATACAAGGCACATCGCCTGACGATTGTGTTTAGTATAAAACAGACTTCCACCTCTGGGTGTTGACTTCAAGTTACATTTTTATGTGCATATATATATATAAGGCTAGGATGGGGTCTGAAGCCTTGAATAGCAATCTTTCTAGAGATGGTGTCTTGATAAAAAGACTTGGTACTTGAACTAAATTTGACACACACAGGACATATTAAAAGCAAGATTTTCAGTCATATCACTCAGTTTTTCAGGGTGACACATCTATATGAATGGCCAGGATACTCGGGGTGGGGGGATGAATATTTTTATTGTGTTACCATTTCTAGACACGTTGCTAATCAGGGCCAAAGAGCTTTTATCTGCCCATTAGCAGTGCCACCAACAGTTTTCAAATGGTTTTGTCTGTCCAGTTTTCACTCACAAGGCTTGAGTCAATATGTTGCATGGTTTCCAAATGCTTCCAAACTGTTCCACAAGCTGGAAACATTTCCCCAGTACGATACCCTCAAGAAGTCGCCTCTTTGACTAATCAACTAGAGTGAGATTTGAAACCTATATCTCATCCTACTCATATGAAAATAGGTACCACTAAAATGTTTAATTTTAGTGGTACCTACCATTTACTGAATTGGTCGAAAACAGAAAGAAGGTGTTTAATGAGCAGTAGCAAGGGCATTGGTATTTGGTTGGAAATTAGTGAGTTTTACTTGTAAGTCGCCACCCTCTTCTATGTTCAGTCTGTTCTTCTGATTAATTAAAATTTCATTTACATAACTAAAACCAGTTGCAACCATATTATCAAGAAGTTGTCTTTTTGACTAATCAACTAGGGTGAGATTTGAAACCTATGGTCTTATCATGCTGCTTGGGTCAACATATGACATGGTTTCCAGATGCTTCAAAACAGTTCCACATGCTGGAATTTTATCCCCAGACAATATCATCAAGACGCTGGCTCTATGACTAATCGACAAGAGTGAGATGTCAAAATCTATGGTGTCATCTGACTGCAATGAAAACAGAGTCAAAATAAGACTTAATACGAAATTCCTTAATACTCACATGGTCCTCCATTGTGACATCAGCGTTATTCTTATTGTTTACAGTCGATCCGGGTTTCACAATCATTTCATGTACAAACTGAGAATACAACGCCCTGAAAGTACATAAATCAACTGAAAATAGTCAACAACAATAGTGAATTGAAGCAGGGGGGGAACAGGGTCGGTGCAAGGGTATCATGCCCCACCCATCTATGATACCCCACTCCACCACCATACATACAGACTCTACTACACTTGCATTTCATATAAATTCTATGAAAATTGAAATTTTATTGTAACCTAATTTATGTACAATAATGGATCATATGCAATATAGGTAAACAATTCAAAATTGAAAATAAATACAATGTATGTAAATACAAATTAGAGAAACGTCATAATAGATCAAGCGATCACGAATCCCGTGGCCCATTAGGGTCATAGGGGCACTATGTGTACTGCAGTTGCGGTAGAATTGGTTATTTCTTGGGGAAGATAGCCTGACGGAGCCCAACCCTCTCCAGGCCAGTTTTTGAATTCAGAGTTACCTTATAGACTGGTTATCAACCAGGGATATAGAACTCAGCCTGCCCTGCTATTTTACCCATAGCTGGGAGGAGAAGAAGAGGATTCATATCTTTCCCAGGGTTATTAGCATGTAAGTGAATGTAATGGATCTGATTGAAATATTAATCTGGCTCTCTGATTCCCCAATCTGAGCTGCTAATCCATTACTCCACAGTGCTTTCCTAATTGATCCTTCCATCTTAAATCAATGTTTTGCAGTCATTTTTAACATCAACTTGTAATTTCCCAAAAGTTATGTAATAAAATAACTTGTGCAGTATAATAATATTTATTTAATAATAACTTCATTATTTACAATAAATGGATCATATGCCATATAGGTAAACAGTTCAAAATTGAAAATGAATACAATGTATCTAAATACAAATTAGGGATGTCATAATAGATCATTCCATCTTAAATCTTTGGCAATTTCTAACATCAACTTGAAATTTCTCAAAAGTTATGTAATAAAATAACTTGTGCAATATAATAAGTTATTATTAAATAAATATTAATTATTTACAATAAATTCATTATGCAATATAGGTAAACAATTCAAAACTGAAAATAAATACAATGTCTCTAAATACAAATTTGAGACATGTCATAATGGATCATTCCATCTTAAATGAATCAACAATGCTTTGTGTCAATTTTTAACATAGATTTGAGATTTTGCTTGTTCCAAAGTTGAACTATTTTAACAAATTCAACATTTTGGATAAAATATAGTGAATTTTATGTAGTGTTTTCTTAGCATGAGGAAAACAAATTCATAAAAGACACCAGAATAACATCAAAATCCACAACATTTTTTATTGTTATATAGTTGTGCTTTATTGAATTTGTAACATGATAAAATGCAGGTAAAAAAAAAAAAAAAAAAAAAAAAAACAAATGCTGATAAGATAGTACACAGATCATAAAGCATTTGCCAGGGGCCCCCAAATCAGACATGCCATGGTTAAAGGGTTCAGGGGCACTCAGGCCTAGGTGACGGTCTCAGTTTATCAAACATATTTAAAACTAATTATTACTTTTTAACAAATATTTTTTATCTTAATTTTAGTTGCTACTCATTCTAATTTGTATCATTTACTAACAACTGTAGAAAGACTGACTGATTCATGGCAATAGAAAGCAACTGAACTCAAGATGGAAGAAGTTCTTGTCAAAGAATTAATAATTAAAACTAATTCATCTAATAATCATAAAATTCAAGAAAACACAAACATACATGAAAAAAAAAAGAAAATAATTTAAATGTGGAAAGAAAGAATCTATTATGTTTAAGTAATGCAGATGTCATATCATCATTATTTCTATCTAGCCCCATTCACTTTCATGTTTGATTTTTAATTTGAAAAAAATATCACACCACTAAGTGTGTTAATGTAAGAGACATGAATCATAAATACAGATTTACTTTAACATTGTTGGGAGAAGGTGGAGGGAGAGAATGAAGATAAGAAAGGGGGGAGAAAAGAAAAGAAGGGAAAAGGAAAAGAAAGGGGGAAGGAAAAAAAGGGGGGAAAAGAAAAGAAAAGGGAAAAAAAGAGAAGAAAAAGGGAAAGGAAAAAGAAGAAAAGAAAAAAAGAAAAAAACAAAGAAGAAAGGGTGAAAAAAAGAAAAAGTAAAGGCAGAGGACGAAAAATTAGAATCAATTATGCTTCTGACCAATAATCTATACAATTATTCTGCTTGTTACTATTTATGACCATTAGGCTTTTCTACCAAAGATCAGAGTGTAGTATCTATCTGATCCCTTGGCCCTTCTTAGTTGGAATCAGTTATGCTTTCTGACCAAGAATCTATACTATTATTCTGCTTGTTACTATTTATGACCATTAGGCTTTTCTACCAAAGATCAGAGTGTAGTATCTATCTGATCCCTTGGCCCTTCTTAGTTGGAATCAGTTATGCTTTCTGACCAAGAATCTATACTATTATTCTGTTTGTTTCTACCTATGACCATTAGACTTTTCTACCAAAGATCAGAGTGTAATATGTAAGCATGACTCAATTACATTTTCTGATCAAGGACCCTTCATGATAATATTGTTAAGAGTGTAGAAAAATGAGATTGAGGAAAAGAGGGCAAGCAAGAATGGGAAAGAAAGATATGTGAGAATTTCCACATGTTTGAACAGTCACAGTACCTTCTCCATAATGGGTACAAATCTTTTGTTTGAGCTACATTTTTATCTTTCCACTTGAACGACTTTTTTAGTGCCTCTTTGTGAAATGAACTTCTTTGTCTGTGCTTCCTGGTCAATCATTATATATCATGCTTATCTTGATAACCTCCACCTCTTATCGTCTTTCATTCATATTAACCAACTCATTCATTATTACCATTTTAACAGGAAACCTTTACCTTAACCGACTCTCCTAGTATAAAAACAAGTGTACATTGAAAATATTTCTCTCGTATTATCAAATCAATAAACAAAATTATTTTGAAAGTTTTACATGATGATATAACAACTGTTACAATAAAAGGTAATTTTGATTGCATTTAAAAGGTGAATGCTTCTATTGTCATCAAAAAAACAAATACATTTTTAAGAAAGAAAGAAAAAGGAAAAAAGGAAAAGAAAGAAAAAAGAAAAAAATATCACCTTTGTTTCTCTTTCCAGGAATCCCACTCATTTTTTTTCAAAGGGAGATAATTCAGCAATAGCTGAAATAAGAAAGATTATAAAATAAAAATGATTATGTCACAAACACAAGATTTTTACTGATAAGGTAAAAATAAACCGTGACAAATCAATTTGGGATTTTAACAACATTGTACACAAGGCTCATTTGACATCTAGAAAGCATGAAATAGTTCAGCAACATAAAAATATGATTCGTTCTCTAAAATATACACTAACGTGCCAAAAGTCTTGGGATACGTGTAATACTGTGTAGGATCGCCCTCCAGCCCAGTGAAGTGCAGCAACTCATCAATTCCACAAGTGGGTTACAAAACTTCTGAAAAGATGTCAAGCCATGCTATCTTGGTAGCTGTCCACAGCACTCTGATATTTGTAGGTTCAGAAAATTGCATGTAAATAGATCTCACCATCAGACAGTAACCACATCATTTGTCAGAATTCCCCAGAATGCCCCTCAAACCAATTCTGAGCAACTTGGGTCTAATGGCACTGCTGGAATAATTCATCATGACTGGGGTACATAGAGTTCATGAATGACTGCAAGTGGCCATAAAACAGTTTAACATAGTTACTGGTCAAGCAAACCCAACTACTCCACATGAACACAGCCTACCCTATTATCAAACCATCACCAGTAAGCAGAGTGCCTTGGGGTCCATGATCACACAGGGTCTGAATAGCACTCAAACCCTATAATCAGCCTGAACAGGAAACAAGACTCATCCAGGGTCCAATAAGTAATATCACTAGATGTATTGAAAGGGTAACCCTGGTAGATCTTTTGTTCCTATATCTCATATCAGACAAATGAACACTGAACAGACTTGGAATATCTATCTGATACCCTGGCCCCTTGTAGTTATGTATCTGGTACCACCTTGCACTGTGATCTGAGCCAGTGTGACTTGGTTTTTACTGCAGACAATCCTAAGCAGATTGATCAGGTCACAATCATTAAGTAACTGTGATTGGCCACTTCTCTCAGATATTCTTAATATCACAAACCAAAGAATGTCAAATGTCCCCATAATTTTAGAAGTGGGATGTCAAATCACTCTGGAACCCACTAACATGCCCTATTTGAATTTTGATAATTTATAATACCTTACCCTGATGTAGGTTAGGGCACTTGCAAGATATCAAGGCTGGTGCTACCTATCATTACATTTACACACGGATATCTCATGATTTTTTGGCATGACAGGGTACTAACAGTCTAACCTTTTATACATGTGATCTTGATATAGGAATTCAAAAACTGGCATAAACTTGTTTTTATTGGGTAACTGCTATAGCAGGTCTAATTTGAGACAAACTCCAAACAATATACAGAGGATTTTCTCTCTTCTGGTCTTCAGTATTTGGCAGAAGTGAAAATCTATCTTCACAGGGTTT
Organism: Acanthosepion lycidas; assembly: GCA_963932145.1. NCBI lineage: Eukaryota > Metazoa > Mollusca > Cephalopoda > Sepiida > Sepiidae > Acanthosepion > Acanthosepion lycidas. The sequence goes on along the minus strand of OZ010615.1, from coordinate 22,841,846 downwards.
GGTTTGGTTTATTTTGTTTTACGACATATCAACCTCAATAAGTTTAATCCAGACAACATTTTTAGGATAGATTCATATGAATAGAATATGTATTTTTTGGTTTAGATTCGTTTGGTTTATTTTTTTTTTTTTTACGGCATATCAACCTCAATTGGTTATTTAATGCCGACAACATCTTTAGGATAGATTCGTATGAATAGAGCATGTATTCTTTGGTTTAGATTGGTTTCGTTTATTTTGTTTTACGGCATATCAACCTGAATGGGTTATTTAATGCCGACAACATTTTTAGGATAGACTCGTATGAATAGAATATGTATTCTTTGGTTTAGATTCGTTTGGTTCATTTTGTTTTACGGCATATCAACCTCATTGGGTTATTTAATGCCAACAACATTTTTTATTGCTGGTAATTTTTTGTTTTGTCAAAAATCTCTTTCTGGTAATATATTCCCTTCAAAATTGTATTGCTGGTAATAATTATTTTCAAAAAAGTATTGCTGGTAATAGTTAACTATTTTCCCATAGCTGGGACCCTAACAGGTGCTACCACCCGGGTCAGGGTGGACCTGGGAACACCAGCAATTAAGAGCTGGTTCCACGCTCCTCAAAACCTCCTGATCAGAGGCCTTGCTGCTGGATGTAGTTTATTGTCTTACCCAGGACGCCTACTTCACAGGGAAATGAAGAGATACCTATTAAACTTTAAAATACATCTTTGATTCTCCTTCCAGTCACACTTGAAATCATTCCTTGGGACAACTGACATAAATCAGCAATGGCAGTTTTCTATTTCCAGTAACAACAGAGACAAGAGATCTTCCAGAGATGATTTGCACACAAATTTCATGAGATTAAACATTCTCAGCTTCTTTAAGACTAACCAGTTGGCAATCAGTCAAGTGCTCAGAAAAATATTATTTAGTTGTATGACATGAGAGTTTATCAGCAAGTTGACAGGCTACATTCTTCAACTTTCTCAACCAGAGGCATCTTCATCTCCAGATAGAGTCTAATATGCCAGCTTTCCATCACACTTTTAAGTATGACTAAGATTTATGAAACAAATCCATCCAAACTTTCATTCCCTCTAATGATTCCATATCTAGTGATATAGCAAATACTAAAAGCATCTATAGAAATTCATTGCAAATGATTTTACTATAGGAATGCATTAGAAATGATTTGAATACTAGCTCTTTATGGAACCTGGAATATTATGGCTAGGATTTATGAAACAAATCCATCCAAACTTTCATTCCCTCTAATGATTCCATATCTAGTGATATAGCAAATACTAAAAGCATCTATAGAAATTCATTGCAAATGATTTTACTATAGGAATGCATTAGAAATGATTTGAATACTAGCTCTTTATGGAACCTGGAATATTATGGCTAGGATTTATGAAACAAATCCATCCAAACTTTCATTCCCTCTAATGATTCCATATCTAGTGATATAGCAAATATGAAAAGTATCTATAGAAATTCATTGCAAATGATTTTACTATAGGAATGCATTAGAAATGATTTTATGGAACCTGGAATATTATGGCTAGGATTTATGAAACAAATCCATCCAAACTTTCATTCCCTCTAGGATTTATTAAACAAATGCAAGAAAACTAAAAGCAAATATAAAAAGTTAGCATGCAATTAAATTTCTACTGCATATATAGGCATGTGAACAGAAATATTGGATAATTCTGAACTATCAAGAAAATTTACATAAATTACTAAAGAACAAAAATTTGCAGCATTTTTCACTATTTGGTTCATAGCATCATTATTTAGTTAGTAAAGTATTTTTCTTGGTATTCTATGATTAGATACCACTGCTTTTAGTTAAACTGTTCTCTCCATAATAATTTCACTTTTGATTTGAGGAATTCTTGAAATGATTTTTTTTTCAATATTTTGAACTTGTTTCATTTTCGAACTTTTTAGCATTTTTAACAAGTGAGATGAATGAAAAATAAACATCTTGTAGAATAACTTCCCATGCCTGCTCTATGACCATTTGTACTACATTGGCAGCATAGCAATTAAGTTTTATTCCAATATGTCATCCAAACAAGCCAGTTGCTCATTGTAGCAGTAACAGTGAGCACAGGTTCCAGAAATTGCCAGCAAAAAAAATTCATATTTAAATTTCAAAAGACATGCTCAAGGCAAGACAAGCCACAATTTCTTTCGTTTAAGATTCTCATAAATCCATTTTTAATGGCCAATGATTATTTTATTCAGAAATGACTTTTTACTATGAATCAAGGAGAAAAATACAAGACCAAAGTTCTTATTTTTATTTTTAATTTACTATTGTTCAGCCGATACAAGACTCAAGAGCCACTCAAGACAGAGAAATACTAAATGAGGTTGTTTTAAAAGTATACAAGTGATGCATATTGCTAGGATACATAGGATAAATAACAGTTGGCCCTAGACTTGGAGAGATTAAGAGTGTAGTGATCAGGGAAGTATAATTTCAGGAATCTATTTCACATTGCAACCATTCTAGAGAAGAAGCTGTGTGGAACTTCCTCCACACCAATGGAATATGAATGGAATGAGGATGAATTGACTTAGTGTACATGGCATGGTGCGCCCTAGTTGTGAAGGTCTGAACTGGTGGAATCAAGGAGTGTAGCTTGTCTGAACATTTGCCATGAAAATAATGACATTGTAGCAAGAAGCTAGCAATGGTTCTATCTGTGAGGTAAAGTTTGCAAGTTGGAAAATAATTCATCAACCACAAAGCCACAGAAATGCTTTTGAACTCTGTGGAAGCTGGAAAGTGAGGATTATGTAGCTCCAACCCAGATATGGTAATAATACTCCATTTTTCCATAAATACATGCAAAACCCATTTCTAAGCTTCAGAATTTATTTGACATTATTATTGTACTAAGAATAAAGAGCTAGGAAAAATTAAACAACACTTCCAAGATCTTGCAAATATTGTGCAAAAGTCAGCACTGAAAATTTTCTGCATTCACTTCATATTAAATATCAGAGATACGTGGAGGGTAAAAAATCACTTTTCATCAGCCACTTCATGGAAGAATTTGTAAAAATCCACTCTTAAGTGTCACCCATGGGGTATGAAAATAAACTGTGGGTAATTCAGTTAAACCATCGTTTGCGATGACTGAAATGGATTAAAGTGCTTGCTTTCTTTTTCAGTCATCTGCTCTACTAACTGAGCTGTCGCAAGTGACCTCTTCCTTATTCTCTTGTTCTCATCAATGTACATACGCTGTCACACCAACAAGGGTTCTACCGTCTTCCTCACAGACTCACTATTTAAGCCTGCATCAAGGGCAGCTAAAATTTGCATATGAGACTTCCTATTTTATAAATTCAAGCTGGTTTGAATTCTTAGTTTTTCTTTTCTTTGTACATCCGTCCGTGAGATAGGAACTTTGGAATAATCCATCTCATTTTTAATGCCAGTCGTGATCTTTCAACAGGACCTGACACACCAAGCAAATTCGCTTTGCGGGAGGTAAGTCTTCTCGATCCTCACATAAATGACATTCAAAGAACTGTGAATAAGAATCATCGGAAGAATAAGACAAAGTCAAATTGGATGATTTCATGATGGAGTTCTGAAATCTACCATATATATATATATATATATATATATATATATATATATATATATATATGTGTGTGTGTGTGTGTTGTTCATTGAGACCCAGGAACTGTGACATTGTCACTGGTCAAGAATTAATGTAAGAATTACTGACGGAATAGTATTATTATATATATGAAAAAAATGCATTAAAAATCAAGAAGGGATTGTCAGTGGTCAGGAAAGAATGCAAGCATTAGTAATAGAATATGACATTTGTATGTATAATGTAAATGCATTGCTAATGATTTTACTATAAGAATGCATTGAAAATGAGGAAGAAAGGGATTGTCAGTAGTCAGGAATGAATGCAAGCATTACTGATAGAAGAGGGCTATTATATGTATAATTTAAACGCATTGCTAATGATTTTACTATAGGAATGAATTGAAAATGAGGAAGGAGGGGATTGTCAGTGGTCAGGAATTAATGCAAGCATTACTGATAAAATAGAGCTATTATATGTATAATGTAAATGCATTGCTAATTATTTTACTATAGGAATGCATTGAAAATGAGGAAGAAAGGGATTGTCAGTGGTCAGGAATGAATGCAAACATTATTGAGAGAATAATTAACATTGCTGCAATAAACAGTCAAAACATTTTAATTATTTCTGAGATTTCATCCCAGTTTTTATATTCCATATGAGGCTCCACCCACTCTCAATATGCCTTTGACGAGATAGTGACCCTGCTTCACTGAGGAGGAAATAAGAAAAGATAATAAATTCAAGGTTAGGAAGACAAAGGAGTGTTTATTAAATATAACAAGAAATAAAATATGTTTAAGCATTGCCAGCAACTAGTTACAATAGAGTAAATATGCAAAGGCCTGGCATTTCTCAGAATAGTAATCTGTTGGTTGGGAAAAAAAAAATGGAGCTTGTTCTACATATAACAAGTATTAGGCTGGGATGGTTTGATTTTATGACATGTCAATCCTTTTTGTTTTTTTATTTCTGATAATCATTTCACTCCATGCAAGGCAATAAAGCCATTAAGATGCGAGAGATTACTGAGTGTTACAGAATATGAGAAAAATAAACACTATTAAGGAGAGAGAACAACAAAAGAACAGGTATTAAGACGACAGAAGATAATAATTGACACTGAATTTAAATTTTGAAGATCAAAGTTGGCTGGAAAGCAAGAAGCCAAGAGTGAGATCCACAGGTAAGAAGAGTGAGAACAGAAACTGTTAGCATAGAACTTATGGTGCCATTTAACCATTTCACCTGTAAAATGATGAGACCTAACTGCCAGTCTAGTACTGTACTTAAATTAATAAAGTCTAGGTACCATAAAAGAAAGTTGATCTGATTGCCTTATTTTGAAAGTCAATTCTGAGAGTATTACTCCTTATAATATTGCTAGAGAACCACTCCCCAATTAATTTTATAAGCATGTCTGGATTTATTCCCTGAGTAAGCAATATGCCTCCTTATTTTTTCTTTTTAAATCACTTCATTCCAAGCAAGGCAATAAAGCCACTAAGATGCAAGGGCTTACTGAGTGTTAGAGAATATGAGAAAAAAACACTATTAAGGAGAGAGAACAATAAAAGAACAGGAATTAAGAAGACAGAAGATAACGATTGACATTGCATTTAAATTTTGAAAGATCAAAGTAGTCTGAGAAGCAAGGAGCTGAAAGTGAATTCCACAAGCAATTTGAGTCATTAACTTAAGTCATTTAATTTGGTCCAGTAATAAGTAAATATTGGCTTGGATTTGTTGATTTTACATGTCAACTCTTATGTTAATGCTGAAATCAAGCTATAATTAAGCATATTGCTTTGGGAATAAGTAAGGATTGCTAATTAAATATGATACTTGGGAGTAACCCTGTCAAAAGATGGCCGCTGCAACGCAGAAATGCGTACACATATCGCCCCATTCACAGCAGCGATGACCGGACTGGAAAGGATATAAAAGAGCAACATCAGCTTCTAGAGCAAGATCAATCTTTACAAATCACTGGTCATATCCATACACCTCTACAGGTGTGTAACTTAGTCCTGGTTGAGACAGGAAAAAAGATCTAGACATTCGATAACAAATGCTTGAGAAAGGTTCTCTTCATCTCCTACTGCAAGCACAAAACCAATGACTATGTACAGAGTAAGGTCAAAAATCTTGTGGGCCAATAAGAATCTCTTCTTGTCATTATTAAGCATCAGAAGATATCATGGTTTGGCCATGTCACACGTCATAACAGCCTTTGCAAGACCATCGTGCAAAGGCCCCCATTGGAGGCAGACACAAACAGGGATGGCAGTGCAAAGGCTGGTCAGATAACATCAAAGTGTAGATGGACATGACAGTGCCAGAACTCTTCACAGTCACTAACAATAGATCATCCTGGAGGAGGTTGTCTGTTTCTTCTGCCCTTAGGTCCCAACTCCTGACAATTGAAGCTGTCAAGAGACTGACAATCACATATTTGAGGAATAAGTAGATAAAGTTTGGTTTGTTTTATAGTATAATCAACCTTAATGGGTTATTTAATGCTGACAAAATTTTTATTGCTGGTAATATTTTTATTTTCAAAAAGTATTTCTGGCTATATTTTTTCCAAAAATGTATTGCTGGTAATAATTTTTCCCAAAAAGTATTGCTGGTATTAAAACCTATTTTTATACTTTCAGAGTGTTTTGACCCCTTTTGGGAGGGTTAAGTATTTTCCCATGGCTGGGATCCTGACAGGTGCTACCACACCAGGTCAAGGTGGACTTGGGAACACCAACAATTAAGAGGTGGTTCAACCCTACTCAAAACCTCCTGATCAGAGACCTTGCTGTTGGATGTAGTTTATTGTTTTACCCAGGACACAGTAGATATTGGTCATTTGTATTTGAGACCATAAATATTTACAATGTCCAGTCTAGTTAAATATTAGTCAGTTAAATATGAGGGTGTTAGCATTTATTTAGTATGTGGCACCTTTGCATATATTATTGAAAATCTTCATTCTTCTCCATATTAGGATATATATATATATATATATATATATATATATATATATATAAAACATCATTTTATATATATATATAAAACATCATTTTATATATATATATATATATATATATATATATATATATATATATAAAACATCATTTTATATATATATATATATATATATATATATATATATATAAAACATCATTTTATATATATATATATATATATATATATATATATATATAAAACATCATTTTATATATATATATATATATATATATATATATATATATAAAACATCATTTTATATATATATATATATATATATATATATATATATATAAAACATCATTTTATATATATATATATATATATATATATATATATATATATAAAACATCATTTTATATATATATATATATATATATATATATAAAACATCATTTTATATATATATATATATATATATATATATAAAACATCATTTTATATATATATATATATATATATATATAAAACATCATTTTTTATATATATATATATATATATATATAAAACATCATTTTTTATATATATATATATATATATATATATATATATATATATAAAAAACATCATTTTTTATATATATATATATATATATATATATATAAAAAACATCATTTTTTATATATATATATATATATATATATATATATATAAAACATCATTTTTTATATATATATATATATATATATATATATATATAAAACATCATTTTATATATATATATATATATATATAGATGGATTATTATTATAGAGAAATTGTACAAATAGCGATAGAAAATGTTGATGAATTGAATACATGGACAATTGAAGAGTAATTTGTTTTTAATTCATAACTAATGATTAAATAAATGAACTAAAAGCATACAAAAAGTTCAATAGTATACTAGGTTATTGTACTTCTATAAAGAAAATACTGTAAATAAAAACAGGAAAAAGTAAAAGTTTAGTACCTCCCCTCCCCAAATTCCCTCCTTTTATTCTTAAAACCTGTTTTGCAACACTTGGGGTTATTTTTTTTTTTTTGTTAATTTTCTTGAATCTATCAAATGCTATATGGGTTTTGTATTTTGTTCAATCATTGCTTAAGTCAAACAGAGAGATACGGACAGGGACACACTGTGTGTGTGTCATGATGTCTGGATAGAGAGACGAGCACAGGGAGACACACACTGATACTGGCATGGAGACACACACTGACTCATGGGGGCAGACAGACACATACACTGACGCTGGTGGGGAGACGGAGAGACACACAATTCTTTTGTCATTCAATCTGTTGAAATCTTTGATTTGTTGTCTTAAACCAAAAACAATAATGTCAGAGAATTTGAGAGAATGCATGTAGACAAACATCAATAATTATTTTCTTAATGTTATTGAGTTTATGCTTTGGCAATTCGGACCAAAAATGGTTCTGTGCCAAAGAACAATGTGGAGAAGAATGACAGTGAAGTTCTTCAAAATTATGGATAATACTTTTTTTTATTATTCAAATGATAAAAATCAATAAAATTAATTAATAAGAATGCGATCTATTCCTAAATTATAACAATGCACCACGTAATTTCCTTCCCAAGCCATGTTCATATCAAATCAATCTGGTCCATTTGCACTCTGAAGAATTTGTCAGGTTCAACAATTTTCATTTGGCATCAATCAATTTTGCAATAAGCACAGCAAGACCAAAGAACATTCAAGAAAGAATTGTAATTGCCATCTCTTACTTTCCACGATATTGATCTGTAACCTGATTCACAGGGACAACCTGAAACGATAAAAATATATTCAATAAATAAATTGTATTAAAAATAAGAAAAAAAAAAAAAAAAAAAAAAAACTTACACCTCCATTCCCCACAGGTAAATTTTAAGGTCAGGTTTAGAGCTGCTATTGGTAACATATAATCCAGTACAACCTGCCACATAGGCATGTGGTTAATATTTAACCCAGCTCCCCCCCCGCCCCACTAACTTTCCTGTTGTGAGAAGGGTGATGTGTCACCTCATAGGATGAAAAAGAAGACCTGTCAAGGGCAGATGAGGTTCTTAAAGGATTAATACAAATAAAATTTGTCACTTAGCTGATTGATGTTATATTCATTTTCTTGACTCTAGAGTTTCATAGATTAACTTTTTGTAATTGTTCAGTCCATTCTTCAGGCGGTTCACCAAAGAAAAACATGGCAATGTATGCAACTAGCCTTATCTTTTTTAACCATGTAACCACATTGCCATCACCAGTAAATGGCTTGACCATATTGTGTACAGTTGTATTTTTATTTCCATCCCACTCATATTTATTTATTTGGTCAAGCTAGCTCGGACATTCATGAGTCTATCACACCAACCATCACAGTCCTGCATCAAGTTTAGAAGGTCATTAGCGTGGCATCCTGTGTCATAACACTTGATCAATGTAGATGATTGCCAAGTGACCAACCAGTCTTGCACCATAGCTAGATGTCCAGAACAGTAGATTACATGATTGTTTTTGCTCACCTGCAGTATCTTGCAAAGCAAATTCTGCATTTGCGTAAGACTGTAGAAATATTAGGGATTGGTCCATAGAGCTGTGATTTAGTTGGATGTTATCACTAAGAGATGTTAAATATAGCTCTTGGCAACCCAGTGTAGGTTCCATCAAGCTTAGACTCAAGGTTTTTAGTTAATATCCAAGTAGTGGCACCATACATTAAAAAACAAACTCTACAGTGACACAAAAATAGCTCCATTTGAGGTTTTCTGATAGATCAGATTTTCAGATTACATCCATTTTATTCAAAGCAGCCCAAGCTTTGGCTATGCAAATTTTCACATCCTTTTCAGTAGAATTTATTGATTCACCCGAGACAGTTTGTCTCAAGTTTGGTTGAAGCTTATGAATTCAGTTTTAGAGGCATTGACGAGTCCAACATCATTAGCATCATTTTCTAAATGATCTAGAAGAGATGTGCCATTGGTAATGTCTGCAGAGATAGCTAGATCATCTGCATAAACAATAGTCATTATCAGTCATATTAATATGCCAAAACAACTTGGTTAAGTACTTGTTTTGTTTTATGGCATATCAAGCTCAGTGGGTCATTTAATGCCAACAAAATTTTTTTAAATAGATTCACAGCGATAGTTTGGTAAAAAAGGTGTGTATGTATATATATATATATATATATATATATTTGAACCATTTTTCAATTACTCATTTTTGAGTACAATCCAACTTCTTTTAGGAAATTTACAATCTTGGATGGTTTTATTTTTGCAAAAAGTTTTGTTTTTTTTAAAAAAAAAAAAAAAAAAAAAATACTTACTTGGTAATACTTTGTTTGCCCTAGATAAAAATCTACACACTCTAACAGTATATGTTTCACTGTAAATTTTAATTATTGCTGATAATTTTTCCTTAAAAATTATTGCTGGTAATAATTTTTTTTATTACAAAGTATTTCTGGTATTAAAATCTATTTTTTCACAAGTTTGGGCGTTAACTATTTGCCCATAGCTGGAACCCTAACAGGTGCTACCACCCCAGGTCAGGGTGGACCTGGAAACACCAGCAATTAAGAGGTGGTTCCATGCTCCTCAAAACCTCCTTGATCAGAGGCCTTGCTGTTGGATGTAGTTTATTGTCTTACCCAGGATGTGGATGTAGTTTATCATCATACCCAGGACGACCAAAACAACTTGGGGGTTCCAGGACAGAAATGTAAAACTTAGACTCACTCATGATTCTTGCAAACTTTGTCTCAATGAGAATCTAGCAAATGCCTTTTTTTCTTTTTGATGGTTGTGAATGTGTTGCCAAGGAAAAGCACTGGAGAAAGAAAACAGACGAATAGCTGGTGGTTGGCAGAGACAAAAACTTAAAACAAGGATTTGTTACATTCCCGTCTAGACTAAGTTTGAGAAATCAGGGTGAGTAAGTCTTACTCTTCTGCCTTTGACCATCACCTGTTGATTGACATGTGAGAAAGTGAAAGAGGAGGATAGACATATGATGCCCACAACAGTAAAGGAAGCAACAAAGATGGAGATGCTTATACCTCATTAAAGTCAGTATTTAGTTCAATACCCAAGGTTTGGTTTGGTTTGTTTTACGGCATATCTACCTCAATGGGTTATTTAATGCCTACAAGATTTTTTATTGCTGGTAATATTTTTTTTGAAAAATGTATTGCTGGTATCAAAATCTATTTTTACACTTTCATAGTGCTTTGACTCCACTTTGGGGGGGTCAATTATTTTCCCATAGCTGGGACCCTAACAGGTGCTACCACCCCAGGTCAAGGTAGACCTGGGAACACCAGCAATTAAGAGGTGGTTCCACTCTCCTCAAAGCCTCCAGATCAGAGAACTTGCTGTTGGATGTAGGTTATTGTCTTACTCAGGATAGTTAATAATACCCAAGGGAAAAAGCAACAATCCCAACATACAAAAGATTATTTTTTAATGGATATTTTATCCAACATTATTTCTTATGCTGGTTCGATCCCTGTCAGAGGTTAAATTTTTGAAGTAATAGACGAGTTAGTGTAGTGTAATAGTTAACAACAACAACAAAAACAGAATAGGCAGAGAACAAATTCCAGCTGAGGTAGTTAATGTTTATTCTATCTTCTTGATCTTGGAAATCTATTCCTCCCAATAAGTCAGGTCAGCGATTACTCCCTGTTGCTTGACCCCCAGCTTGGCAATTGCCTTAGCAATCTCAAATCCCTGAGAATCTGTGGAAGGGTACCAAGGCTCAAAAAAAAAAAAAAAAAAAAAAAAAAAAAAAAAAAAATGGAGCTGTTGTGCTAAAGCCAATCTACACTCCCCCCCCGATCCTTACAAGCAAGAAACTTTATTTTTATTTTTTACAGTTTATCAACACTTTATTGGAGTTTTTTTTAAAGTCAAAATATATTTTGAATTGTAAGACTAATTCTTTTTTTCTGTGAGTGAATTTTACATTAACAATTTTTTGAGAATAGCAATAATTTTTCATAGATACGAATCCTACTTTAGCTGGTCGGAGTGGGGGGGGGGGGAACAAGGAAGGAACAAACCACTACACCTCAGTTGGTTGTCATTTTGCTGACATAGTGATCAATGATATATTGATTTGCATTTCACTTTTTTGTGTTAATGGCTTTAAAAAAATTCAATCTAGAAACAAAATGATAACACGACAAAAAAATGAAGATTTAATAAAAAGAAAAAAAAAGAAAAAAGAAGACATGTAAAATTTTTGATCACTCCTCCTCCTCCTCTTGAAAACAATAGGATAATACTGAACCTCACTCAGCAAAAATCAATCCAAATTTCTTCCAAGATTAAGAGATTCAAATTTCTTTTTCACCTGTCAGTCTCCAGATCCCACAACCCTAAATAGCATTTGGTGAAAAATGCTCATGTCTCACAGGAGTTGAAGAATTTTCAGAAACAAAGATCGTTTATTTGCAGCTGTTCAGCAAGAATGAAACCAGATGGAATCTTTGTTGTTAAAGAAGCTTTCTGATTGTCTGATTAAGGGAATAAAAATAAAAATTGATAGTTGCTTTTGGGAGAAAAAAAATGTTAGTGATTATTAAATTTTCATTGTTTTTAAAAAATCAAATTATTAAGATTTAAATATATGCTTAAGTAAAAAAAAAAAAAAAAAAAAAAAAAAAAATTAATTAATTATTACATTTTGATTGTCTGGAAAATGTGTTATTAAAAGGTTAAATATCTGATTTTATATTACAAAAAATTTGAAAAGTTCAGATTTCCTAAAGCTTAATTTCCTGGTTGATCTGCCCCACCCCCCAAAAGTAAATAAATTAAATAAAAAATAATAGTAATAGTAATATTACCACCTGGTAACGGTTGTCACATTTGCATACAATTTTTATACACAGAATGTTATTAACTATTATTGGACAGGGATAATAAGAAACAAATGATAAAATTAGTAAAATAATAATTAACCAAAAGGTACCGTTAAAAATTTATCTTTTCCAAAAGTGAAAAGAAAAACTTTTAGCACAAGACAGTGAACCAACTTTTCTAGCAGCAGACCTAGCAATTGAGTCAATATAATCTTTCCACTTCAGATCAGTAAAAAGCCATTAGTCCAAGAAACAAGTCACTCTCTTGGAGGTTAGCCTAGCCATAGAAGACAAAAAAAGGATTCTTTCAGATGATTAATAGAGAGAAGGTTCATTTTGGAAGCATTAAAATTAACAAGGCATTTCTTGCCCCAGTTAACAACATATTGTAGCCCATTTTTGAGATCAGCTGTCGATCTGACCATATTGAACCAATCAGATTTACTATTAAGACAGGAATAAATAGTTGTCTCATAAGTTGAGAACTGATGACATCAGGAAGGTCGTTGATAAAAATGAGGAACAATGAAAGTCCAAAGATAGAGTGCTGGGGAACGCCTACATTAATGCAAAAATATTTAGGTGGGTGTTAAAGACATTTGGTTTGGTTAATGGCATATCAACTCCTTATGGGTCATTTACTGCAGAAATTTAATTTTCGTTGGAGCTTTGGTAATGTTTTTTTTTTTATTTTTTTACTATTAAAATCTATTGTTGGAAATTTTTTATTATAAAAATGTATTTTTATACTTTCATAGTGTTTTCACCCCAGTTTGGGGGTTCACTGTTTGCCCATAGCTAGGACACTAACAGGTGCTACCACCCTGGGGTTAAGGTGGACCTGGGGCAACATCAATTAAGAGGTGATGCTGCCAGATGTAGTTTATCATCATATCCAGGACGAATCTTCAAGATAGTTGCAAGTTAAAAATTGGGGGTGTATTATTTCTGACTTGTCTCAGCTGAAAGATAAGGAGAAATTTGAAGTCAAATTGATTAGTCTCATTAAGAAGATAAAATGTATTTAGAGACGAAAAGGAAAGAAATAAGTGTCAGTTATTTCTGATGAATGCAGTCCAATCAAATATACAAGAACAGCTGAAAACAATCAGCTTTACAGAAAATCACTTGCATTTAAGGCCAAAGTAATTCAGCCAAAAATGTTAACATCTTTTGTCAGTAAAGGACTTAGAATTATTTGGAATGGTTTTTCATTATGATAATCTACCTACGTTTATTGAAAGATGGGACCATCATAGCGCCTTATTTCATTCATGAAAGTGAAAACTTAAAAACACTTGTGAAAGTAGTAAACAATATTACAATCAGCAATTAAAAAAGTAAAAAGCTTATTCGAAGCCATATTTTGTAGCCAAAAAGAAATCAATTATTAATTAACAAAACTAGTTCAATTTGTTCTCCAAAAATTCAGTGGCTCAGAGATAAAAATTTTTCTTTTTATGATGTAGCACAAGTACCCACATACTATTATGATTATCGAAAGAGAAACCAAATTGACATCCAAGTAATAAATCATGATCACTAGTTCCGTAATCTTTTAATGTCATAGGAACACCATATGTACTGCAACGACAGCAGAAGTGGTGTGTCTTGGGTAAGATAACCGGGCAGTGCCCAACCTTCTCCAGGCTGGTTTGAATTCAATTTTCATTCTCCTAGATGGTTAGCAACAAAGACTATTTGATCCTTACCTGGAAGTGAGGAGATGGCTTCTTACCTTTCTCCAATGGTATTTGCACTTTAGTGAATCTAATGAACCTAACTGGAATTTGAACTCTGCTCTCCAATTTCTCATTCCAAGCTGTTATCCATTACACAACCTATGCACCCTAAGCCATAAATCATCTTCTATGTACTGCGTCCATTCAGGACATAGGCCATCATGGCTTGCCATGACTTCCTATTCCATGTAACCCTTAACAGTTTTTCTCCCTTTACTAAGGCTCTCATACCCCCATTCCTCCATTCAGTCACACAAATTTGTCAAGTAAGTGGCTTGCTGCTTTCCCATCTTGAACACTATATTCCCTGTGAAGGTTAAGTTTTCCAAGCGCTCCTTCCTCATTGTGTCCAAGAAATCAGTAGAAGTGTGGTTTCTGTTGACATTTTCTTTAAAATTTCCTTGTTGCTTACTTGCTACCACCATGCAATTCTCAGTATCCTTCTGTAGAACCACATTTCTGCTGCCTCTAATTTCTTCCTCATCCACAGAGAAATTGTCCAACATTCAATGCCATATAAGAGGTCGGACATTTTAAATTCTGTTCTCGGCACTGTTGTCATTTTAACGCAGCTTTATGACAAGTATTTTTTCCAATGTCTGTTCTGAAAATATCCAGGCAATTAATACTAATGTAAAGACAGCCTAATTAGAGTGGAGGCACCTGAGTCCCCCTCAAAGTACTTTTCTTGGAACCTCACATACTCATCTATCCAATGGAAAGTTTTTTGTTTTTTTTTTTAGAGCCTAGAAATTACCAATAAATGGGGGGGGGGATTTCTAAGTCTGTGCCAAATTATCTGTCTGTAGAAAAAAAAAAAAAGAAAAAAACTTCAATGTCACAAGTCCTCACTATACTTCAACATTCTGGACAATGTAACAACAGCACAACTCTCACCAAGAAGAATAGTCCCTTCTTGTCTTGTAGGATTTTTTTTTACTTTATCAGGCTGCCACAGATTAGCCAAAGAATCAGCTAAATGGTGCAGGGGACCGTGCTTTAAAAAACAAGGCACTTTAACCATTTTCATTATTTTCTCTTCTACCCACCATCTGCAACTTTGAGGTAAGTGATCTTTGCTCTTTACTGTTGCAAAAAAATGCATACAACCCTGGACCTCATTGATCTCTTTGATAGTTCACAACAGTCTCCAAGGAATTTCATTTCTGACAAGAAGTGTTGCCATTTTTCCTTTTGGGACAGTTTACATGCGAGACACTTTCAAATCCGTTTTCATCCTGGAGGGTAACCCATTTTCTTTAGTATTACACTGACTGTTGCAAAAAATACATGCAACCCTGGACCTTTTGCCCCTTGTGGTAGTTCATTACAGTGTCCAAGGAATTTCAGCAGTCTTTTCCTGATTCTGGCAAAAAGTGTTACCATTTTCCTTAAAGTTTCTTCGTTGCTTACTCTGGAGAAGAGTAATGATCTTTTCTGATAGATGGAACAGTCAAAACCAAATTCCATTCTTAATAGTGTTCCTGAAATCTTCAAAGAAAAGGCAGCAGAATTAAATGATGCAATGTGCAATTTACATGGTTTGCATCAAATAAACTTTTTTGTGGGGAGAGGCATAACAGGCTGTTTATTTGACATCAAAGCCGTAAATATATGATGATTGTAATGTTTAGCCATTTCTCTACAAGGAAACTTTTCGCATTCATTGACCGAGCAGCCAGTACTGCTTTCAGTTCAAATTTATAAAATCTTTCTCTTCAAAGAACTTCTTAAGAAAACAGGTTTCTCAAGTCCAGTAACAACTATCACTCTTTCCAGTATTGATGAGAGAGGGGTTCCTTCTTAGCCTTTTTTTTTTTTAACTTATGTCGTTATTTTCTCTTTGAGTTATGTGCTATCCATTTTTGTTGTTGCTGCTGTTGGCTGTCCTCAAGTGATGTGGTTTCTGTTATTTGGTACAGTTCTTTGTGATTTTGTAGCACCAGTCCACAATGTTTAAAGAAGCGTTACCTTTGCCAAAACGTTTGGGTTTTATTTGCTCAAAGCCTTTTTTTCACTACTGATCTTAGAAAATGGTTGTATACAGCTAATAGTTAGATATTCTGGAATGGGTTTGGCGCCATGCAAGACATCATATGAAAGTCAACAAGCTAAAATCACTCTAATCCAAAACTTATACTGGCAGCCAACTAACACTTTGTTTGGGGAAATATACAAAAATAAAAAGGGGTGTAAGACAACGATATCTCTTCTCACCACTTATTCAACCTATACAATGAGGTGATTCTAATGTTGATTAGATGTCCTACCAGGATTATTAGAATTATTATTAGAATAATCCAGGACCTATACTGGCAGGAAACCACCTTCATATAGATAGAAGATGAATTCAGTAAATATATTAGAATAGAAAGCAGTGTAAAACAAGGATGATTGTTCACACTGGACTTATTCAATCTATACAGATTTTGAATGAATTAGAAGTCCTACCAGAAAAGCAAAAAAAGGACTAAACATCAACAGCAAAAAGATAGAATGCATGGTTGTTAGCAAAAAGGAACAGCCTAACATTCAAATTACAAATTGAAGATACCAAAATCAAATAAGTACAACAATTTAATTGTTTGTTTGGGTTTTATGGCATATCAACCACTGTGGGTTATTTAATGCCAAATCCAGTTTATATGAATTTTAAATGCCTATTTTGTATGGAATAAAAAAAATGTATAGCTGGCAACATTGTTTCAAAAAAAACGTATAGCTGGTAACATTATTGTTTCAAAAAAAAAAAAAAAAAAAAAAAAAAAAAAAAAAAAACATAGCCGGCAACATTATTGTTTAAAAAAAAAAACGTATAGCCGGCAACATTGTTACAAAAAAAAAAACAAAAAAAAAAAAACGTATAGCTGGCAACATTATTGTTTCAAAAACTTATAGCTGGCGACATTATTTTTCTGAAAACATTATGTGAGACCTTGCTGTTGGATGTAGTTTATCATCATACCCAGGACGCGGATGTAGTTTATTGTCATACCCAGGACGCGGATATAGTTTACCGTCATACCCAGGACGTGTGTAAAACTTGGAAAACTAGGAGTTCACTATTTGCCCATAGCTGGGACCCTAACAGGTACTACCACCCTGGGTGGACCTGGGAACACCAGCAATTAAGAGGTGGTTCCACGCTTCTCAAAACCTCCTGATCAGAGGCCTTGCTGTTGGATTCAGTTTAACGTCATACCCAGGACGCCTCATTGGGGGGGGGGGGGTTTACCCCTCTACGGAGGTGCAGTTGGCGTATTCTAAAGCCCCAGCCGACAGGGCCCACAACAATTTAAGTATCTCAAAATTGTTTTAACAGACGACAGAAAGTGTGACGCTGAAATCTGAAGACACATTGGGATAGCAAAAGATGCCTTCCAAAGGCTAAGCAAAGTATTAAGAAATAGAAAAATTTTGTTAGAAATAAAGAAAAAAGGTATTTATGTAATACTAATACTCCAATATAGCAGGAAATGCTGGACAATCTTCTCATAGATGAAGACATCAAGCAACAGAAATGTGGTTCTACAGAAGGATACTGAGAATACTATGCAAGAAACAAGAAGGATAATTATAATTAACATCAGGAAGATACAGTTAAAATTTCTAGGGCATATAATGAGGAAAGAGGGCTTGGCATCTCACTCTCACCCTTTCACTGTCAAAACTGTTGAATGTGGCAGTCTCTCCTGCTCTAATGGCTTCATGTCTTGCACTTCTCGCCTGTGGAACTCCCTCCCCGTTTCATGTTTCCCTGATAGCTATAATCTCCAACTATTCAAATGTAATGTCAATCGACATCTCCAGATGCCTTGATCTATCCACTATCCTTCTCTTCATCCTTTCCTCTATTACTCCTTTTTGCTCTCGCTCCAACTCTCTGTAACCCCTTGCGTGTTAGTGGCTTCCCACCTTGCTTGGGGTGAAATGCTTAAATAAATAAATAAAAATAAAAGAACAGGAATTAAGAGAGGATAATGATTGGCATTACACTTAAATTTAAAACTATTAAATCTAGCCATTTCAGCTGTAAAATGATAAGACCTGTCTATCTATTAGGTTGGTGCAAAAATAATGACGTTTTCTCACATATGTTACTATGTGAGAAAACGTCATTATTTTTGCACCAACCTAATAGTACTTCACTTAAATTTGTAAAGTTGAGCTACTAAAGAGGAAAGGACTAAACATCAACTGCAATAAGATAGAATGAATCGTTGTTAGCAAAAAGGAACAGCCTAACATTCAAATTGAAGATACCAAAATCAAATAAGTACAACAAGCATCTCAAAAGTGTTTTAACAGACGACAGAAAGTGCAACTCTGAAATCCAAAGACACACTGGGATAACGAATGATGCCTTCCAAAAGCTAAGCAAAGTATGTTTCTCTTCTCATATTTCCCCTCACATTCTGCAACCCCCGCTCCCACTACCCACATTTCTCTGCTTGCCCAAGATCATTTGCTGGGAGATTAAAAAACAAATCTTCAATATTTTTCTTGTCCCTTCTTCCCTCTGCATTGAGTATTACTCTACTTTTATTGAATTCTTTCAAGCCCTTCCAACTACAGTAGCCCAACTGCTGATTTTTGATTGCCATAGCGGGATATGATACCACAACTATTCAAATTCAAACATTTTGGCAATGGCAAGATAAACATTTTACTTGGTGAATAAAAATCACCAACACAGTGCCAAAATTTAAATTGTACTGCAAAAAAATTGTGCCATGTGTGAGTGACTTATACGTGTTTGTACCATTTAATGTACATGTACACACATATTTTGACCGAGTTTAAAATAATACTTTCCCCTCCTACCCCTACTATTCAGTCTGGACAACCCCTACCCTGGGCTGATAAATAAAACCAAAGTCAAAGAAAGAAAAAAAAATTGTTAATTTTTTTAAATCCCAATAAAAAAAAATAAAATCAAAAAAAAAATCAGATAATAGAATTTTATTCAGATATTATTCAGTAATAAATAGAATTGTTTTTAATACTCAGCTCCATATTATTGATATAATAAGAAACTGAATATTTCGTCACACTTATCAAATGGCGAGACTATCTACCTGCATATATAATCTGATTATATTGGTGAATGCTTGTGCAGAATTGACCACACTTTTTGGAAGAGCCAAATACAGAAAACTGGTGCACAGTGTGCCACAAAGGTCTCCAAATGACACTACTCAGGTTTTGAATTCAGAGTTTTCCTTCTCCTAGAGTGGTTGCCAACCAAAGCTATAGAGCCAGTTCTGCTATTCAACTATAGATTGGAGGGGAAAGATGAATCATACTATTCCCAAAGCTATTTGTGCATAAGTGAATGTAACAAACTCAACTGTATTTATTGATTTGATTTTTACAGGTTATCAATGTTTTTGCAGGTTATCTAAAGACAGAAAACATTTTAGATTCTAAACATTTGGGGGTGATAATAAGGATTTACTGATATAAGCCCTACTAATTAACCCATAGCTGGGGAAAGAAGAGATGGATTTCCTAGTATTTGCACATAAGTGAATTTAACGAACCTGACTGGAATTGGAACGCAGCTCTCCGACTTCCAATTCCGAGCTGTTATCAATTATACCACACCTAAGCTTAGAGCACCTGATATTCCCAAGTAGTTGCCCATCTCGATACTGACCAAACTTGATATTGCTTAACTTTGGTGATCAAATGGGAACAGGTGTTTCAATGTGATGTGGCTGTAAGCCCAAACTCTGATCTCCAGTTTCTCATTTCAAGCCCCCATCCATTACACCACTGCGCATATATATTTTAAATTGGTATCACCCCAAGCAATGCAGTAAAGACACTAAGACACAAGGGAGTTACAGGGTGTGGAAGAATTAAGAAGAGAAACATTAATGATGATCAGAAAGAGAAGAGAGTAATCAGGTGGATAATAGATAGTGATTGACATTGCATTTAAATTTTTGCAGATAGCAAGAAGCCGGAATTAAGTTCTACAAGCGAGAAATGCAAGAGAAGAAACTGTTAGCATAGAATTTATGGCTACATCTAGCCAGCTTAACAGTAAATTGATGAGATCTCAATGACAGTCTAGTGTTGTGCTTAAATCCAAAAAGGCTAGGTACCATAGCAAAGAGCTCATTCGAACAATTACCATGAAAGTATTTATAGAAAAGACAGAGAGGCAACATTATGGCGGTAGGAAAGTGACTGGAGCTGGGCTGCCAGATCAGGACCAATAATATTGCTGATTCTTCTTTGGATCTTATCAAGGAGCTCAAGGTAAATAGTAGGGGTACAGAACCATATGTGACAGCAATATTCTAAGCATGGATGAATGGTAGACTTATAGATATGTAAGATAGATTCTGGAGAGAAAAATTTTCTGAACTGACATAATGAACTGATTTTCTTAGCTGACCTAGCAGTGGATTCAATATAGTCTTTCCACTTCATTATCAGCAGATAATGTGAGCCTGAGAAGGTACAACCAGTCACTTTCCTGGAGGTTAGCATCAGCCATGCTGACGGAAGGCAGCAAGTGGTTTCTCAAATGGAGATAAGTTTAGTTTTGGAGGCATTAAAATTAACAAACCATCTTTTGTCCCAGTTAAAGATGGACTCGAGGTCGTTTTGGACATCAGCTGCCATTTTTGACCTTATTGGACTGATAAGCCTTACTATCGAGGCAAAAGTAAATTGTTGTGTCATAACGTAGTTACCAAGTTGAGAGCTAATGCCATCAAGAAGATCATAAATAAAAATTAAAAACACAGTAGGACTGAGATGGACCCCTGGGGGTCACCTGTGTTAGTACAACAGGACCTAGATCAGTGAATATATGTAATTAATACAAGTAAAAAGGTTTGTTATTTAGATGACTGATGTTACCTTCAACATCCTGACTCCAGAGCTTTGTAGACAGACCCTCCAGGAATCACTCCATCCACTCATCAGGGGGTATCAGCAATATATGCCCACACCCACAGGTCCAAATGCAATCAAAATTAAAATACATCTTTAAATTTTATTTTTCTCCATATTCAGAATTTTTTCATCTCTGAGTATGAAATAATTAAATAAAATTTTTACATATCTGTAGATATAAAAGCCAGTGTTTGCTGTTATAAAATGTACAAAACCCATCAAGCTACATTTTTGTTCAAATGTTAGCTACACTTTTCCTGTTTTGCAGTCATATGTTCACGTAAAATAATATTTTGAAATTGCTTCTTTCAACTGGGTAAATTGCAAAAACATTACAAGTTGCAGCAATGAACACGGATATTTTGCATCAAAATTCTAAAAACACTTTCCAATAATTTAAATAGCTTTTTTTCTGTCTGAATTTCTGGAACGAGAAGTTATTCTAATTACTTATAGTCAAATTAATATCCTCATCATGTTTTCTGATAACTGTCAAACGTTCAGAGAATTACAGCAATATCTCATATTGGAATGCTGGTTCTCATCCAATGAGAAATCAGAAAGCCAATTTCAAATCCAGTCAGATTTGTGACATTCACTTATGTGCAAATACCCTTGAGAAAGGTAGGAATCCACCTCTTTTCCTCCCAGCTATGGGTTAAATAGTAAAACTTGTATCAGAATTTCATTATTATCTACAAAAAATTGCTTTATTAAAAATATGTTACCACTGAGAATAATTTTAAAAAGGATGATAAGCCATAAAAAACCAAACCAAAACCAAACCTTTTATTTAATCTACAGGGGTACATTGTTCTTGTTCCACTAACCATGGCTAGGGATATCCAGTCTTCTTTTTTTTTTCTTTTTTTTTTTTTTTTTTTTTTTTAAACTGCTCAGATATCACTTGCCCTGTTTCCAGTAAGTCTAAGTCTGTACTACCTAGCCTGGGGATTGAACTCACAATTATTATGCCACTAAATTCACAAACCCATGTTTTAATTCAATAAACAGGGGAACCATCTTGAACCTTGGACCCTTAAACTTAATTAGGCTTTTAAGTTTTAATTTTGGTTTTACCATATATTTCCACATATAAGAACCTATAAATCTTAAAAATTACCCCCCAAAATAGGGGTCTAATACAATACAAATACAACAGTTACAAAAAGTTACCCTGCACTGGTAAGTATGCTAGTATTCTTGCGCCATGGATTGTAGTAAGCTAACAACTGCCTCAGTACGTTAACTACCTATGTAAATATTTCTAGTTGAAACCCATTCACATTATAATGCTGTACTAGTTATAAATGTAATAAAACTAGTTTTACTTCTTGATTTCATATTAAGATGCAATATTCAAGAGACAATTACACAACCATTTTCAAAAGTTCTGCTGAGTAACACACACAAGTAACATAAACAAATCTTCCGTTCTTGATTTATAGAGCTGTCTGCGTTCACGCCAATCATTATTTCTCGTAGTAGCCTTGAACAACAACATTTAGGATAACAATCTAGATTTCTAACTAGAATTCATTATCATTTCACTGTTAAATAACAGAAACATTTAGTATAACATGTAAACTTTATTTTTCAATAACATACATTATATGCTATTTTTTTCTTTTCTTGATATGTTAAGCAATGAAAAATTTAAGCATGAACACTAAATGGCTATACTAAATAACTAATATTGTTATGAATAACATAGGATGTATTACAGTACCTATTAGTAGTAGTTGTTGTAGAAATACTAATAAGAATAATAATAACATCCTGGGTATGACGATAAACTACATCCAGCAGCAAGGCCTGATGAAGAGGTTTTGAGGAACATGGGATTACCTCTTAATTGTAGTTGTTCCCGGGTCCATCCTGACCTGGGGTGGTAGCAACTGTTATGGTTCCAGCTATGGGCAAATAGTTAACCCCCCAAATGTGGTGTGAAATAATATTGAGTAAGACATACAAACATTATTTTTAAGCAACAAAACATTTAAGATGGCATCTCCTTATTTCTCATTACAGAATAAACAAATTTTCTTTCCATTGGTATGAGTCGTAAGAATGAAATTGTTATTTTCATAAAGATTCAGGTTAATACTTTTTATCCTTTCTTATTAAAGAAATTTCAGCAGACAAAAACTTATGAAACATTATCTGCGATCGACAATGAGAGATGAAAGATTATCAGGGTTAGCACTGAAAATGAATGTGCTTGATCCCTCGACCCTGATGAAGTCATGAATACATTTGTTCAGGCTAAATCTAAAAAAAATAAATAAATAAAAAATAAACAAAAATTAAAAGAATGATATAAAATTCACTATTTTTTATCCATAATGTTGAATGTGTTAAAATTATTCAACTTTTTAACCAGAAAAATCTCAAGTTGATGTTAAAAATTTAGCATAAACATTGTTGATTTATTTAAGATGGAATAATCTATTATGACATGTCTCTAATTTGTATTTAGATACATCGTATTTATTGTTTATGTAGGCACAGGGCCAGTGTGTACTAGCCCTAATCATCTCAACTGCAGAGGGTGAAAGCCTGATTGGGAGCCCCAGGAGAGTGCTTTGTGACCCATGCTATCTATCAAAATTTGTTTTTTCCCTACATAAACACACACACAGTGTGGTCAGTTTCTACTTTATCACCAAGGTCCGTTGGTCCAGTAGTATGGCGTATCGTAATGGTTCAGGTTCAATTCTCGGTAGTGGATGCACACAGCTGATGAGTCACAAATAGGACAAAACAGCTGTCCAAGGCTTTCTGCATTCTGTTGAGGATTCTCCTAGACTCAGTGAATTACTATGGTCTCGTGGGGGGGGGGGTCTCAAGACTGTTGCACTGGCCCTGTTGAGTGCTCATCCTTTGAGACCTTGTGCCAAACCTACCATCACAAGTGAGAGTTAATAGTTTTATTTCTTTTTTTACAAATAAAAACATGCAAAAGAAAAACTAGGATCTGGCAAAGAAAACATTTTGAAAAATTTAATAAACTAAAAATAAGTCATTGATTTCAGATATATTAGTAGTAACAAAGTTTAAGTGAATGAAATTATTGTTTAGGAGTAGAAACAATGGAAAATCCAGGACATAAAAGAAGAAGAAGAAGAAGAAGAAAGAAAAAAAAAAAAAAAAAAAGGAGTGTCAACAAAGTTTAAATAAACAACAAAGTGCTTGACTTACCACTAAAACACAACTTTCGTAATTTATCCATGTTTACTACATCTGTTCCCAAAACCTCGGAAAACTGTTTCAACCTATAAGGAAAAAAAAGATTATATATATATATATATATTTAAACAGGTTGTTGTTACCAAAATGGGATAAAATGATCTTTAGAAAAGGGATCATATTTTATTAAAAATACAGGATACAAAAATATCACAGTGATTAAATTTTTAGGTACCTTTCGACCAACACTTCAGAATAAATATAATTGTCAGCAAAATAAAACCAAGCAGTTGACAAGAAAAATTATTATCAATGACTGATGTTAAAGAAATACAAATTACCAAGACTAAGGGGAAAAAAAATATATTTTTTTTTTTAAACCTTACTTCATAGAATATCAGACATTTTAGGAAAGAAAAAAAAAATTTAATATTAAATTTACCACTCAAATATTTTAGTTTCACAAACACTGAAATACAACCCTGATATTTTCTTTTAACTTTTTTTTTTTTTTTTTTTTTAAATAACCTAACCATCCAAAAGATGTTACCCTGAAAATAACCAGATGTTTCCTGCCCTCCTTGGAGGACATTTCTAATTTTTACCATCACAGCAAAGCAGAAAACAAAATTACCCTCAGGGTGATGTTTTATTGAGGGATTCTTTTGTTTTCTGTGGCTTATCAACCCTTTTGCAGGTTATTTAAGGCCAGAAAATATTTTTAGATTGTAAGAATTTTTTAAGATAACAATGATTTACTGTCTGTTTATATTTCTGAGATGAGGTATTATGTACATTATTTACATTATTCGGACTATTGTCCTCATCTTTGTCACCATATTTATCACAACATTTCGGCCGTTGTACGCTCTGGCCTTCTGGTAAAAATGGTTGCTGAAGACATTAGGTTTATAATACCCAGAAATTCAAGGACACATGGCACAGTGGATAAAGACATTGGTTAGATCCAGTGACAGGACCCAAAGAGTGTGAGTTCAATACCCAGTTAAGGCAGTGGAGAACTTTCAGAGGGAAATTGACAGGAGATAACTGACATCCATCAAACATGGCACTAGAACAGTCTACCCCAGTGAGCGAAATAAAGGGTTCAGTTCAACATTCCAACCACCTGCTGAAACGTTGTGATAAATAGGGCGACAAAGATGAGGACAATAGTCTGAATAATGTAAATAAGGATTTACTGATACAAATACTACTAATTAACCCATAGCTGGGGGGTGAAGAGGAGGATTCATAATCGAAATTTGATAAACAAGCAAAAAATTATGTGGAAATAAAGTGTGGAATCATTTGTATATTACAATCAATATATAAACTGATCCCTCACTTTGTGGCCAGAGTAGTTTTATATTATAGAGAATGTAAATAAATCTAAAAGACATATCTGCATAGCTAATCAGTATTTTATTTATGGACTGATTTGTTTTCTATGGCTTATTGACAAACAAGAAATTATAATGTGGATATAAAGTGGGGGATTAATTCTACATTTTAATCAGTATGTAAACAGATCCCTTACTTTATGGCTATACATTTATATTCCAGAGACTGTAAATTAATCTAAAAGACATGCCTGTGTAGCTAATCAGTATTTCATTGATTGAGTGATTGATTCATTTACTACAGCTTAATGCTTTACAGGTTATTTAAAGCCAGAAAATATTTTTAGATTGTAAGAAATGGAGAGATAATAATGATTTACTGATACCAGTCCTACTAATGAAATTTACACACAAGATTACCAGAAAGATACATTTTGAAACAAGTATACAAGAAATTGATAAACCCAAAGTCAAAAACATGAAAAATAAACAAAATCTTAAGTAAAAATTTAATTCATAAATTAAATTAAATTTTATGGTCATGTTTAACCTTCATGCACAAAAAAAAAAAAAAAAAAAAAAAAAAAAACCCCTGTCAAAAGGACTGTTATCCCCTTGATGCCAATATAACTTTTGCCTCACTCGGCGATGTTTATTTACAAGATTATAAAAATATTTGAACCAACTAGAATGCAAGATTTATTATTTACCTTTTTATAAAGATTTATTATTCACCATTTTATGAAGAAATAAATTTGAAAAGAAATTTTTATTTAAAAGTTCATAAAAAAATACAAAATTATCAAATATGTAAACCAACTAGAATGCAATATTTATTATTTACCATTTTAGAATTCTTGTAAATATAAAATTATTCTTGCAGATAAGCAATCTGATAAATAAACAGTGTTTAACATCTTTGTTGTCATTTCTCAAGATTAAATAAATAAATGTATAAATCCACTTTCATATGTTTGGGTTTTATTAAAAATCTAATCATTTTTTTTCTAACAATAAACATTTTTTAAGGGAATCAAAAATGTTTACAATTATAATGGCATCAAGGAAATAACTGGCTCTTTAACGCATTGGGTTTTTTTTTTTTTTTCCCCAGGCACAAAAGTTAAACATTGCCCAAGATCTGAATGTGTAAAATGAGAAAACACATGCTGAAAAAACAAAAAACGAAAAAAAAAAAAAAAAAAAAAACAAGACCGTGTCTGATCATCAATTTTTAAAACAATGAACATTGCCGAGGAGTGAGAGTAGTTAACATAATAATGGTGTCAATGGAAAAACTGTTTTTTTGACATTTCATTTTTTGGCAGGCTGAAGGTTCAAGTTGCCATTAAATTTTCCATATTGTCTTTTTACAAATATATTTTTATTTATAGCTAAATTTTGATATAATATATATGCACACAATTATTTCTGAAGTAATCTTTTGTATTGCTATTATTCAAATTTACAGTAATTTTCAAATAACCTATTTACATTTTTTTTATGTATAATCATTTTACTTTATTCATTGTCATATCTTTTACTCCCAAATATTTCAAGGTTGCTTTGATGCTTAGGTCATCAACCCATTTCAAAATTGCAGTTGATCACATATTTGGCTAATTAAGTTAATTCTTTATTTGAATAATAAATTTATTTTTTGATTCCTCTCACGAGATTTTCTTACTCAGAATTGATATGCATTAATGTCTGAATTTTTAATTTTTATATGAAATGAAAATCTTGTTAAGAAAAAGAAAAAATTATTTTTACCAATTTTATTTTTCTGGCAATGTTTAACCAACATACTTGCCAAAAAAAAAAAAAAAAAAAAAAAAAAAAAAAAGGTGTTAGGGCAGTTATTCCCTTGACGCCACTATTACTGTATATACTTTTTTAATTCTCAGTTTATTTACAAGATTATAAACAGAAGTGAACCAAGTACAATGCGATTTATCTATTATAAAAAATTATTTGCCATTTTATAAAAGAAAACTTTTTATTCAAAAATTTCTAAAAACAAAAAAAAAAAAAAAAAAAAAAAAAAAAAATATGCTCTAAACTTATTTTCAATTTTATAATTAGTTATTTGTCATTATGCATTTATTTGAATTTTCTTGTCCAGACATTTGTAAAGATTTATGAATAAGAAAAAAATTTAATGTCCTATTTAATTCTTTATAAAATGGTACATAAATATTTCATTATAGTTGATTCTTTTCTTTATTCAGGACAGTAGACAAGAATAAACAGTTATAATGTTTAATAAATAAATAGTCTACTCAAATATGGCCATCCACTAATAATAAAATCAACTATATATATATATATATATATATATATATACACACACACACCCAGAATACAATGGATAACTTGTCAACTAAATCTCACAAAAATTAAAATAATACTGACATCTCATTTTAACAGATATATTTACCAAAATTACACAAAAATATCTTGAAATACTAAAGAGTAAATTTATTCAATAAAATTGCTACTGGTTTCAACCTCAGCCTCCAGACAACTTCAGAATCTCCTGCAACTCTTCTGGACCATCTCCTTGTTTAAGTTTGGGAATGCCGCCATAATCCTTGCCTTCAGTTCATCTTTAGTGTTACAAGGAGTTTTGTTGGTCTCTCTCTCAACTGCGTCCCACACAATAATCAAGCAGTTGCAGTCTGGGGAATTAGATGGCCAAATATAAGGTGTGATGTGGTGGCAGAAATTTTCTGACAGCCATGACTGGGTTCTCCTACTTGTGTGGCATGGTGCAGAATCCTGTTGTCTAACATAGGATCTTACAGCAGCCACCCCCTTGACCCAGGTCAGCACTACCCCTTCAATTCACTTGATATAGGCCTGTGTCGAGTCTGAGACCCTCACCACCAAATTCAGGAATTCTTCTCTTATCAGAACAATCAGAGTGAGTTTTCCAAGCTGACATACCTTCATCATCATCATTTGACTCATCCAATTCTTTCTGAATCCTCTGCATTGTCCTCAGATTGACACCCAAACACTCTGAAATGTACATATTAGAGCTTCCAGCGCGAATTCCAAGCAGTATAGCACAGCGTTTCCAAATTTCTGGTGGAGTGAATTATTTCATGGTGCTCTTTTTCTCACAGAGTGCCCAACTGACCCTACTATACTGTGCAGAAACAAAGAATGTGCATGCACAAAATTAGAAATATAAAATACCCATCGCACAGTGTGCGTATATATATATATATATATATATACACACACACAGACTGAAGAGTCTGTAATTATCTATATCCCCCTCTCTCTTTCTCTCTCTCTCTCTATATATATATATATATATATATATATATATATATACATACATGAGATAGAGGGAAAGAGATATAGATAATTACACACTCTTCAGCAATACAGGACAAATTTTCTTCAGGTTCCAAAGCCAAAATTTTATCTTTTATAGAAAGAAAGAATCTAAAAAAAAAAAAAAAAAAAAAAAAACATAATTCTTCAGAAGTAAAACATTTATAACTTTGGAAAAATAATTATTAACATACCAAATACTATTCAGATAAATAACTCCTCTTTTGCACAGTTGTCATATTTTGGCTGATTCATTCTTCAGCCTTCATCAGGCAAATTCAACCAGAGGCAAATCTTTTACGAAAATTTAAAAAAAAAAAAAAAAAAAAAAAAATTCACACCTGATGGAGGCTAAAGAATTCAGTTGAAACGTTGTGCTAACAACCATAATTAAATATACGCACGAAGAAAGTATTGTCTGAACAAAATTGACAATGTAAAAAAATTTCTTTATTTACACAGCAAAATTAAATGAATAACAATATTTTCAAGATCCTTTTGACACTGACAGGATATTGTTATGTTAACTGAAGGCGAGAGAGAGAGGAAAGAAAATAGTGCATAACCTATCTAAGGGGCTTGTACAAAAAAAAAATGAATGACACTAGGAGTATTTAAGAGGAGGGATAGCAGGAAAAAAAAAAAAAGACAAAATTTACTAAAGGTGACAAAAAGACAGGAAGTTGTGCAGAGCTATGATTGCCAATGTTCTTATGGAGCATCACACATAGAAGATGACTAATAAACTGGCAATATTATTGTTTTTCAATTTTTTAATCTTCTTTTCAAAAGAATTGTTTCTGACATTTTTAAATCATAAGAATTAAAAATAAAGAAAAAAGAAAGACAATGGACACCTGATTGTCATTGACAACTGGCCATCAGATGACTAAATAAAATGTTGTAAGTAAAATTATAGTTTGCGATGCCCGAAACACCCATTAGAGCTAAGGTTACATGAGCAGTGCTATTATATATATATATATATATATACGAGAGGCACAGTGGAGTAATTGATAGCGGCTTGGATTGAGGAATCAGAGAGCCAATTTCAAATTCCAATTGAATTCATTACATTCACTTACGTGCTAATACCCTTGGGAAAGGTATTAATCCTCTTCTCCCTCCAGCAATGGGTAAATAGCGGGATAGACTGGCTTCTATAGCCATGGATGGCAACTGGTCTAGGAGAAATAACTCTGAATTCAAAACCTGTGGAGGGTCATTTGGAGAACCTTGTGGTATGTAGTACACCATGTCTCTGTATTCAGACCTTCAAAAAAGTGTGGTTGATCTACACAATGCCTTCACCACTATGATTAAATCATATGCGCTGGTGTCTGGTTGTTGGTTCCTAGGAACTGAGCTGCTTGACCCTCATACATTGAATAAGACAGGAGTCCACCATTATTTATTTATTTATAGATAGATAGATATAGCAATGTAAAAGATAGTATGAAGCCCAAAATCCTGACAGTCAATGGGATGTTGAGAGAAAAGAAAGACATTTAAGGCAAGCAGTCTTTGCAAAGTGCTTGATATCAAAGATAGACCATTTAAGATAAGTAAAAGTTTGTCAAAAACTTTTGAGAAGCTTTTACTTATCTTAATTCATCCTATACATTGCACACATAAAAAAAAAAAATTAAAATAAAAAAAAAATTTAAAAAAAAAAAATTTCCCATATATTAAAATTTTGTGTTATTCCATTTAAATAGAAGTTATGGAAACTGTTTTTATTCAAGAAAATTAATAAATGTTTTCAGCACTACTTAAATATACTGGTTCACTCGTAAAAAACAGAGAAATCATTTTTTTTTTAAATAATTTTTGTATATGAGCATTCTTCCTTGTACCTTTCTTTGGGCGCGAAACTTGTTACAATCTAAAAATATTGATTTTATCGATTTAGAAAGGGGGTCCTGTTTACAGTGTCACACTGATTCCTGACTTTTAAAGAGTTATTGGCCTTCGTACCGTACAAAAGGCTTCCGAGTGCGAATTTACAAAAAAGATCTTTTAAATAAGTAAAAACATTTGTAATTAAAAGAACAAAAATTTATATAAAATTAAATTAAAATATATATAAATTAATAAAGAATAAGAGTAAGTATCCGTTACTATTCCTCATTTAAATACTTTAACCTCGAATGTTTGTACATGTGCTTCTAAAAAATGTCCCATACAGAAAAAAAAAAAAAAAAAAAACTTAAAAAAAATTCTTTGTCAAAAAAGTTAAAGACTTAATGAAACATCAGACAATTTTAAAGAAATATGAAGAATCAAATTATTACCACACTTTCAAACATAATATTTGTTTTGTAAATTAAATAACACCTAGGGCCAATAACTAAAAATCAGGGAACGATTTTCAGTCAATCTATACCTCAGGACTCAGGAGTCAGGAGTGACCAATTTTTTTTCAAAGAGGGCCAGATTTGATGAGGTCATTATGCTTGGCATTGTTTGAACCATTAAAATTAAATGTAAATGAATTATGTTATGAAAATTTTATTTCAAATGGCATATTTTCATTTCTTCACATGGATGACAAACAAATTTAAACATGTCTTTACCAAAATCACTCAGCCTGTCATATCTGAAGCCTAAAATATGTCTGAGAATAAAAAAAGAACTTCCTGGAAGCTACAAAATCTCTCAGGTTAGTTAATCATTATTGGTAATTAATGTTCTCTTAACTTTTAAGTTAAAAAACGTATGAATAGGAAGATAAAACCAATATTCATCTTAAGTTGAAAACAAAGTGACAAGAAGTCCAAGTATCCAAATATAAATGATTTTGTTTTGACAAACACAAAACAAAATTAATTCACTAAGATTTTAGAATTTATTCATCTCAGATGACCAAAACAAATAACTTGTCTGCAATTAATGTGAAGAGTGATATTGAGATCAGGACTGCACTATGTGGGCCAGGTCTGGTTCAAAGGCAGTGATTTTACAAATTGGTTGGAAAAGGTCAGGGTCACACCACCAGGGGGTGGCCATAAAGTGCTGATGCCATCTTTTGGTAAAATAAAAAAGATGAAATTGCATTTCTTACGTATGTATTTTACAGACTGACAATACTTTAAGTGATACATTCTATGACAGAGGCTGGGGCCCATATGAAACTGGCCCGCGAGACGGACTTAGACATGACTGCTATAAAGGGCCCTCTCTCTAGATCGATAAAAAAATAAATAAAATTGTAAAATTATCCCTATATTTTTTTTTATAAGTCAATTTAAGTAGTGCTGTGTTTTTAATTTACAAAAAAAATTCAAGAATGTAAATCCGTGGCGATTTGGTGCCAAAAAACGATAAAATCTCCAGTTTTGATTCCACACTTAAAAAAGGTTCAACAAACTGTTCACTGTTAGTGTTCAGTAATCAACCATCATATATCACGTATTTGACTTGCATCTTTGCTACATGAGCATCCTTACAATTTGTGATTGTACTAAAACGTTTGAGGTTAAAAAAAAAAAATTAAAATACTAAATAACTAACACCGATATTTGCTAAGTAAGAGGATTGGTTCGAGTTTGTTTATTTATCAAAAAAATATTGTATCCTTAGTTTGTACAAAAAAAAAAAAAAAAAAAAAAAACCTTAAAAACAAAACTTTGGGTATGATGAGCCGATAATATAAAAAAAAAAAAAAAAGTAAAAAAAGATGATATTGCTAATTTTAAAAAAAGAAAACAATAATTCAAGATTAAGTATCGTTTTTTAACAAAGTATCGAATTTTTAAATCGAAATCACTTTTTTTAGTTTTAAAAAGTGACAAGAAGATAATAGAAGATAACTAACTCTTTTAAAGTGGGATTTTCAAACCTTTTTAATTTAAAAACTGTGCTACTAAATGTCAATATTTAAGTTAACATAACAATTTTTAATAACATTATCCTTAATTTTCTTGTTTATTGTCTGGAGTGTTGCTTCTGTTTTTGTTTATATAACAAGAAGCACGAAGCCACAAAAAATTAAAACGGGATTCAATTTTTTTAGTTTAAAAAAAAGATTCCTGATTATATATATTTTTAATTTTTTTTCTAATCTTTTCACAAAATGAATATCTTAATAAAAATAACCTACTGTACTGTAGACTAGAGAACGAGTAAAAACGTTTTTGTTTTTCCTTTGTACTTAATTTTTTATTTTTCGGAATGCGATCTGCAGTTTTTCTCCGTAGAAGACTTATAGCTCCAGCTGCTAATGGAAAAAAAAGAAAAGAAAGTAAAATGGTAACTTATGTTTAATTTATTTCGAAAATTAATGACACTAAAAATGATTTTTTATTTTTAGACATAACAAGTCAGCTCAATAAAATGAATTAAAAAAATTTTATTTTGAATAATCGAAGTAAGTGACCAATTCTAAGAAAATTAATTTGTAAATTTCAAAATGTTAAACGACAGGTTTTCTTTTATTTTCAATAACTGTTTAGTTTATAATTCAACACAAGGGACAAATAATGACTAAAAAAAGTTTTAAAACCAGAAATTCCCTGCAGTAGCCTGTCAGAGTTATTCACAAAGTTACTTGCTTGACTTTGACTAATAATCATGAAAATTTGACTCATCACTTATAGTAATTAAATAAATATTATTAAAGAGGAAACATTATTGGATGTTCAAATGACCCACAATAACTGAAGATTAATAATAAAAAAAAATAAATAAAAAAAAAAAGAAAGAAAAATAGCTCAGTAACAAATTGATTAGTATCTTGAATTACCAAATATTGTTAGTGATTTTGTTTTCGGCAGACTCAGGTTGATAACATTTTAAAAAATGGATTACACTTTTTAAATAATAATACAAGGGAAAAAAAAAACTTAAAAGTGTAAACTAAATTATTAAAAGTAAAAAAACTTTATTTTCAAATAAACTTTTACTGTCGGTATATAAAAACATAATAAATACAATTATTAATTAAATTATGACTAAAAATTTATTAATAATTTTGAAGTGTTAGCAAAAATTCGTTTTAAGATGTTAAAACGTTAGTAATGAAGAAAAATTA
The DNA here is from genome assembly GCA_963932145.1 of Acanthosepion lycidas. Lineage (NCBI taxonomy): Eukaryota > Metazoa > Mollusca > Cephalopoda > Sepiida > Sepiidae > Acanthosepion > Acanthosepion lycidas. Next base: position 22,807,781 of record OZ010615.1, on the reverse strand, counting down.
AATATTAAATGACAGTAAAAAATCATAGTGAAACGATAAAATTTTAGAAAAATATCACATACTTAAATAAAATGTAGCTCTTGTTGATGTTCTTCTGATTGTTATTATTAATATTTAAATGCATTTGATTTCGTTTTTGAGTCATTTTTTTTTTGTCGTTCGTTTTTTGTTTTTTTTTTTTGTACATAAGTTGTATAAAACAAGGCAATAAAAAAGATCCCTAATCAACACAAATGTCACATCATACAAAAAAAAAAACCCTGTCAGTCGAAACAAGACTGACCAACAGTCGTATAAATACCACAAGATCACTGTACTAAACCAGACGTCAAGATAAAGTCACAGACAAATGTTTGTAGAAAAAAAGGAAAGCAATAAATAACAAATAAGTGAGGAGGCGTGTCGACGGACGACAACGATTATTATCCGTATGTAACCAAATACAGGCAGGTAAATTTCAGTGCTTCTACGAAGGTAAACCAGTTGATGCTTATTTTAAAAAATTGATCATACCTATAGGGACCTCTTACATAGGAAACTAATTTGTATTAAAAAGGATAACAAATATTTCATGCTGTTTTTAGGTATGAAAAATGCGTACCTAGTCCTGTAGGCAGTCATTTTCACTATTTACTAACCAGACGCTGAAAAATGTTCGTATCAATAAGCCAGAGTTTCGTACTTTTTTTACATGTATTTTGACGCTACGATATTATATTTTTTATTTATAAATCAATACATAAAAATGTATTCATACATATATACATTAATAATAAAATACTTATTTTTTGCACATTAAAATTTTATTCATTTGCCGCTTACCTTTTTATGTTTTTTACGATATTTATAAATACGGAACTACATAAAGTATTTTGTTGTTATTAATATTCTGTGTATATACGAATGAAATGGGGCACTTGGAGGCAGTGTATGGTTAGCAAGCTTGTCTCGCTAGAACAACTACGACTGAGTAGTAAATTTGATCCTCACTGGATGCCCCATACTTTCAGCCTTATGACACATCTAAGCTACGCTTGGGAAATCACTATATATACGAATGAAAGGTGGGCCACTTTACAGAGCTTGCTCAGTGGTAGAGAAATGGCCTGAGGTTACGCCCCAAAAGTGCCGGGTTGATTTTTTGTCAAATTGAAGCAGTTTGTCCAAACCTAGATATTTTCCTCTTATAGTTTTTTTTTTAACTTATCATCCTTTCTTTTATACACAAAAGTTAAAACGGTTTACTTGTAATAATATAAATGTTGACACACAAGTTAAAGTACCCGGTGTAAAACGATGAAGCGAGGAAGAAGCAGACAAAAATGCAAATCAGTTCAACAATCGTCCCGATTCGATCTTCGAAGTGAAATAGCGTCGAGCCTGGACGATAATTAGATAGTGAACCACTATAAAAATTTATAAAAAAATAAATGTAAAAATTATAAAAATTAACGGGGAAATAAAAAAATAGACCAAGTTTGTTTATTACACTTTGTTTAATTTTTTTTTAAATTCTAAAATGAAGTCAGACGGTTAGTAAAAATTACTATGAATAAAATAAAATTTAATGCGCAAAACTTTGTAAAAGAAAAGGCTCGTGTCTGATGACATTAAAACTTTCCTAAATAAAATTTGCAAACAGTTGTGGTTTAAAGACATACATTTTGTGGTTTATTAACCAATGAGGAAAGTAAGTTATAGCTTCACAGTGTCAGAGTTAACTCCTCCTTAATTGTCCAACTATTTCACTAGGGGTCGCTCTCCCTACACTATAAATACTGGGCGATTTCTTTTCTCGTTCTCTTTCTCCTTTGCATTCAGCGGATACATTTAAAAATGTGATCTCTCGCAGGGATCTGCGTTTTTGTCCACTTGTGGGAAAACGCCATGAAACGCACATACACGTACATACGAACTTTCACCAATATACAAACACTTTACGTTCACTTTCACACACAAATGAATAAGTCTTTGCCCATTGTAAGGTTCGTTGTTTAACACATATACTTGTTGATATATATATATATATATATATAAGTCTTGTTTGTTTTCTTTACATCTTCGGTTGGACTCAACTTGAGTCTGCCATGTTCTTGTAGTTGGACCGTCTTCTATCAGGAATAAACTGCAAGTGTTTCTAATTCAACAATACGTAAACCCAAATCGGTCCTCTACAACAGTATCAAATTTCTGATTCAATTCAAATGTGATTTGTAGATATTTAAGTAGTTTGGTTTGTCTGACAGGTAGAAGGGTTTTGGTTTTAACAAAGAGGACGTTGACTGGTTCTGGAATCTGAACAAAAGAAAAACTAAAAGCTATCACCTACATCTACACTGACAAAGAAAAAAAAAAGCTTAAAGAAAAAGAAATAACAAGAAAAAAAAACGCAGAAAATTCTACACATTTAAAGATATGCGATTATCTTTGTATACTTTGTGAAAGTTTGTCACAAATTTAGAGGTATTTACCTTGTTTTTGAACTTTTGAAAATACAAGATTTATCTCATCTCAGAACTGAAATTGTCTAAAGAAACCAGAAACTCAGTGACGCCTGTAAATTTTTAGTAATAGAAAAATAAATAAATAGCAATAAATTTCACCATCTCAAAGAATAGTTTGGTTTGGTTTACAGCATATTAACCCCAGCCGGTTATTTAATGCTAACAATATTTTTATTGCTGGTAATATTTTTTCCAAAAATGTATCACTTTTAATGATGTATTACTGCTAATAATTTTTTCTTCAAAATTCATTACTGGTAATAATTTTTACAAAAATATATTGCTGGTATTAAAATCTATTTTTATACTTTCATAGTGCTTTGACCTCAGTTTGGGGGTTAACTATTTGCCCATAGCTGGGACCCTAACAGGTGCTACAACTAGGGTCAAATTGAACCGGGGAACACCGGCCATTAAGAGTTGGTTCCACGCTCCTCAAAACCTCCTAATCAGAGTCCTTGCTCTTGGATGTAGTCTATCGTCATAACCAGGATGCCCAAAGAATAGATGGATAATAAAAATCACCAGGAAAACAAAGCCATAGTTCGACCAACCAATAAGGAAGCTTTCACAACTAGGTCGTAAGAAAAGAAATAAGCAAATAATAACAAGGAGACTAAAATTTTCCCATTTCTAAAAATAGATAGTTTAACCAACCAATCAGAAAACTTTCACTATCAGATTATAAAGCTAGAAGCCAATGAGAAGTGAGCAGCTTGTTGTGGGTCAGTGTATGCATTGGGAGATAAATGTGTGTGTCTCCTGAAATACCCGCAACAAAAATGGCAGACTCAGGATGTGAGACCACGTAAAGAAATGTAAAGAAACGATAAGAACTAATATATATATATATGTACAAACAAATGATAATGTATTAACAACAAAGGTATACAAGTGACAAAAACAAACATGCGTGTGTCAAATGAATGTGAAACTTTTTTGCTCCATTGTATGTGTAGCGAGTGAATGTACGTACGTACATGTGTGTGTATGTATTGTTCCTTCTTTTTTTCCAAATGTAACGCGTCCTCTGCAAGAGATTTACATGTTGACAAGTAAGCGGAAAAGGTGAAAAGAGAGTGAGACAAAATATCGCTGAGTCCTGAGAGTGTCTCCTAGGAGCAGTTTCAAAAATTAGGAGGAGGTAACCCAACAGGCTTTTTCAAAGAGCATCTATAGATGTGGACATAAACAAATGGAAAATCAAAGAATCGATAAATTTTCTTTATTCTCCGACACTGTGGTCATCATAACATGTCTAAAGACAATGTATAGCATTTGCATAACTAGCTGGTAAAATTAAACAACTATTCCTAGCTTAACTGAAAATAAAAATATCTTCCTTTACAACATGGTCAAGCATTAGATACTACATTTGGATACATGAATAGGTATACATATATATTTTCTTCTACCTGGAACCTGTCTCTATTTCTCTTATACACCAGGACTTATCCTTCTGTGAGTTACAGCCACATCATGTTGAAACATTGATTGATATATGATCACTAAATTTAAGCAATGCTTAGTTTGGTCACTACCTAGATAGGTTACCGTTTGAGAATACAGGCGACTGTAAGCTTGAATGTGTGAGTAGTATAATGGATGCTGGCTTGGAAATGTTAGTCGGAGAGCTGAGTTCCAATTCCCGTTTGGTTTGTTATATTCACATGTCTGTAAATATCCTTGGGAAAGGCATGAATTCACATGTTCTCCCCGAGTTATGGGTCAATTAGTAAGACTTGTATCACTAAACCAATATTATCTCAAAAAAAATTCTTAAATTTAAAAATATTTTCTGGCTTTAAATAACTTGCAAAGAGTTGATAATCCGTAGAAAATGAACGAATCAATCAATGAAATACTGATTAGCTACACAGGCATGTCTTTTAGATTTATTTACATTCTCTAGAACATAAATTCTTAAGGGGTTCACCCCTTTTTATACAAGTGAACTCGCCCAGTGTGTACTTGTACTACTGCCGGTGAATACCCCGGAGTGTGAGGGTGAGAGTATGAGGTAACCGCTTTGTAGAAGCCAGTTGCGAGCACGTAGACTCAGAAGGAAGTCCTACTTCGATACTGAATTTTCCAGACTGTATATATATTGTTATTGCTACTAACCGCATTTCTGGATCTACTAATCGTATTACCAATTGTATTAATACGTCAATACATTTATTTCCTATATTTCATTCCTGTGTTTGTCATTCATTTGAGACCGGATTTCATCCCGGAATCCACAACATAAATGTATAGCAACTACTATAGTCACAAAGTGAGGGGTTAGTTTATATATTGATTGCAATACAGAATTGCTACCCCCACTTTATATCCACATTATAATTTCTTGTTTTTTTTCAAAATCTGATTAGGTATGAATCCGCCACTTCTCCCACCAGCTGTGGATGAATTAGTAATACTCAAAAAATATTTTCTGGCTTTAAATAACCTGCAAGAGGTTGATAAGCCGTAGAAAACGAATCAATCAATCAATGAAATACTGATTAGCTACACAGGCATGTCTTTTAGATTTATTTACATTCTCTGGAATATAAATGTGTAGAAACTACCGTGTCCACAAAGTGAGGAGTCAGTTTTTATAGTAATTGTAATATAGAATTGATCCCCCACTTTATATCCACAATTTTTTTGTTCCCCCAAATTCTGATCAGGTATGAATCCACCTCTCCGTCCAGCTATGTGTTAATTAGTAAGACTTGTATTACTAAACAATTATTATCTCAAAAAAATTCTTACAATCTAAAAATATTTTCTAGCTTTAAATAAACTACAAAGGGTTGATAAACCGTAATAAAAAATAAACAGTCGTCTTTCTGTATTATATTGTGTACATAAAGATTTATTTTATATTTTTCATCACTTTGTGCATTATCTTTTAATCATTACACAAGGCCAATGTAGACACAAATCAAAAATAATTTATGCAGTGACTCAAGAAAAGTTTTTAGCCAGAAGAAATAAACTGCATCCAATTTTAAAATTTAATTACGTAATCCCTATTCAACATAAACAAACATTATTTGGAACTAGTATGCAGTAGGTCCTCCATTTGCTAGTTTCAGTGCTTGTATTCGATTTTTCATGGATTTGATCAATCGTCTGAGCCATATCTTGCCACTCCTTTAGCAATGTTTCTTTAAGGGTTGCCACTGATGTGATTTTGGTTGCACGCTCCCAAAGTCTTCGGTGAAGGTTCTCCCAAACGTGTTCTATTGGATCCATGTCAGGATTTTGGGCTACCCATGGCAGTGACTTGATTCCTTGCGATTCCTTCCAGGCTTTTGCTACTTTGTTCTTGCGACATGGCACTCCATCTTCTTGAAAAAGGTAGACATTCTTATCAATCTGATTGGTTTCAAATAGTGGGAGTAGTCCTTTCTCTAATATTTGACAGTATTTTGGACAATTCAATTGCTCTTCAACAAGAATCAGCTTAGATTTCCCTCCAAACCAGATAGCGCCCCACACCATTACTCCAATCCCTCCATGTTTCACGGTCGCCTGCAGACATTCAGTGTTCCAAGTCGCATTCTAATTTCTCCAAACATAAACCTGTCTCGAATTCGAATATTGGCAGAATTTACTTTCATCTGACCAAATTACAGACTGCCAAAATTCATAATCTTTACTCGCGAATTCTCTCACCCAGTCCATACGCCTGTTCTTGTTATCAAGGCCTTCTTTCTTGCAACTGTTCTTTGATAGCCTCGCTCTTTCAGAGTCTTTCTCACTGTATATGGCGACATTTCCATGCTGTTGGCGACATTTTTTATGCTCTGACAACGGTTTCTGATGACTTCCCTTTTCAGCGCCCTTTTCGTTCATTCAGACACGATGCTTGGTTTTCCTGAACGTTGTTCCACTTGACAATGGCTTTCTTCATTAAATTTCTGGACAGTATTATTAACCGTTTGATGATTAACCTGGAAAAACCTAACACTTTCTCTATTTGTCTTGCTACACTGATGCCATCCTATTATTTGCCCTCATTGAAAGTCACCAGTTTCCTTACTTCCGCGAACTTTCATCGCAATATAAGGCAATTATCGTTCATAGATGAGAGTAACTTGATACTAACATGGTATTGTCTGAAAAAAAGGCGTTATTACACAAGCCAAAATTGCTATAATCAAGGGTTGCTAAAACTTATCATGTGATACTATTTGTTGTTGCAGCGATAAAATGGAAGAAAGTTTTGTTAAAACATAAGAAAGTCTTACGTACTGAGAGACATTGAAACGAGAAGGGTTAATACCAAAAATCCGTGGGAAGAATTGAGGATTTAATTAACATATAAATGACTTGAATTGTATGTCGAGCAGTTTGAACAATGGAAAAGTGACCCAAACTTTGGGGACAATGATAGTTGTTCTACGCAGCTGAAAATGCAAGCTGTAAAGCGAAAATTTCATTTTTCATAAACGACAAATTTGGAGTTGATTCTCTTGGTCGAAAGTTGAGTTGGAATACCAGGGTGGGGTGGATAAGTCACCCACGCTCAATGGGGAGATTTAGTGAGAGGTAATAATAAAAGAGGGAATTCTCCAAAGTGATGCCGTAGGCCGGAGGGAATTCACCGAAATGTTCCTATCTCACCATACCCCACCACAATTTGCGTGAAGGTCCATGAATACGAATGTGTAGAGATGAAACCAGAGACAGAAGAGAGGCCCACATGATTATCTACCGATGAAAGCTTCCAACTTCGGCCTTGTGTTGAACCTTACCAACAACAGCAAACCAGATTTTACCAGGTCAACAATAGTATCACTTGTGACTTTAGACGCGGGTTGAGCTGATAATTAATTGCATAAAAACTGTGATATAAACCAATTATTGTGCAGAGGGCTGGGATGTCTAGAGGCGGTGTAATGGTAACAAGCTTGTCTTGTCTTGCAAGAACAATTACAACTGAATAGTGAGTTAGATCCTCACTGAGTGCCCCATACTTTTGGCCTTGTACCACATCTAAGTTACGCTTGGAAAATCACTATTGTATAGAGGGCTGATATAAAAACAGTATTTACTTTTGTTCAATTTATTCGAGTGTTATTTTTTTACCATACGTCATCGCCCTGCTTGAACCAGCCCAACATGAAGATACCTGCGACGATTCGATATTGGCTGCCTTATGATCAAACTTAAATCACAATGTGGGATAAGGTTAGCTCTGGATTGAAGCGGTCACTTTAGCCACCAGCCGCAGTGTTGGAAGTCTTGAAGACCAGGGGATGCATGTACGATTACAATCATAGCACACTGCATATGTGACTGATATCGTCAGAAGATAACCTATTCTCATAAATCGTCAACCTTCTCAGCTCCTTTCAACAGTTGAATGAATGGAAGATTTTGTTGATAATAATTAAAACTGTTTTATGAATCCAACAGAATTGTAATTAGAACTTGTTATCTTGTCTAAGTGTTAGGCAAACACAGGAAAATTTTGTGAAAGCTTGTCTTAGAAATTTTGCCTTTTGTACAATTATTATTTCTTTCAAATTTCACACCGGAGTAAGAATTGTGTTCTTTCCTTTGTGTCTTTCACAACACTCGTCGGGGCGGGGCAAGAGATATGACATCCCCTGTTCTTCACTCACCCGAAAAATCCTTTTACACCGGACACTGTAAGCAATCATCTGAATTTACACGTTTACCACATACATACCATATTAAAACACACGCAGAATTTATTTTCTACCCAAAAAACAGACAATATTGACACATGACAAAAGATTCCAAAATACAACACACCCTGTTTTAAATCAAGGTGTTTATTGGTTAAAATTTAACATCACCATGCGAAGTATTTGACCAATCTGAGAAAACTAAAACCCTACTTTTCTTGAACCTACTTTCGGGAAAAGTTTCTTATAAAAACCCACAGATTCTGACTTTCAAAGAATGGAGATTCGACTGCCTCCAAGTCGTTGACATGGTGACATAGATTTTTCCTTCTTGCATGCGTGCGAAAGAAACATGTCAGCAAATTCAAATAAATAATCTCTAACTACAACAACAGAGAATCTTCACCGATGATCATATGTCGGCAATTTCAAACAAACCATCTCTAACAACAACAAAGACGGTCAGTGTACTTTCGCTAATGATAAGTCTTTTCTGAACTCCAGTATTTTTAACATGAATCAAACATTAAAAGTCTTTTCTAAACCGTAGCTTTTTTTGTGTACCATCTTGCCAAAGATTTTCACTCAACTAAAAACTAATTTGACTCCTTTTTAACTCTTTTGAATTTACATACATTTAAAAATGATTTTTTTTAAACAAGTGTAATCATGTTTTCTTTATTTTTATTATTGTTTGGAATTTGGATGTTCGGATTTTTACTATAAAAAACCTGGACAACCGAATTTCCTACACATTTAAGAGACATACTTAAAATAATTGAAAGAAAGCCATGCAATAAAAATACTTAATAAATGTTACGTCTAACATGTTTTTTTAAACTTTCTAAAACAAGACTTGAGCAAAAGCCGCTAAAATAAGGGCAGGCAATTTGTTAATATGAAAGATTTGTATTTAAAACTTCAAAAATGGATACACTTTTAGATTTTTTAGCCAAAGAGAAGGGTGACTTCCTCCCATGCAAAGTAAAATCTGGGACTTGCTGGCAGTTTAAAGAAAATGGCAACAAAAAGATCACTATGCTCAGAATCAAGAAGAGATAGCTGAATTCCATGGATGCATAACGAGAAAGGAAGGCTTGGAAAACTTAACACTCACAGGGCATATTGAGGGCAAGAGAGATGGGGGGAAGGTAATGAGCCACCTATTTGACGAGCTTGTGTGAACGGTTGGTGGAACAGGGTTGGGAAGCTTATTAAAAGAAGAAAAACTGCTAAAAGCAACAAGGGATAGAAAATTGTGGAGAGCTATGATCATTCGTGTTATGAAGGAACATGGCACATACAAGAAGCAGAAGCATGTAATGGGTTTCTGTCGACCAGCTTCAGTTATTGTTAATGTCACTTTTGCAGCATTTGTAACACTTTTTGGTTTCATGTTCTCCACTGACCAGAAGTGGAACAACTACATTGAATCAATAGCTGCATCTACTGCAGGGAAAGTTGGTTCTCTGTGTCATACCAGAAGATTTTTCTCGTCTGAATCCATCATTCACATCTACAAATCTTCCATTCTCCCTGGCATTGAATACTGTTGGCATATATGGTCTGGTGCCCCTGCTGTTCACCTCAAGGTTCTTGACAAAATCCAAAGACGGATATACAATGTGATAGGTCCTAACCTGGCATCTCAACTCCAGTCACTTTCTCACAGACGTGATGTGGCTTCTTTCTGTCTTTTCTATAAATATTTTCATGGCAACTGCTCTGATGAGCTATTTTCACTGGTGCCCGACTGCATGAATTTAAGCATACTACTTGGTTGGCATCTTGGTCCCATCCTTTTACTGTCAAAACAGTTAAATGTAACTGCCTCTTCTACTCCAACAGCTTCCTCTCATGCACTTCCCGACAGTGGAACTCCCTTCCTCTTACTTGCTCCCGATAACTATAATCTTCAAAAATTTAAATGTAATGTCAATCGACATCTTCTGTTGTCTTGATCCCCATTCTTCTTTGTATCCTCCTTTTATCCTTTCCCCAATCCCTCTACACCCAGTCTTTTCCCTTACTTAAACTCCCTGTAGACCCTTACTTCCTAGTGGCAATCCCACCTTGATTGGGGTGAATTGTTTAAAAAAATCAAAATGGTTATATGAGGGTAGGCTGAAAAGTTCATAGGCTGACTATGACGGAGTGATATTAGAGCTGTGAAATCTTGCATGCATTCATTTCAACTCTTCTTATTAATAACGGCAGTGTTTCTTTCCAGGTACAAGGGTGGGCTGAAAAGTTCATAGGCTGACTATGAAGGAGTGATGCTAGAGCCGTGAAATCTTGCATGCATTCATTTCAACTCCCCTTAATTAATAATATAATTAATTAATAACTGCATTGTTTCTTTCCAGGTAAAAGGATTGACTGAAAAGTTTGTAGGCTGACAATATAAGGAGTGATGCTAGACTCTTCTTAATAATAGTATTGACTGAATTCTGACTGTTCAAAGAAGACAATTTATACTGTTGGTCAAAAAAGTCATCAATAGCAGATATGATGTCATCATCACTGCGATACTGGTTCACAACCAAATCTTTTTTTCATGTCAGAGAACAGACGATAGTCAAATCAGGAGAATTACTTGTGTGCTGGAGCATTGTTCTGATGAAACAAAACCTCTTTCATCAGTTTTTGTAGTTTTGATTCGGCAATTTGGTATAGTACTTTCCATTGGTAGTGTAGCCTCTTTTGAAAATAGTCAATAAACACACAATAAGGATTTGCATCCTCCCCCTAAAAAACAAAGTACATCATCTCCTTTGCAGATGAAACAATGTTGACACTTGGAGCAGGTGAGGAGGGGTGTTTCTTCTGCATGGATTTTCTCTCTGGCTCTCTCTCTAGGTTAGAAAATGTTCAAGGAAACCAGCTGGATTTACGTCACTGTCAGATTTTCTCATAATAAGATCAGCTTGGTATCAGAAGAACTGTCACTCACTGAGTAGAAACCTTCGTCATTCCAAGTTCATTGTTCAGAATATTCTGAACTCTCTCATGGGATATGCTAATAGCATTGGCTATTTGATTTATAGTCAATTGTCTGTCATTCATCACCATGTGTGGAACACGATCAATGTTTTCCTTGGTGGTGACAGTTGCAGGACATCCAGACCTTGGGTCATCTTCAAGACTCGCCCTTCTCCAAAATTCAGCTGCCGGCTTTTGCACCGTCAATAAAGACAGAGTGTCATCTCCATCCTTGGGGGCTAAACACTTTTTTCTGCAAGCACTTTATACAGGGTTCCCATGGATCTGTGTAAAAAAAATCCAGGAGTTTTCTAGGACTATGTTAATAAGTTTCAAGAACTGAAATTGATGAGCACGTGTGCACTCACAAACACACACAAAAACACAAACTTTGTGATTGAGCTTTTAATAGTTTTCACAGATGAGATGTTCAAAGGAAAGCTACATTTATGTCACCTGGATCAGTTGAAATCAGTGACGAAATCAAAGTGTTAAAGGCTAAAACACAATTGAATGCAGACCTGGTGATGTTTCACAGTTTGTGTAGCATTCTACACAGTTTGGAGTTCTGCTACACTTGGAAAATTTGAATTACACACTTTAATTCTTACTGCTACACATTTCAACTATCTGGATGACTCATGATTTGTAGATATCTCAAATATTCTTGACTTCGACACATTTCCTATGAAGTTAAACATAAAGGTTTTAATGAACAGAACTTCAAATAGAAATGTTCACAAAAAGGCGATACATTTTAGCTACCCATACTACTCATGGTACAGAACACAATGATGTTAACACATTCACACAAAGAGAATGGTCATCAATTTCAAAACACAAACTTTGTGATTTATCTTTTAATAGTTTGTCAGATAAGATGTTCAAAGATGATACTCACTAACCATTCCTTGTGGTCAGATGTAGCACAAGGCCAAGTTTATTGTGGGGTATCCGAGCCCATAGGCTCAGCCAAAAATTCCCTGTAAAAAACAGGGTTGGGTAGCTGTATCCCGAGATGAGACTTGGCCCTTTGGCATAGCCTTGTCTGGGTATCCTCTCTGCCCAGAGGCAGAGAGTTTGACCGGCACATTTCCGAAGTAATTTGGAGAGTGATCAAAGATAAGCTACAGCTGGTCCCACTAATTCATGTCACATGGATCAGTTGAAATCAGTGAAGAAATCAAAGTGTTGAAGGCTAAAACACAATTGAATGCAGACCTTGTTAGGCTACACAGTTTGGAGTTCTACACTTGAAAAGTTTGAATTACTTGAATTCTTACTGCTACACATTTCAGCTATCTAGACAACTCATGGTTTGTGAATGTCACAAAAATTCTTGACTTCTGCACATTTCTTGTGGTCTATGAACAGAACTTCAAATAGAAATGTTCACAAAAAGGCGACGCATTTTAGCTACCCCTACTACTCATGGCACAGAACACAATGATGTTAACATTTTTTTCCATTCATCTAGTTTAGCATTCAGATCCTCTTGATATCTTTATGGACTTATCCTTTAAAGATCTTTACATGGCATTGAACTTTGTGATAAGTGTGAAGTTTCAAATCTGCTCAGCTTTCTCTGCATAGCTGTCAGATGACTTGAGCAAATCTTGTGTGCAAATTTCAAGTTGGTGCTTATTTAGTCTTCAGTTCTTCAATTTCCATTTTTGCCCACTTGCTTCTTCCTGTATTTTTTTTTTCTTCTCAGCCTCAAGGTATTGGTCGCATGCTGTTCTGGCATTGGAAGCACTACAAAGAGCCTTAGTCATGGGAACATTCCCAGCACCTCCATCTGTGACCAAATAATCCGTGATAATGCTGTGTGTGACCAGAGTTTGCTGTTTCATATTGTCAATGGAAATTTCCTTATTGACTGAATAACCTCTCTCCACTGAGAGTACCAGCAATCTGTGAACAGTTTTTTAATATTCTTTGTTGCTAGACAAAGAAGAGTAGAACAAAATGTCCAAACAGTAACTAGGAGGTCAAGAACTCATTCTCAAAAAAAGAAACCACTATTTGCAATACTAAAAAAATACATTTTTCTTAAAGGATATTTTAGCTTATAAAAAAAGCTAGATTTATGAGATTTGGGATTTTGACTTTCCTGTATTGAGAAAAAGGATGTGGGCTTTTCAAGGAGATTTTGGGCTATTGCTGGTTTTCCAGGACTTTTCAAGCCCTGAAAAAGGCCCCGTCAATTTTCCTGAACTTTTCAAGGTTTCCAGGATCTTTTACGAACCTTGTTGATAACACAGCAATGCTAAATTTTATCTATTTTCAAGAGAAGTCGATCCTCTAGTCACAGTGCATTAGGTTACCCACTTGCTTAACTTATACACTTTCCCTATGCAGTGAAGGTGAAGTCTGTTTCATCAGAAACCTGGAAAAAGATTTGGTTGTTGTCTTCCTCTATCACTACCTTCACAGCCTCATCATCCAAGACCTGTGGCTGGCTACTGTGGGGTCCATCACAAAGGAACAGATCCTCTGACTTGGACTTTTGGAACCAATGCCTGGCAGTGCATTCACCCACAGTGTTATCCCCAAGGGCTTAACATATTTAGTCACTTGGTAGGGCTGTGGACAAGCTCACCTTAAAGTCATAAATCAGACAAACTTGAATAAGCTGCTTCGACACCACCATGTTTCCTCACTGTTACTTCAGCTTCATACATGCATTGGTCAAGAGCAATGAACCTACCCCAAACCTTTCCCGGCATGTGATACACTTATTTGCATATCAATGATCACTTATTACACAACATAAAAAAAAAAAACAACATTTTTGTTAAAGGATATTTTAGCTTATAAAAAAAAAAAGCCAGATTTCTGAGATTTGGCATTTTGACTTTCATATATTGAGAAAAAGGATGTGTGGGCAGCCCAATTTAGAAAATTCCAGAATTTTTCAAACCCTGGAAAAGCCCTGTCATTTTTTCATGACTTTTTCAAGTTTTCCAGGACCTGTACGAACCCTGTGTGTGTGCATATATATATATATATAGTGCGATAGGTAAATTGCCATCATTTAATATTTTCAATTTTGTGCATGTGCGCTGTTTTTGATTTTGTCAACTGCACAGTATAGTAGGGTCAGTTGGGCACCATCTGTGATAAAAAGCGCACCATGATACAATTCACTCCACCAGAAATTTGGGAACAGCATGCTGTACTGTTTGGCATTCACACCACAAACTCCAATATCATCATTTCAGAGTGTTTGTGTGTCAATCAGAGGTCAGTGCAGAATATTCAGAAAGAGTTGGATGAGTCTAATGGTGATTATGAAGGTATGGCAGGTCAGAAAACTCACTGATCATTCTGATAAGAACTCCCGAATTTGTTGGTGAGGGTCACAGAGACCTACATCAAGCACTTTGATTATTATGTGTATGCACAGTTGGGCAAGAGACCAACATAACTCCTTGCAAAAATGAACTGAAGGCAAGGATTATGGTAGCATTCACCAACTAAAACAAGGAGACTGTCCAGAAGAGTTGCAGGTGATTCCGAAGTAGTCTGGAGGCCGTGGCTGAAGCCAATGGCGATTTTATTGAATAAATTTACTCTTTAGCATTTTAAGATATTTTTGTGCAATTTAGATGACGATTTATCAATCACACCCTACACACACACACAATATATATATATATATATATAAAAAGAAAGATATATAATCCGGTGTTCTTATAGATATTTTTATTTTTACAAAATAGTGCTCAATGTATATTTACAGAGCATTAATATTATAAATTAATTGATTTAAAATATTTTTTCTGCTCTTCAGAGAAATTCTGAAATTTATTTTCTCCATATTTTCTTCTTGTTAAAAATAAAGATTTAGAGTGCTCGACTTTGACTTTGGAGCCAATGTATGTATATATATATAAATAAAAAGAAAGAACCTCTCTTCATTATATATCTTACTGTTCTTTCTTTTTATTTATATATATATATACATACATTGGCTCCAAAGTCAAAGTCGAGCACTCTAAATCTTTATTTTTAACAAGAAGAAAATATGGAGAAAATAAATTTTGGAAGTTCTCTGAAGAGCAGAAAAAACCATATTTTAAATCAATTAATTTATAATATAATATAATATATATATATATATATATATATATATATATATATATATATATATATGTAAAGCAGACAAACTTGAACAAGATGCTTTGACACCACCATGTTTCCTCGCTGTTACTTCAGCTATGACTAATGTGCATACGTGCATTGATCAAGAGCATGTGACGCACTCATTTGCATATCAATGATCACGTATCACAGGAGATAAAAAACAACAAGGACTTTTTTGGTTACCTTATATAAGTAGATGATGTTGGGAAGACAATTGAAATAAACATAGAAATATTTACACTATCTACATTATTCAGACTGTTGTCCTCATCTTTATTTTCACATTCACAATGTTTCAGCCATTGTACACTCAAGACTTCTTCAGGTGATGTCTGTTTGAATTTCAAACAGGGCCCTGAATAATCAATCTGAATGTTGGCATTTCTGAAGATTGGTTTGATGATATTTGTGTAGATTTTCTTCCCATGTTTATTTCCTTAATTGGGTTGACATATAATCTTCACATCCTTGGGTCACTCAGTAAAGTCAATGAGAATCTGTTCCATTTCCTCCATCCACCACTTGCAAATATCATGAGATATTGAGAATCAGTGGATGAAGAACTGGAAATAACCATTCTTTGCTTTTCTGAAATTTGATAATAAAAAAGGTGAACACACTCCAGAAAGACGAAGACTTTAATATTTTATTCCATAAAAAATTAAATGAAATTATAAAAATTGGTAATTTCAAAATATAGATTAAAAATTCATCAAACTGAACAAAAAACAGGAGAATATGTTTTAAACATGATTGGCTGAAAAAGATCTGGATTGTAAGTAAGACACTGTATCTTGAATTTGATTGACTGATCTTGATTGTAAGACGGCATGTCTCAAATGTGATTTGCTGGAAAAGATTCAAGTTGTAAAAGTAACCAATCACAAGATATGAGAAATATAAATGCAAAAGCGGTTCATTTTCCCAAAGTCATGTTAATGAAAAAAGAAAAGTTTACATGGTATTGTGGGTATTCTCAATAAATTCATATATTTTTCCTTTATTTAAATATGAAATTGTTGGTCTGTGAAAGGATACCAACAGGTTTGACTCAGCATCCTCAAGAGAAGCTGAACTGTTTCCAGACATTACAGATGCAAAGAAATGAGGGTTAGGAGCAAGGTAAAGGAAGATGTCAGATAGGAACAAGGCAAAGGAAGATGTCAGATAGGAACAAGGCAAAGTAAAATGTCAGATAGGAACAAGGTAAAGGAAGATGTCAGATAGGAACAAGGTAAAGGAAGATGTCAAATAGGAACATGGTAAAGGAAGATGTCAGATAGGAACAAGGCAAAGGAAAATGTCAGATAAGAACAAGGTAAAAGAAGATATTAGACAGGAGCAAGGTAAAGATGTTAGATAGGAACAAGGCAAAGGAAGATGTCAGATAGGAACAAGGTAAAGGAAGATGTCAGATAGGAACAAGGCAAAGGAAAATGTCAGATAAGAACAAGGTAAAAGAAGATATTAGACAGGAGCAAGGTAAAGATGTTAGATAGGAACAAGGTAAGGGAGATGTTAGATAGGAACAAGGGAAAGGATGATGTCAGATAGGAACAAAGGTAAAGGATGATGTCAGATAGGTACAAGGTAAAGGACGATGTCAGATAGGTACAAGGTAAAGGAAAATGTTAGATAAGAACAAGGTATGTTAGAGAGATGTTAGATAGGAACAGGGTAAGGCAGATATTTCTTGCAAGATCATTAAAATAAATAGGAGAGAAAAAATAAGCCTGACTGAAAATGTTTCTAAAATGATAAAATTGTTGAATTATATGGCTGTCAGATGAAAAAGACCCTGAAGGCACGGTGATATCTTAATTTTGTCAAGAAAATAGATTGAATTTAATGGTTGAGTCTTCTGCACCTTAAATCACCCCTGGGGTAAATGACTTAAGATTGATTGAGCAAGAATCCAAATAAAGAGCAAAGCAATCAAAGAGCTTCACAATGTTCATGGTGGTGGTTTCTTCAAGCGACTCTCTCTGGCTAAACGCTGCCTTAGAAGACGGACTTCATTCATGAATTTGGTTTCTGTCTGCACTCGTCTTTGGTCAGGACTGAACGAGACTGAAACATTAAAACAATGAATTAATGTATTTTTATGCCACATCAACAGCAACATAATAATCATTCAGTACAAAAGAAAGTTTTTTAAAACATGTGACAAGTCATTAATCCCATCGCCAAAGTAATTAATCCTGAATGCATTTTTATGCCGCACTAATGACAATATAATAATCATTAATTACTAAAGAAAGCTTTTTAAATCATATGACATGTCTAAAAGATACTTGACTGAACGTAATTTTATGGCTATATAATAGTCTTGAAGTTTCAAAAAAGGACATTTAATATCTGTCTATATTTCTGAAATGAGGTATTATGTACATTATTTAAATTATTCAGACTATTGTCCTCATCTTTGTCGCCATATTTATTACAACATTTTGGCCATTGTACACTCCGGCCTTCTTTAGGTGGTTGGAATATCAAACTAAACCCTTTATTTCGCTCACTGGGGTAAACTGTTCTAGTTCTACGTGCCATGTTTAATGGATGTCAGTTATCTCTTGTTAATTACCCTCTCCAAGTTCTTCACTGCCTTAACCGGGTATTTGAACTCACCCTTTTTGGGTCTTGTCACTGGACATCAGTTAGATCCAGTGACAAGACACAAAGAGTGTGAGTTCAATACCCAGTTAAGGCAGTGGAGAACTTTCAGACGGAAATTAACAGGAGATAACTGATATGAGGACAATAGTCCGGATAATGTAAATAGTGTACATAATACCTCATCTCAGAAATATAGATAGATACTGAAAGGCCGAAATGTAATAAATATGGCAACAAAGATGAGGACAATAGTCCGAATAATGTAAATAATGTACATAATACCTCATCACAGAAATATTATATTTTGGAATACAGTTTGATTAAGAAATTGTAGGATATTTTATAGATTAATGTCATGAAAGACTTCTTTCATATTGGTTGTTTGGCTGATTTTGTTTAGTGGTATATCAACATCTATGGGTTATTAAATGCCAAAATTGAAATATTTTGAACACAATTTTATAGCTTCAGCTACAGATAAAATGTATTGGTAATTTTGATTTAAAAATGTATTGTTGGTAATTTTACTATAAAATAGGTACTGTTGGTAATGTTGTTATATATAAAAGTATATAAATGGTATCTTCATAAAAATGTATTGTTACACTTTTATAGTGTTTTGCTTTGACTTGGGAGTTCACTATTTGCCCATAGCTGGGATCAACAGGTGCTACCAAACCCAGATCAGCAATTAAAAGGTGATTACATGCTCCTCAAAAACTCCAATCTCCTGATCAGAGACTTTGCTGCTGGAGATGTGGACCTGTAAACAACAGCAATTAAGAGGGGGTTCCACACTCATCAAAACATCCAATCTCCCAATAAGAGGCCTTGCTGTTGGAAGGGTGGACCTGGGAAAAACAGCAATTAAGAGGGGGTTCCACGCTCCTCAAAACCTCCAATCTCCCAATAAGAGGCCTTGCTGTTGGAAGGGTGGACCTGTAAACAACAGCAATTAAGAGGGGGTTCCACGCTCCTCAAAACCTCCAATCTCCCAATAAGAGGCCTTGCTGTCAGAAGGGTGGACCTGTAAACAACAGCAATTAAGAGAGGGTTCCACGCTCCTCAAAACCTCCAATCTCCCAATAAGAGGCCTTGCTGTCAGAAGAGTGGACCTGTAAACAACAGCAATTAAGAGGGGGTTCCACGCTCCTCAAAACCTCCAATCTCCCAATAAGAGGCCTTGCTGTCAGAAGGGTGGACCTGTAAACAACAGCAATTAAGAGAGGGTTCCACGCTCCTCAAAACCTCCAATCTCCTGATAAGAGGCCTTGCTGTCAGAAGAGTGGACCTGTAAACAACAGCAATTAAGAGGGGGTTCCACGCTCCTCAAAACCTCCAATCTCCCAATAAGAGGCCTTGCTGTTGGAAGGGTGGACCTGTAAACAACAGCAATTAAGAGGGGGTTCCACGCTCCTCAAAACCTCCAATCTCCCAATAAGAGGCCTTGCTGTCAGAAGAGTGGACCTGTAAACAACAGCAATTAAGAGGGGGTTCCACGCTCCTCAAAACCTCCAATCTCCCAATGAGAGGCCTTGCTGTCAGAAGGGTGGACCTGTAAACAACAGCAATTAAGAGAGGGTTCCACGCTCCTCAAAACCTCCAATCTCCTGATAAGAGGCCTTGCTGTCAGAAGAGTGGACCTGTAAACAACAGCAATTAAGAGGGGGTTCCACGCTCCTCAAAACCTCCAATCTCCCAATAAGAGGCCTTGCTGTTGGAAGGGTGGACCTGTAAACAACAGCAATTAAGAGGGGGTTCCACGCTCCTCAAAACCTCCAATCTCCCAATAAGAGGCCTTGCTGTCAGAAGGGTGGACCTGTAAACAACAGCAATTAAGAGAGGGTTCCACGCTCCTCAAAACCTCCAATCTCCTGATAAGAGGCCTTGCTGTCAGAAGAGTGGACCTGTAAACAACAGCAATTAAGAGGGGGTTCCATGCTCCTCAAAACCTCCAATCTCCCAATAAGAGGCCTTGCTGTCAGAAGAGTGGACCTGTAAACAACAGCAATTAAGAGAGGGTTCCACGCTCCTCAAAACCTCCAATCTCCTGATAAGAGGCCTTGCTGTCAGAAGAGTGGACCTGTAAACAACAGCAATTAAGAGGGGGTTCCACGCTCCTCAAAACCTCCAATCTCCCAATAAGAGGCCTTGCTGTTGGAAGGGTGGACCTGTAAACAACAGCAATTAAGAGGGGGTTCCACGCTCCTCAAAACCTCCAATCTCCCAATAAGAGGCCTTGCTGTCAGAAGGGTGGACCTGTAAACAACAGCAATTAAGAGAGGGTTCCACGCTCCTCAAAACCTCCAATCTCCTGATAAGAGGCCTTGCTGTCAGAAGAGTGGACCTGTAAACAACAGCAATTAAGAGGGGGTTCCACGCTCCTCAAAACCTCCAATCTCCCAATAAGAGGCCTTGCTGTCAGAAGGGTGGACCTGTAAACAACAGCAATTAAGAGAGGGTTCCACGCTCCTCAAAACCTCCAATCTCCTGATAAGAGGCCTTGCTGTCAGAAGAGTGGACCTGTAAACAACAGCAATTAAGAGGGGGTTCCACGCTCCTCAAAACCTCCAATCTCCCAATAAGAGGCCTTGCTGTTGGAAGGGTGGACCTGTAAACAACAGCAATTAAGAGGGGGTTCCACGCTCCTCAAAACCTCCAATCTCCCAATAAGAGGCCTTGCTGTCAGAAGGGTGGACCTGTAAACAACAGCAATTAAGAGAGGGTTCCACGCTCCTCAAAACCTCCAATCTCCTGATAAGAGGCCTTGCTGTCAGAAGAGTGGACCTGTAAACAACAGCAATTAAGAGGGGGTTCCACGCTCCTCAAAACCTCCAATCTCCCAATAAGAGGCCTTGCTGTCAGAAGGGTGGACCTGTAAACAACAGCAATTAAGAGAGGGTTCCACGCTCCTCAAAACCTCCAATCTCCTGATAAGAGGCCTTGCTGTCAGAAGAGTGGACCTGTAAACAACAGCAATTAAGAGGGGGTTCCACGCTCCTCAAAACCTCCAATCTCCCAATAAGAGGCCTTGCTGTTGGAAGGGTGGACCTGTAAACAACAGCAATTAAGAGGGGGTTCCACGCTCCTCAAAACCTCCAATCTCCCAATAAGAGGCCTTGCTGTCAGAAGGGTGGACCTGTAAACAACAGCAATTAAGAGAGGGTTCCACGCTCCTCAAAACCTCCAATCTCCTGATAAGAGGCCTTGCTGTCAGAAGAGTGGACCTGTAAACAACAGCAATTAAGAGGGGGTTCCACGCTCCTCAAAACCTCCAATCTCCCAATAAGAGGTCTTGCTGTCAGAAGGGTGGACCTGTAAACAACAGCAATTAAGAGAGGGTTCCACGCTCCTCAAAACCTCCAATCTCCCAATAAGAGGCCTTGCTGTCAGAAGAGTGGACCTGTAAACAACAGCAATTAAGAGGGGGTTCCACGCTCCTCAAAACCTCCAATCTCCCAATAAGAGGCCTTGCTGTCAGAAGGGTGGACCTGTAAACAACAGCAATTAAGAGAGGGTTCCACGCTCCTCAAAACCTCCAATCTCCCAATAAGAGGCCTTGCTGTCAGAAGAGTGGACCTGTAAACAACAGCAATTAAGAGGGGGTTCCACGCTCCTCAAAACCTCCAATCTCCCAATAAGAGGCCTTGCTGTCAGAAGGGTGGACCTGTAAACAAGAGCAATTAAGAGAGGGTTCCACGCTCCTCAAAACCTCCAATCTCCTGATAAGAGGCCTTGCTGTCAGAAGAGTGGACCTGTAAACAACAGCAATTAAGAGGGGGTTCCATGCTTCTCAAAACCTCCAATCTCCCAATAAGAGGCCTTGCTGTTGGAAGGGTGGACCTGGGAAAAACAGCAATTAAGAGGGGGTTCCACGCTCCTCAAAACCTCCAATCTCCCAATAAGAGGCTTTGCTGTCAGAAGGGTGGACTTGTAAACAACAGCAATTAAGAGGGGGTTCCACGCTCCTCAAAACCTCCAATCTCCCAATAAGAGGCTTTGCTGTCAGAAGGGTGGACCTGTAAACAACAGCAATTAAGAGGGGGTTCCACACTCATCAAAACATCCAATCTCCCAATAAGAGGCCTTGCTGTCAGAAGGGTGGACCTGTAAACAACAGCAATTAAGAGGGGGTTCCACACTCATCAAAACATCCAATCTCCCAATAAGAGGCCTTGCTGTCAGAAAGGTGGACCTGTAAACAACAGCAATTAAGAGGGGGTTCCACACTCATCAAAACATCCAATCTCCCAATAAGAGGCCTTGCTGTCAGAAAGGTGGACCTGTAAACAACAGCAATTAAGAGGGGGTTCCATGCTTCTCAAAACCTCCAATCTCCCAATAAGAGGCCTTGCTGTTGGAAGGGTGGACCTGGGAAAAACAGCAATTAAGAGGGGGTTCCACGCTCCTCAAAACCTCCAATCTCCCAATAAGAGGCCTTGCTGTCAGAAGAGTGGACCTGTAAACAACAGCAATTAAGAGGGGGTTCCATGCTCCTCAAAACCTCCAATCTCCCAATAAGAGGCCTTGCTGTCAGAAGGGTGGACTTGTAAACAACAGCAATTAAGAGGGGGTTCCACGCTCCTCAAAACCTCCAATCTCCCAATAAGAGGTCTTGCTGTCAGAAGGGTGGACCTGTAAACAACAGCAATTAAGAGAGGGTTCCATGCTTCTCAAAACCTCCAATCTCCCAATAAGAGGCCTTGCTGTTGGAAGGGTGGACCTGGGAAAAACAGCAATTAAGAGGGGGTTCCACGCTCCTCAAAACCTCCAATCTCCCAATAAGAGGCCTTGCTGTCAGAAGAGTGGACCTGTAAACAACAGCAATTAAGAGGGGGTTCCATGCTCCTCAAAACCTCCAATCTCCCAATAAGAGGCCTTGCTGTCAGAAGGGTGGACTTGTAAACAACAGCAATTAAGAGGGGGTTCCACGCTCCTCAAAACCTCCAATCTCCCAATAAGAGGCCTTGCTGTCAGAAGAGTGGACCTGTAAACAACAGCAATTAAGAGGGGGTTCCATGCTCCTCAAAACCTCCAATCTCCCAATAAGAGGCCTTGCTGTCAGAAGGGTGGACTTGTAAACAACAGCAATTAAGAGGGGGTTCCACGCTCCTCAAAACCTCCAATCTCCCAATAAGAGGCCTTGCTGTCAGAAGGGTGGACCTGTAAACAACAGCAATTAAGAGAGGGTTCCACGCTCCTCAAAACCTCCAATCTCCCAATAAGAGGCCTTGCTGTCAGAAGAGTGGACCTGTAAACAACAGCAATTAAGAGGGGGTTCCACGCTCCTCAAAACCTCCAATCTCCCAATAAGAGGCCTTGCTGTCAGAAGGGTGGACCTGTAAACAACAGCAATTAAGAGAGGGTTCCACGCTCCTCAAAACCTCCAATCTCCCAATAAGAGGCCTTGCTGTCAGAAGAGTGGACCTGTAAACAACAGCAATTAAGAGGGGGTTCCACGCTCCTCAAAACCTCCAATCTCCCAATAAGAGGCCTTGCTGTCAGAAGGGTGGACCTGTAAACAACAGCAATTAAGAGAGGGTTCCACGCTCCTCAAAACCTCCAATCTCCCAATAAGAGGCCTTGCTGTCAGAAGGGTGGACCTGTAAACAACAGCAATTAAGAGAGGGTTCCACGCTCCTCAAAACCTCCAATCTCCCAATAAGAGGCCTTGCTGTCAGAAGGGTGGACCTGTAAACAACAGCAATTAAGAGAGGGTTCCACGCTCCTCAAAACCTCCAATCTCCCAATAAGAGGCCTTGCTGTCAGAAGGGTGGACCTGTAAACAACAGCAATTAAGAGAGGGTTCCACGCTCCTCAAAACCTCCAATCTCCTGATAAGAGGCCTTGCTGTCAGAAGAGTGGACCTGTAAACAACAGCAATTAAGAGGGGGTTCCACGCTCCTCAAAACCTCCAATCTCCCAATAAGAGGCCTTGCTGTTGGAAGGGTGGACCTGGGAAAAACAGCAATTAAGAGGGGGTTCCACGCTCCTCAAAACCTCCAATCTCCCAATAAGAGGCCTTGCTGTCAGAAGGGTGGACTTGTAAACAACAGCAATTAAGAGGGGGTTCCACGCTCCTCAAAACCTCCAATCTCCCAATAAGAGGCTTTGCTGTCAGAAGGGTGGACCTGTAAACAACAGCAATTAAGAGAGGGTTCCATGCTTCTCAAAACCTCCAATCTCCCAATAAGAGGCCTTGCTGTTGGAAGGGTGGACCTGGGAAAAACAGCAATTAAGAGGGGGTTCCACGCTCCTCAAAACCTCCAATCTCCCAATAAGAGGCTTTGCTGTCAGAAGGGTGGACTTGTAAACAACAGCAATTAAGAGGGGGTTCCACGCTCCTCAAAACCTCCAATCTCCCAATAAGAGGCTTTGCTGTCAGAAGGGTGGACCTGTAAACAACAGCAATTAAGAGGGGGTTCCACACTCATCAAAACATCCAATCTCCCAATAAGAGGCCTTGCTGTCAGAAGGGTGGACCTGTAAACAACAGCAATTAAGAGGGGGTTCCACACTCATCAAAACATCCAATCTCCCAATAAGAGGCCTTGCTGTCAGAAAGGTGGACCTGTAAACAACAGCAATTAAGAGGGGGTTCCACACTCATCAAAACATCCAATCTCCCAATAAGAGGCCTTGCTGTCAGAAAGGTGGACCTGTAAACAACAGCAATTAAGAGGGGGTTCCATGCTTCTCAAAACCTCCAATCTCCCAATAAGAGGCCTTGCTGTTGGAAGGGTGGACCTGGGAAAAACAGCAATTAAGAGGGGGTTCCACGCTCCTCAAAACCTCCAATCTCCCAATAAGAGGCCTTGCTGTCAGAAGAGTGGACCTGTAAACAACAGCAATTAAGAGGGGGTTCCATGCTCCTCAAAACCTCCAATCTCCCAATAAGAGGCCTTGCTGTCAGAAGGGTGGACTTGTAAACAACAGCAATTAAGAGGGGGTTCCACGCTCCTCAAAACCTCCAATCTCCCAATAAGAGGTCTTGCTGTCAGAAGGGTGGACCTGTAAACAACAGCAATTAAGAGAGGGTTCCATGCTTCTCAAAACCTCCAATCTCCCAATAAGAGGCCTTGCTGTTGGAAGGGTGGACCTGGGAAAAACAGCAATTAAGAGGGGGTTCCACGCTCCTCAAAACCTCCAATCTCCCAATAAGAGGCCTTGCTGTCAGAAGAGTGGACCTGTAAACAACAGCAATTAAGAGGGGGTTCCATGCTCCTCAAAACCTCCAATCTCCCAATAAGAGGCCTTGCTGTCAGAAGGGTGGACTTGTAAACAACAGCAATTAAGAGGGGGTTCCACGCTCCTCAAAACCTCCAATCTCCCAATAAGAGGCCTTGCTGTCAGAAGAGTGGACCTGTAAACAACAGCAATTAAGAGGGGGTTCCATGCTCCTCAAAACCTCCAATCTCCCAATAAGAGGCCTTGCTGTCAGAAGGGTGGACTTGTAAACAACAGCAATTAACAGGGGGTTCCACGCTCCTCAAAACCTCCAATCTCCCAATAAGAGGCTTTGCTGTCAGAAGGGTGGACCTGTAAACAACAGCAATTAAGAGGGGGTTCCACACTCATCAAAACATCCAATCTCCCAATAAGAGGCCTTGCTGTCAGAAAGGTGGACCTGTAAACAACAGCAATTAAGAGGGGGTTCCATGCTTCTCAAAACCTCCAATCTCCCAATAAGAGGCCTTGCTGTCAGAAGGGTGGACCTGTAAACAACAGCAATTAAGAGGGGGTTCCATGCATCTCAAAACCTCCAATCTCCCAATAAGAGGCCTTGCTGTTGGAAGGGTGGACCTGGGAAAAACAGCAATTAAGAGGGGGTTCCACGCTCCTCAAAACCTCCAATCTCCCAATAAGAGGCCTTGCTGTCAGAAGAGTGGACCTGTAAACAACAGCAATTAAGAGGGGGTTCCATGCTTCTCAAAACCTCCAATCTCCCAATAAGAGGCCTTGCTGTCAGAAAGGTGGACCTGTAAACAACAGCAATTAAGAGGGGGTTCCATGCTTCTCAAAACCTCCAATCTCCCAATAAGAGGCCTTGCTGTCAGAAGGGTGGACCTGTAAACAACAGCAATTAAGAGGGGGTTCCATGCTCCTCAAAACCTCCAATCTCCCAATAAGAGACCTTGCTGTCAGAAGGGTGGACCTGTAAACAACAGCAATTAAGAGGGGGTTCCATGCTTCTCAAAACCTCCAATCTCCCAATAAGAGGCCTTGCTGTTGGAAGGGTGGACCTGGGAAAAACAGCAATTAAGAGGGGGTTCCACGCTCCTCAAAACCTCCAATCTCCCAATAAGAGGCCTTGCTCTCAGAAGAGTGGACCTGTAAACAACAGCTATTAAGAGGGGGTTCCATGCTCCTCAAAACCTCCAATCTCCCAATAAGAGGCCTTGCTGTCAGAAGAGTGGACCTGTAAACAACAGCAATTAAGAGAGGGTTCCACGCTCCTCAAAACCTCCAATCTCCTGATAAGAGGCCTTGCTGTCAGAAGAGTGGACCTGTAAATAACAGCAATTAAGAGAGGGTTCCATGCTCCTCAAAACCTCCAATCTCCCAATAAGAGGCCTTGCTGTTGGAAGGGTGGACCTGGGAAAAACAGCAATTAAGAGGGGGTTCCACGCTCCTCAAAACCTCCAATCTCCCAATAAGAGGCCTTGCTGTCAGAAGGGTGGGCCTGTAAACAACAGCAATTAAGAGGGGGTTCCATGCTCCTCAAAACCTCCAATCTCCTGATAAGTGGCCTTGCTGTCAGAAGGGTGGACCTATGAACAACAGCAATCGAGAGGTGGTTCCATGCTCCTCAAAACCTCCAATCTCCCGATCTGAGTACTTGCTGTCAGAAGGGTGGATCTTGGAAAAACAGCAGTTAAGAAGTGGTTCCATGTTCCTCAATATCTCCAATCTGCCGATCAGAGGCCTTGCTGCAAGATGTAGTTTATCGTCATGCCCAAGACTACCAAGCTTTCAACTCACATAAGTCATCATCAGTACTTAAGCAAAATAAGTGGTACCTGTTAAAGGTATATTTTAAATTTGTTAAAATCCATAAACCAGGTAATGCCCTCTACCCTATTATGCCCCTTACCATGACACGTGGTGGATAAGACTTCTTGCATTTTGGATTTATTCTATCCAGTATAACAACACATTAAATGTAAGAGCCAATCAACATAGAGGATTACTAAGATTGTTATAAGGACCAACTGAAGGAGAGGGAAGTCGAAATTGGATGCTTATTGTGAGGATAGGTGAGACAGATATCAGTTGACCCTAGATTTGAAAACTCTGTAAAAATTATTTGCATGTAGACATGAAAACCATGTGTGGTTGGTTCCTTAAATTTGCTTCAGGTGATTTGGATCATTAGAATTGAATCCTGTTGCTATTTCTTGGCTGCAGTGGATGATGGTGGATTTGAACTGGTTGATCACCCCCACCCACAAGTATTCTCCTCATTTAATTATCATCTGGCTGGGAACCAGTATCACAGTGATGATGGCACCATATCTGCTCTTGATAACTGTCTTCTTTGAACAGTCAAATTTATCGAGCAAGAAACAAGGCAAGATTTCACAGCTCTTCAAAGTCAGGCTATGGACTTTTCAGTCCACACTTGTATCTCCAAGGTTATTTCTCAGAAAAATTTAACTTTCCTCATCAAATGGTTCCATATAGTGTTCATTTCTATGCATGTCCTAAGAAGGTTTTAAAGCATAGCATGTGTGCTGATACTTTTAATTATCTCATTTTCTCATATTGTTTTTAACTAAATTTCAATCCTGGAGTTAGTGAGACCCTTCTATACATGATCAGCCATGGCTGATTACATAGTCTCTCTTCAGAACTTAATTTTCTGATCTATATTCTTTGCCACAACTGCATGGAATTATGTACACAATTCTAGTGCGTATCCTCTTTTGATGAAGGACTGACATCAGTGAAGTGTCTTTGAGGGGTAAAAATGCTATAGGATACTATCCAGATAGTGAGGAGGGTTCAAACTTCCCAGAATTTTAACCAACAGGCACAGAAAGAAGGCCAGAGAATAAAATGGTCAAAATCAAGCTGCTATAAAAACCCAGAGGAGAACATCAATTTGAATAAATTTGAATTAGTTGAATCATTGTTTAGCTACATATCAACCTCTATGTGTTATTTAATGCTGAAATCTAAATTTTTTGAATGTAATTGTATGGCTTCAACTACAGATAAAATGTATTGTTGGTGATTTCACTTTAAAAAATAAATGTTACTATAGTTATTGTTAGTAATTTTATTAGAAATAGTTATTGTTAGTAATTTTATTAGAAATAGTTATTGTTAGTAATTTTATTAGAAATAGTTATTGTTAGTAATTTTATTAGAAATAGTTATTGTTAGTAATTTTATTAGAAATAGTTATTGTTAGTAATTTTATTAGAAATAGTTATTGTTAGTAATTTTATTAGAAATAGTTATTGTTGGTAATTTTATTAGAAATAGTTATTGTTAGTAATTTTATTAGAAATAGTTATTGTTGGTAATTTTATTAGAAATAGTTATTGTTGGTAATTTTATTAGAAATAGTTATTGTTGGTAATTTTATTAGAAATAGTTATTGTTAGTAATTTTATTAGAAATAGTTATTGTTGGTAATTTTATTAGAAATAGTTATTGTTAGTAATTTTATTAGAAATAGTTATTGTTGGTAATTTTATTAGAAATAGTTATTGTTAGTAATTTTATTAGAAATAGTTATTGTTGGTAATTTTATTAGAAATAGTTATTGTTAGTAATTTTATTAGAAATAGTTATTGTTGGTAATTTTATTAGAAATAGTTATTGTTAGTAATTTTATTAGAAATAGTTATTGTTGGTAATTTTATTAGAAATAGTTATTGTTGGTAATTTTATTAGAAATAGTTATTGTTAGTAATTTTATTAGAAATAGTTATTGTTGGTAATTTTATTAGAAATAGTTATTGTTAGTAATTTTATTAGAAATAGTTATTGTTGGTAATTTTATTAGAAATAGTTATTGTTAGTAATTTTATTAGAAATAGTTATTGTTAGTAATTTTATTAGAAATAGTTATTGTTGGTAATTTTATTAGAAATAGTTATTGTTAGTAATTTTATTAGAAATAGTTATTGTTAGTAATTTTATTAGAAATAGTTATTGTTGGTAATTTTATTAGAAATAGTTATTGTTAGTAATTTTATTAGAAATAGTTATTGTTGGTAATTTTATTAGAAATAGTTATTGTTAGTAATTTTATTAGAAATAGTTATTGTTGGTAATTTTATTAGAAATAGTTATTGTTAGTAATTTTATTAGAAATAGTTATTGTTGGTAATTTTATTAGAAATAGTTATTGTTGGTAATTTTATTAGAAATAGTTATTGTTGGTAATTTTATTAGAAATAGTTATTGTTAGTAATTTTATTAGAAATAGTTATTGTTGGTAATTTTATTAGAAATAGTTATTGTTGGTAATTTTATTAGAAATAGTTATTGTTAGTAATTTTATTAGAAATAGTTATTGTTGGTAATTTTATTAGAAATAGTTATTGTTAGTAATTTTATTAGAAATAGTTATTGTTGGTAATTTTTTTATATAATAATATATTGCCAGTATTTTTACTAAAAAAAAATGTATTTTTATACTTTCATAGTTTTTTG
Source organism: Acanthosepion lycidas (assembly GCA_963932145.1). Classification (NCBI taxonomy): domain Eukaryota; kingdom Metazoa; phylum Mollusca; class Cephalopoda; order Sepiida; family Sepiidae; genus Acanthosepion; species Acanthosepion lycidas. The sequence goes on along the minus strand of OZ010615.1, from coordinate 22,778,209 downwards.
TTTGAGGGTTTACTATTTGCTCATAGCTGGGACCCTAACAATGGACCTGAAAACAGCAGCAATTAAGAGGTGATTCCACACATCCTCAAACCCTCCAATTTCATGATCAGAGGCGTTGCTGCCAGATGTAGTTTGTCGTCATACCCAGGACTAATTAAATCTGGATATAATAGTAGTAATTTGGCATTTGAGAAAATCATACACTGTTGCATTTTCCAGAAATTCTGCTTAAAAACATAGATTTATGGTGCCATATTGACAACTGATTAGAAAAATGCTATCACAGAACTGGAACATTTGGAAAATAAGGAATAGCATTGTGCCAGATAAAATTGGTTAGATTTTGACTTACATTTAGAGATAGCATCATTAATATCGGAAAGGTTGTCATCTTCATCAAAATCCAAATATTGATCTTAAAAAGGAAAGAAACAGAATATAGTAAATTATAAAACAAGAAAGAAAACAGCATAAAGTAAGGGAGACAACTGCCTGAACCAAAGTGAAGGCAGTTGGATTCAGCTAATATTTTTTTTAAATTCTAAAAGTTGAGGTGAGGTTTTTGGGTGTCACAAACTTTCTGAGTCATTTCATGCAAAATTATCTAAAAGTCGAAGGAAATATTAGGACGTTGTCAATCATGGCTCTCCACAATTTCCTGTCCTTTGTAGCTTACTAAATTTTCTTTTTATCTCTCCTAAATCCTGTTCCACCATCCATTTACTCAAACTCACAAGGTAAGTTAGGTGTTGTTTCTCTCTGCCCCTCTTGCCTTCCATATGTCCTGTGAGTATCAAATTTTACAAGCCTTCTTTCCTCATTATGTGCCCTAAAAATTTCAACTATTTCTTTCTGATGTTAAGGGCAATTGTGTTGTTTTTGTTTCCATTTTCTCTAAAACATTGTTGTTCAAATCTTCAGTCCATAGTATCTTCAGCATCCTTCTGTAGAATCACATTTCTGTAACTTCAAGTCTCTTCTTCATCTATGAGGAGATTGCCCAGCATTCACTGCCATATAGGAGGACTGATATTACATAACAATTCAGAACTCCTTTCTTTGTTTCTCTTGCTTCAAGTCTCTTCATCTGTGAGGAGATTGTCCAGCATTCACTGCCATATAGGACTTATATAACAGTTCAGTACTCTTTTCTTTGTTTCTATTGAAATTTTCCTGTGTCTTAATACTTTGCTTAGCTTTTGGAAGGCAATTTCTGTATCACATCATTTAATGACTCATATTTTACATGTATTTTTCATTATTTGCATTCTATATGACCTTAAATATGTTTTTTCTCAGTGGTCTTTTTTTTTTTAGAAATTAATAAAGATATCAAACATTCTAAATATTTGCAGAAAGTAGCCTTTTAATTTTTTAATCTTTATCCCTTTATACATTTTTGTTGTAAGGGCTGCTTCTGCTTTTGTTAGCCTTATCAAATGATTCTATATTCTTTTGCCAAACAGCCAGTCTCTGTCTACAGAAGCAGCTATCCATGTAGCCTTCTCATGTTGGAGATATTTTGAAGGCAGTAACTACAATCCTGGCTTTACTGTTTGGAGCATTTGAATTTTAAAAAAAATTTAAGAAGAGTCTGTAAACAAAGAAGAACAAACAGTGCCTTCTGAAAATTTTATCATTGTTTTCTTATGACAAATAATAAATCACTTTTGTTCAGCTTGTGAACTATTCTGAAAAAAAAATTCTTTCAAATCAAAATACTTTTAAGTTTCCTCAATTTATGGACTACCACCCCAGTTATATTTGGTGATATTTCCCCAACTTTCTGTGTTCTATTCACAGACACATCACACCAAATTTCAATCTTCCATGTGCAACTATCCTCTGACCTTTCCCCTTCCATTTACAGACACCCAACTATTTTTCCCTCTCCTGTTAGCAAACAGTCCACGACCTTTTGCCCTTCTGTTATCAGACAGCCCATGACTTTTTTCTTTCCGTTAGCAGACACCCCATGACCTTTTCCACTTCCATTAACACAGCCCACGACCTTTTCCCCTTCTGTCAGCAGACAGCCCACGACCTTTTCCCCCTTCCATTAGCAGACAGCCTAAGACCTTTTTCTCTTTCTGTTAGCAGACAGCCCACGACCTTTTCCCCTTTCTGTTAGCAGACAGCCCATGACCTTTTCCCTTTCTGTTAGCAGACAGCCCACGACCTTTTCCCCTTCTGTTAGCAGACAGCACGCAACATTTTCCATCTTTCATTTGCAGGACATCCGACAATCTTTTCCCTCTTCCTTTTGCAGACATCTGATAATCTTTTTCCCTGCCGTTAGCCAACATCGCACAATCTTTCCCCTTTTCCGCTTGGAGACATCCACAAGCTTTCCCTCTTCTTTTTGAAGACATTCCCTCAATCTGGCTCCCTTCCATTAGCAGACACCCAACAATCTTTCCTCTCTTCGGTTTGCAAACCTACCTCATCTTCCCACTGTCCATTCGCAGACATCTCTCCACTTTTACATTTTGAAGATCGCTTTCCACCTTTCCACATTCCAATTACAAACATCCCTGACCCACTTCTTGGTCCATTCACAGACCCCCATCCTACTCTGTATATTTTATTCACAAACAATTTCCCAAAAAATCAATATTGGAGATTTCATCAAACAGTGTATTATGACCAACCTTTCTTCGTGGTGGCACAATTACCACTTATCTCTGTAAGAATAGGTGATTTGGGATTTTTGGCATTAATTTGGGCTTCAGAATAATTTTCTTTCTCTGGTCCAAACGTGGCTGACACTAATCCAGGATTGTTCTGTAGATCTGCTTGGACTTTCCGAGACACAGCTTCCTGAAGAAATAAAAAGAACTGGAATTGGCAAGAGACCGATTCCTACAGGCTGCAAATATAACCCAATTTACATTAAATATCACAACTCAGAAATGGATTCTCAGATGCAAAGCACTTGGCCTCCAGGTGTGGAACTTCAAATCTTAGTGGGTAAGTGGATATAGTGATTAATTGATTTCCATGCTTTATCAACTTTTTGCAGGTTATTTAAAGCCAGAAAATATTTTTAAATTGTGAGAATGCTTTTGGAGATAATAATGGTTTAGTGATACAAGTCTTACTAATTAACCCATAGTTTGGAGTAATTAAATGTGGATTCATACCTAATCATGACATGATAAACCGAAAAGAAATTATAATGTGGATATAAAGTGGGGGATCAATTCTATATTACAATCAATGTATAAACTGATCCCTCACTTTGTGGCCAGAGTAATTTCTATATATTTCTATTCCAGAGAATGTAAATAAATCTAAGAGACATAACTGTGTAGCTAATCAGTATTTCATTGATTGATTCATTTTCTACAGCTTATCAACCATTTGCAGGTTATTTAAAGCCAGAAAATATTGTAAGATCATAAGAACTTTTTTTGAGGTAATACTGATTTAGTGATAAAAGTCTTACTAATTAACCCATAGCTGGAGGGAGAGGAGGTGGATTCATACCTTTTCCCCAATGGTATTTTACACATAAGTGAATGTAATGAGCAAAATTGGAATTGTCTCATTAACAATTCTGAGCCATTAGAAGGACTAATTTCCCATTTCAAATCTTTCTTAATTACATTTCAGGTTTTAGGGAAATCCGTTATTTTCCGTTTTCAGTACAGAATTTTGTGTGACATTATGTGACACTGGCAAACAGAAAGAAAAAGGGGTTAAGTTAAAAATATAAGCTTGGAACAAGACAAAAAGGATTAAGGAATAGAATGATAGACAGACTGAGGGAAAGTTTAATTTCAAAAGTCTATTTTTTGTTAAGCAAAGATGACTGAAGGAAGTAACTTTGTTGGAAAAGGCCAAGTGGCAAGGCCTGGGCTGACAGCTGATTGATGATGCTGCCTAAAAGTGCCAGTTATGAAAACCCCAATTGAATAATAGAAATTTGATAATTTTAAAGGTTTTACCTATGAAAAAGTCGAGGTAATGGAATTACTTTATGTAAGAACCTGAACCCAGGATGCTTGGAGTGCAATGACCCTGGCAGGATGTGGGGATGAGTGATCGGACAAAAAGCTGATAGATTTCTGATTGTGTAAACAAAATCAGGCTGGAAAGATTTGCTGACAATAAAATTAAAATAATATTTCTAATTAATGACCAGAAACTAAGTCACGCCATGCAGTTTGAGAACCAGATTCATCGAACAGACAACTGAGGTGACAGGCAAAGATTAGATACTTAGAAAAGAGGAGGAAGATGGAGGAATTACCTATGTTCATTAAGAGGTGTTGGTATGAGGCACAAATAAGAGAAAGAAGGAGTTACTGGGACAGATTGATACTCTGTGACTGCTACTCATAGGAAAAGGAATCTCTCCAAATATGGAGATATAATTAATTTTCCAGAGCCAGAAAACAAAAGGACTCTTGTTGTATGATAGGAGAAATACTGTGTCCCTGTTGTGGCCTGTTTAGGGGCCAGAAAGAAAGACATGGAAGATGAAGGTAGGTTGAAAAAGTATATTGAAGATATATACAAAACAATAGTGTTAGTAATAAGTAAATTAGCACTGCATCTACTACTCCACTCACTTTACACTCTCTTCTCCCTGTATCCGACTCTTGCAGTTTGTATTTATGAGTGAAGGAAGAGTTCATTATACTGTAGGAGGGTTTACCACAACAGTCCCCTGACCACATCGACTCTCATGTCAGTTTTGAGTGAAAGTCAATATAAGCAGAACACTGAAGCAAACAAGTGAGTAGTTCAAGAGATACCAGTTCTGGTGTGCTGATGACGAGCGATAAATACTCTGCTGAATCCGACATGAATTACTGCCAGAGAGAACCTCTGACTTAGGCCTTGTTCCAGACATAGCTAAACTGAACAAAGTGTCATGATAGAATTCAAAGTGGGAAGGGTTTAATATTTCTGTATAAATAATGATATAAACCACATAGAAATAGACCCTGAAAAAATTCTCATCTTTTCTTTATTTCATTTGCAAGAATATCTTTTATTTTTCTTAGGTGGCATAGCTTCACTGAGATCGAGCCAATGTTGTAATTGTTGATGACAATTTGATCTTTGCCAGCACCATGATGAATCAACACAACGTGGGACGGAGCCAGGTACAGATTGAAATGACCAATTCCAATGGCTAGCAGCTGCATTGACCATGGACTGACTAGTGAGAAGTGTTATCCATTTTTTTTCCCAAGTTTTCAGTAAATTTTTCTGTATTTGCTTCATTATCATACTTAGTGAGAGAAAGTGTAACTATATAAATGTTATTAAAATAAGAAAATAAAAAGAAAATGAAATAAATTTATGAGCTGAACTCTCCTCCTATTGGATAAGTTGCTCCAGCTTTTGATAGTTTTACTTTTATATCTCATACTTCAGCCCTTAATCTAGCTTGATGAGTTTCTGGGACGACCCTTGCAAAGAATTCTGCAATTCTAAATAAGAATTAAGTGAAAATGGCAAAACCTACAGAAAAAGTATCACCATAAAGTTGTCTAGAGACAAAAAGCTGCATTATACTTTGGTCTCTATGAAATTATTATATAACATTTTTGAATAACGTCCAAATTTGTAAAAATTTGGATTTCTGATATGACAAACTAGCCCCACCTCTGTAATCATGTGTGATAGAAAAAAAAAAGAAAGGATAAAACAAAAAGACAATTCCCCACTATTACCACTTTTTTTTTTTTTTTTAACTTCGTAAAACTGAGTTCTTAATTACTGTAAGCAGTTGGGAGAGAGTAGTTAAGGGGAATGTATTAAAACATTACTGACTTTACCCTTTGATATCTGTTGTATGTATGAGTTAGGAAAGGCAAAGATAGTAACAAATTAAAATGGCAGTTGACAAATCTGATTGTTAGAAAAAAAATTTCCATTTCAAAATTGCAATTTCCGTTTCAAGTAGGCCATTTTCAGGAAAATAACCCCTCTCTAAATGACCCGTAAGGAATTGATGTGCCATTAAACAAATCAAATCAATCAACCAGCAATACCTATTTATAGTATATATTTAGTTGAAGTCGTAAAATGGTGTTCAAAATATTTAGATTTCAACATTAAATAACCCATAAAGGTTTATATGTTGCTAAACAAAATCAATGTAACAACCAACATGAAAGAACTCTTTCATGACATTAATCCATATAATATCCTCAAACTGTATTCCAAAATATAACTTCAACAAAACTACAACATAAAACACATCACCACAGCAAGTAATGATGTCCACACAAACATGTACATGTGCAGAAGCTGAGTATCATCTACCATGTATTCACTTGTGAAAGCAGAATAACATATATCCTGCTTTTATTACTTCAATTCTGTCAAGAAAACAAAAAACCTAATTCCCCACTACCACCACCTTTTTTTTTTTTTTTCTAAAACTGGGTTCCTAAATACTGTAAATTGTAGAGAGACAGTAGATAAGGGGGGATGTATTAAAACATTACTCACTTTATCCTTTGATGTGTCTGTTTGACGAGTGAGTTAGGAAAGGCAAAGATAGTAACAAATTAAAATGGCAGTTGACAAATCTGATTGTTAGAAAAAAAAAATTTCCATTTCAAAATTGCAATTTCTGTTTCAAGTAGGCCATTCCGTTTTCCCTCTTTTTCCCCCCATTTTCTGGGAAAATGGGGCCCCTCTAACTATTCCTTACACTACCCACACATCCAAGCTTACAGCAAGTGGTATTCCTAAACAGTCACCCATCCAGGTGGATGTAGGAATTTTAACCAAGGAAAGAATTGGATATTATATCAAATACAAATATAATCCATTTAATTAAAATTAATAAAGGTATAAGGATACAAAGAGGGCTGGTGGGATGACAAACCTCAGTTGCTATGTAGACCCTGAAGAAAATAGATGTCATAAGGCTGCAGCAGTAGGGTGAACAATGGAAACCACAAAGTCCCACCAAGGAATATAAAGGACACTACTCATCTGGTTGTTTTTCTTTCAGAAAATAACTCAAGTAAGACCCTCTTGCTTTTCACTTGCTCACACTGCTTGTTGCATTCATATGTGTTATAGTTTTTCTGTGTAGGACAAATAGTGATAGGTATATAGATATTTGTATATCATTTCTTTCCTGACACAGCAGTATATGAAATCTATTTGAGAACAATGTGTATTTAGCATTCATTGTTTTCGGCTATCCTGGTCCTTCTGTTGTATCAATGTCTTAATATATATTAATATAATATAATAATATTATACTAATAATAGATATGCTAATTTTTTTATCCAGCATTATTTATTATTGCTATAAACATTATTTTTAGTATGTACACAAAACTGAAATTAGCACATATAGATTCATAGAAGTCCCCCCACCCAAATTATTTTCTTACAGATGTAATTCTAATTTTGTCCTGTCAGACTGGCATCATAGTTGAATTGATAGAAGCCCATTTTTGACACAAAAAGTAGTTCTCCTGATGCAGGTTCAATTCCTGTTGGAGGTATGATTTTTCTTTAGTAGGACTTCTCAATTTTGGTTCATTGTTATTAATTTCACTATTTAACAAAATAAAAAAAAAACAGGGATAGCAATTCAAATATATCTATCCACTAAAAATAATGTTTTCAGTAATAAGAGATATACTAATGCATATAATGGGAAACTGGAAATGTTCTCTTCATCCAAGTAACCACATTAAAAGAAATTGGTTTAATAAATTTGTTTCAATAATAACAAACTGTATCAGAATAATATTTAAATTGTTCAAACTGTTGTCCTCGTCTTTGTTGCTATATTCACAATGTTTCGGCTGTTGTACATTCCAGCCTTCTTCATGTGATTGGAATTTTGAACTTGAACCATTATTTTCTCCACTGGGGTAGATAAAGGGTTTGGTTCAAAATTCAATCCACCTGAAGAAGGGCAGAGCATACAACGGCCAAAATGTCATGAACATGGCAATAAAGATAAGGACAACAGTCCGAACAATGTAAATAGTGTAACTAGATACAATACCACATCTTAGAAATATAGACAGATCATGAAGAAGGCCGGAGCGTAGAAGGGTTGAAACTTTGTGAATATAGCAATAAAGATGAGGAAAAGACAACAGTCCGAACAATGTAAATAGTGTAACTAGATACAATACATCATCTTAGAAATATAGACAGATCATGAAGAAGGCCGGAGCGTAGAAGGGTTGAAACTTTGTGAATATAGCAATAAAGATGAGGAAAAGACAACAGTCCGAACAATGTAAATAGTGTAACTAGATACAATACATCATCTTAGAAATATAGACAGATGTATCAGATTAATAGTGAGAAGATTACAAGATGACAATTCAAAATGGAGATGTGCTGCTGAGAATGTAAAATTGTAGGAGGAGGATTGTAACTCTGAGAAAAACTGTCCTCAATTAATTCTCAACACAAGAGTAAACAAGCATTTTAACCCTTTTGTGATACCATTGTACTCAGGGTCCTAAATTGTGGATGTTTCATTTTCAATGTAAAATAAAACATTTTAATTAATATAAAGCATCTGTTTTATAAAATCATCCAAATTAGGTTCTCGTATTTATATTAGTCTGGCTGTTGGGCAGGCCTGGTGGTTATTTTTGTTGAATCTCTCATTCTTTCATTTCTTAGGGTAAATTTTGGACAAGGAACATTAGTAGAGTAGTATAGTAGTTTTAGTATATCACTTCCATGTCAGTTCTATTCATAGGCACAGAGAATGTGGAAGAACTGAGTGAAAGATGGTTAAGGAGTTAAGCTTAGGGGAACAAAAAAAAGGGTAAAAAAACCCCCAAAAAAGCTGTTTTTTTCTTTTGAAAAAGATGAAGGTAGAGCTTGGTGCCAAAATACAACAAAATGTCCGATGAATTTGTCAAAAAGAAACAAAGAACTAAATTAATTAACAAATAAATAACTTTTAAATAAAACTAGCAGTATAACCAGTCTCTGACCGGGTGTTTCAATACAGGGAATTTTTGCCGTTCAATTAGAGCAGTTGAAGTTTAAAGTCAGCCCACCCGAAAATCAATATTAGTAACAACAATTGGATGCAACTGAGGAATATCCCCAAAAGAGGGGTGGGAATGGGGTTTACAATTTGAATGGTGGGAGGTGAAAAGGGCCATTTTTTGTGTTCTCAATCTTGCAAAGAGGGAACATCTTCCATTAACTGTCATAATCTCTATCTATAATTCTCAAAATGTGTGTGTGTTTGTGATCGGATGTGTTTATGCATTTCTACAGTTTTCATCAGATTTCAATGAAATTTTTTTTGTTTGATAGATAATTCTTCAGTGCCAATTTTGAGTCCCAATTGTCTGGAAAAAATTCCAATCTTGAAGGTGGAAAATTGAAAAAACTGATTTTTTTTACACTTTGAGCAAAAATCAAAGGCAAAACTTAATCTCTGTAAAAAACAGGATACAATCAATTTAGAGAGTTGAAATCTAATGCAAAAGAATATTAAAAATTATAAATAAAAATTATCATATATCATTATTTTATTTATAATTATAGATTATTATTTTATTTATAATTATAGATTATTATTTTATTTATAATTTGATTATTATTTTATTTATAATTATAGATATTGATGGCCATCATAAGGCATATGCCCCGATTTTGCCCACTGAAATAATTATCAAAATAAGGTTCAGGGGAGATAAAAAAATATTATCTATAAGTCAACAAATTATTTTTTCAACAATTTATTTACATAAACTAAAGCTTAAGAATCTTGTTCAAACATACCTGACATTTCTTATCGCCCAAAAGGTCTGTCATGCAGTCTATGATCTTGTGCTCCAGTTCTTCATGGTTTCGACACACTTCTTCATCCATCTTCAGGGTGTTTGATGACTGAATGTATTCCCGTAGCATTTCCTAAAATTTTAACAAGAATTAATATTGGGAAAATTAATGGTCATCTTTTTTGAAACCACATTGCTTAAGAGTTCTACACTAATGAAATAAAATAGAAAAATTTAAAAGATTAAAAAAAAAATTAATAATGGTAAAATGTTGTGTCATATATATATATATATATATATATATATATATATATATATATATAGCCAGCTTACCCTGAAGATCTGTTTAGGTGAAACCTAGGTAGGTTGTTCCTGGCTCTTTAAGATTTATTTCATTTACACATATATATATATATATATATATATATATATATATATATATATATATATATATATATATATGTATATTTAATATGAAATGGACTAAGTCCGACAATTATTTTAATATATTTTCTGTTTATGCATTATTTTTATAGATACAAATCTTTAAGTAAAAACAGTATTAAGAACATTTACAGACTTGAATAACTGAAAAATTTCATAAAAAATACATGACCTCTGACAGGAATCGAATCTGTATCATATTCAAAAGCATCATCTTATTAGCAAGGTTTAACAATTTATAGTTTAAAAATAGTAATTTAACCTTGTTAACCAGATGATTCCTCTGTAGCTAAATGGTACAGCACATCAGGTTATATGATGGTTCTGTGTAGGATTCAGGTTTGATTCCTGTCAGAGGACATATTTTCTATCATATTTCTCAGACATTCAAGATCAGTAAATGTTGTTAATACTGTTTATTATAAACAGAGCATTTACATAAATATTTGTACCTATAAAAATAATGCATAAAAATAAAATAAATATATATATAATTTAGGCTCTACTTTTGTATTGAGCACTGTTTTTTAAAAATAAAAACAAAAATACTAAAAAACTTCGGATTATTTACGTAACATTTCCTATTTTTCTATATATTTGCGCACACACACATATATATAATATAAAAGGCTCAAACACTAATATTCCATCAGACCTACAAATTCAAAAAGCTTTTTGAATTTGTAGGTCTGATGAATTGGATTGTGATTACGATTCCAATGTAATAAATTATAACCATGGAATATTAGTGTTTGAGCCTTTTATATTATATTCTTACTCTTTCCTGGACATTGTGTTCTACCTGGATTCTATTCTCTTGGGAATATATACATATATATATATATATATATATATATATATATATATATATATATATATATATTGACTACTAATATTATCAATATATATATATATATATATATATATATATATATATATATATATAAAGAAATATAGTCTTAAGGTGTGCTATATTTATGGAATAAAGTGCTCAATATCAGAGATAGAGCGTGTGTAAATATAAAAGTGAACATAGAAGTCAACACTTAGAGGCGACAGTCTGTTTCATGCTATATATATATATATTACAAAATGGACAAAGTCCGACAATTTATTTATTAAAGACATTTTTTTTTTTTTTATGTTTAACGTTCTTTTTATAGATACAAGTATTTAAGTAAATGCTTTGTTTATAATAAACAGTGTTAAATAACATTTACTGGCCTGAATGTCCGAGAAATTTTCATAGAAAATATTCGTTCTTGGACAGGATTCGAACCTGCATCCTATACGGAACCGTCATTTACGCTGACGTGCCTAACCAATCGGCCACCAAGGATCGTTCGGTAGACAAGGTCGAATTTACTGCTTATAAACTTCAATTCGACCTTGTCTACCGAACAGTCCTTGGTGGCCGATTGGTTAGGCACGTCAGCGTAAATGACAGTTCCGTATAGGATGCACGTTCGAATCCTGTCCAAGGACGAATATTTTCTATGAAAATTTCTCGGACATTCAGGCTGGTAAATGTTATTTAATACTGTTTATTATAAACAGAGCATTTACTTAAATACTTGTATCTATAAAAAGAATGTTAAACATAAAATAAAAATGTCTTTAATATATATATATATATATATATATATATATATATATATATATTGATAATATTAGTAGTCAATATATATATATATATATATATGTAAAGCTTGAGATTCTTTCAGATAGAGAAATGAAATGAAAGCCATATTGCTTATCTGAAAAACAAAAAAAACAATGAGTCAACCTCCTGAATGAGCAAGAAAATGTAAGGCGCTAAGAAATTTGTTTAACAGACTCACCTGCTCATAAAGTCGTTTTTGCAGTTCCAGTTCAAAGTTTTTAATTTCAGCTTCATTTAAAGCAACATCCATATCTCGAACTTTGTCTTTTTCCTGCATTTGGAAAGATAAGCAAAGATTTTAAAAAATACACTCAAAACAATAAATCACATTGCCAAAAAATGGCTTCTTAATTTTAACAACTCCAAAACAAAAATACTATTTTTTATTCATCTGAGAGAACCTTTTTTTGCCATCTATCAGTATGGCTGATGCTAACCTCCAGAAGAATGACTCACTGCATCTTCTTGGTCTAATATTTTCCTCTGACATGAAGTGGAAAGATTATATTGAATCAATTGTTAGGTCTGCTGCTAGGAAAGTCAGGTCACTGTGTTGTGCTAGACAATTTTTCTTGCCAAAATCTATCAAAACACATTTATAAGTCTACTAGCAGCAGAGCCCGGCGTTGCCCGGGGATGTAACAGTAAGAGATAGATCAAGTATCGACCATCATAAAGACTGAAAAATAAAATTGACAAAGATTATTGTTTAAGGTTGACGGACACGCATGTCTTAATTAGTTTTATTTTTTTTTTTTTTTACGAATTGGTCAAACCCAAACTCAAACAAAAACATTGTTTTCAATCGTTATGAGTCTACCAATTGAATAAAATTTTATTACAAACAACTGTCTTGTAAATGGAATTTTTAAAGCATTCTGAATGTAAAAATAAAGAAAAAAGTGTGCAAAACAATAAGAAACACTACCTGCCAAAAAAAAAGTGAAGTTTTGTTGAAATCGGTTGAAAAATGTAGGAACTCCGATCCCATATATAAACGAACATACACACACACACACAAACAACCTGGGTTTTATAATAACTATAACTCGATATTAATAAGTATAACTCGATATGAGTTGTCCCCCTTTTATTAATGCCTCTTAATCACGTTTTCAAATTGATTTCATGCAAAACCAATTGTGTTTTTCCAATTTTTGGTGCTGTCAAAACCACCGCAAGGTAATTTTACGTAGTCCTGTGAAGTTTTGTTGAAATCAGTTGAAAAATGTAGGAAATCCGATCCAATATATAAACGTACAGACACACACACATACAATCTGCGTTTTATAATAAGTAAGATCATTTGTCCAATCATTGAATATTGCTGCCACATCTGCTCTGGTGCTTCTGTCATGTATTTAGAGATCCTTGATAAAATACAATAAAGAATATGTAATATTATTGGTCCTGACCTGGCATCTAGGCTTCAGTCATTTTCCCATCACTGTAATATAGCTTCCCTGTGCGTTTTCTATAAATATTTTGATGGTAATTGTTCCAATGAGCTTTCCTCTTTGGTACTTAGACTTTATGAATTTAAGCATACTACTTGAATGTTGGCAAGGTCTCTTCATTTTACATTTGAAAGTGCTAAATGTAACTGTCAGTTTCTATGCTAACAGTTTTTTCTCTTGCTCTCGTCACTTGCATCTTCTGATTTCTTGTTTTCCAGTCAACTTTGATCTTCAAATATTTAAATGGAATACCAATCGTTATCTTCTCCCTTCTTAATAGTAATTTTTCTCATATTCTCTAACACTTAGTAACCTCTTGCATCTTAGTGGCTTTATTGCCTTTGATCTTCAAATATTTAAATGGAATGCCAATTGTCATCTTCTGTCTTAATACCTATCCTTTTATTGTTCTCTCTCCTTAATAGTAGTTTTTCTCATATTCTCTAACAATCAGTAAACTCTTGCATCTTAGTGGCTTTATTGCCTTTGATCTTCAAAAATTTAAACGCAATGCCAATTGTTATCTTCTGTTTTCATAATTCCTGTTTGTTTATTGTTCTCTCTTCTTAATAATGTTTTCTTTTTCTCATATTCTCTCACCCTTTTGTGGAATCAACTCTAAAATCATCTCTTCCCCATAAACTGTACCTCTTATTCTATAAACCTCTATCTTGAGTGGCTCTTGGACCATGTGTAGGGTAAACATCATTGTAACCCCCCACCAAAAAAAAAACAGAAAAACACACAGTTGTGTGTTAGTAGCTTTATTACCTTGCTCGAGGTGAAATTAAAAAAAAAAAAAGATGAAACTACCATCGTCATCCATGGGAAGGCTTTAAGAAGCCAAAAATTGAAAAATCTACAAACCTGACTAACAACTTTGTCATTCAATCTCCTGAGTTCCATCTCTCGTTGCTGACGCAAAAGATGAAGGAATTTCCGCCGTACGTCATCAAGTAGATTTAGCTGCTGGATTTTGGATTCTCGATTCATAGACTGCAATCTGTAATTGTAAAAGAATACTGTTTATTGAATTTAATTACACTGTGTAACACAATTTTTGTCCTTGGAAAGCAACTGTTATTTCTTATTTGCTTACACCTAGGAATTCTCAAAAATGGCTAATATTTCTTTCAAACTTTGTTTTTGTGTTTATAACAACTTGTCAGCACTTGGACAACGAGAAGCAAACTGATTTGATAAGCTGATGTTCATTTTATTTATACTGCCATTTATGTTGCCAGAAGATTCTTGAAATTTCTCAAAACTTCTTCAACAACTTAGTGCTGAATATGTTTGGAATGTCATCGAAAATCTGTCTATATTTCTGAGATGAGGTATTATGTACACCATTTACATTATTCAGACTACTGTCCTCATCTTTGTCGCCATGTTTATTACAACGTTTTGGCCTTTCAGTATCTGTCTATATTTCTGAGATGAGGTATTATGTACACTATTTACATTATTCAGACTACTGTCCTCATCTTTGTCGCCATGTTTATTACAACGTTTTGGCCTTTCAGTATCTGTCTATATTTCTGAGATGAGCTATTATGTACACTATTTACATTATTCAGACTATTGTTCTTGTTGTGGAGTTGTTTCCCAGTGGAGGCTTGTATTTGTACTAAATCGGTCCTAAAATAGGTTCAACATACAAAACGTTAGGAACTTGATATAATAGGTATTATGCAGAGTAATCTTATTGTGGTCGATGACTACTTTCGTATTCGACTAACTGTCGACTACCGTTGTCTGACATCGACTAACCCTCGTTTCTCTTACTACTCCTACTTATATTAGGTGGGAGAGTCTATTAACTATAGAATAGGTGTGTTTCAACATAACACCCACCTCGTAAAACTTTACTCCGAAGGAGTAAAACAGTTTTCTTTATTTATTTTTTTACAGGAAATATGAAAAAAAACCCAAAAAAAACTAAAAATTTTTTTAGCAGCATTGTAGCATATCTCCTACATTTTGGATCCACTTTTAAATGATCAGTTGCCTTTCTTTTTCTCCTGGATCGGCATACCTCAGGTAAAATTGTTGCAGGCGTTGTTAGATCAAACGTATCGAAAATCACCTCCATCGGCGTTTCTTCCGTGGGACCGCTGTCAACCATGTCTGAAGAGTGTCGTCTGATTTGGTTAATGTGCTGACTGCACGTGAATTTTTCGCCTTTCACTAAGTACATCATATTGCCAATCCGCTTTTCTATTTTTTGGTACCTCCATAGTGTTACCAGAAACAACCTTCCGCTTTGAGCTTCTTAAGGATGGGGTCACAGTTTCTGTAGATTCTTCTTGTGGTTCTATTTGTTCAGCCTCTAGCTTCCCTTTTGTTGATCTTGTGCTTCTTAACGTTTTCTGTGGTGACTTCATTTGACTTAAATCATTTAATAATACTGCATGTCCTTGGTTGCGGGTAACTCGCTCCCCAGTTTTTCTCGGTGTCGGTTTCATCTATACTTTCTGGAACTTTTTTTCACGTATACTGTCGGTGTTGCCCATTCACTATACTCAACTTTTTTACGTACACCAGTTTTCTCTAATCTGTCCAATTCTTTATCTATCCATTCAATTGAGGCAAATGGCATATTCCTTTTCCTTTTGAATACCCCCTGAGCATTTTCTTTTAGCTGGAATTTTGCCTCCATCTTGGTACACGTTCCCAACCCTGGAGAAAAAACAGTAGGAAATGTTTCCTTATTAATTTTTGGGCTTCGGTGTTTAAACTTTCTACCTTGTAACAGAAGGAATTTATTGGGAGATCCCATAATTGGAATTCTGTTATCCAATTCGTACCAAGTAGGTTCGTGGTATTTTCCATGACAAATAGATTAGCTTTTCGCGTTTTTTATTTAACGTGACGGTTGTAACAAATTCCCCAATAAATTGTATTTTTTTTTTCCGTCACTGACCTCGCGATTTTATTTGTCTTCATTAAAGTTGGTTTCCCCAACTTCTTCCACATATGCAAATTTATGATAGATAGGTCGGAACCAGTGTCAAGTTGCATTTTCATTTTTTTATTACTTATTTCGACGGGTAACAAATTTTCTGATTATTCCATCTTTTATCTCGTTGGACTTTAATTTTCTTATTTTATTGTTTTTATTTTTTGACCTGCCGTGCGAGCTTTTATGACACACTCTTTTACAGTTGAAACATTTTTTATTCCTAAAATCGCAATATCTGTACCAGTGTAGTTCACCGCAAGCAAAACATGGCTTCGGGAGTTTTTGTTTATTTTTCTCTGGTATTTCACTTTTTGCTTGATAATCCACAATTTTAGAATTCTTTTTGGTAGACTGAATTTCTTCTTTGTAGCATATTTTCCTTACATGCGAAACACCAGACTGTTCTATCTTTTTTGAATCTTTCTTTACGCTAACATATCTTGTGCAGTCTTCTGCCAATTTCTGTACCGTAATACTTGGATCACTTTCCAATTTTGCTAGTACTAATTTTCTCAACTCTGCGTCTCTTTCCGATACCAGCCCCATAACAAACACCAAGCACTTAAAATTGTCTGCGCTTAACTCTGCCAGCTTGAATTCTTCACAATGCTTATTCATATTGGCTCCATATGTTATATAGTCTTGTTCGTCATCTTTTTATCAGATTCAAACATTTCCACCTCTTGTGAAACAGAGATGTCTTTTTACTAAATAATTCACTCAATATATTTACCGCCACGGTAAATATCAACTCGCTAGTTTTTTTGGTAAAATGTAGTTTATCAATTTGTTATGCTCAGCAGTTCCTAATTTGCTTAAAAGAAGCCTAACCTTCTTTCCTTCAGACCACGAGTGGCAGTCCTCATTATACACGTCTGTATATTTTTTATAATACTCCTCAAAAGTTATCTCTTCATCTGGACTGTACGTGAATATTTCAATTGAATTCCATATTGTATTCTCTGGGAAAGAATCATTTTGTAGATTTTTCTCTTTCCTCTTCTCAGTTATTTCCAGAATTTTGTTTTGAAACTCTCTATGCATCTGTTCCATTTTTTGTTGAAATTGCATTTGTCTATTAAAAGTTTCCTCCTGTAGCTGCATCTAGAATGTTTTTTGTTGCTCTAATATTGTCCTCTGTTGTTCTGACTGGAACTTAAAGAATTCCCGGAATATATTTTTGCATTCCTCCACCTTTGCAAAAAGTTTACACAATGCCTAAATACTGTAGAGGGGGGGGGTCCTATGAATTTCCAATTCGTGACATATTTGAGCAAACTGTATTATCGGGGAAAAAAAAATTTCTTTTCTCAGTTGAGAATGCAACAAATTTTTTCGTCACTAAGTTGACGTCTTGGCTTGCCAAATTTTTATTTTTTTTTTTTTAGTGTGAATCCGAGACTGTCGCCAAAGTTATTGTGGCGAGCAAATTTTTCTTCTTCCGTATGAGTGTGAATCCTTGTCACTAAAGTTGTTGTGGAGTTGTTTCGCAGTGGAGGCTTGTATTTGTACTAAATTGGTCCTAAAATAAGTTTGACGTACAAAATGTTAGGAACTTGATATAATAAGTATAACGCAGAGTAATCTTGTTGTGGTTGCTGACTACTTTTGTATTTGACTAACTGTCGACTACTGTTGTCTGACATCGACTGACCCTCGTTTCTCTTACTACTCCTACTTATATTAGGTGGGAGAGTCTATTAACTATAGGTGCGTTTCACCATAACAGTTCTCATCTTTGTTGCCATATTTATCACAACGTTTCGGACCTTCAGTATCTGTCTATATTTCTGAGATGAGGTATTATGTACATTATTTACATTATTCGGACTATTGTCCTCATCTTTATCACCATATTTATCACAACGTTTCAGCCTTTCAGTATCTGTCTATATTTCTGAGATGAGGTATTATGTACACTATTTACATTATTTGGACTATTGTCCTCATCTTTGTCGCCATATTTATTACAATGTTTTGGCCTTTCAGTATCTGTCTATATTTCTGAGATGAGGTATTATGTACACTATTTACATTATTCAGACTATTGTCCTCATCTTTGTTACCTCAAGGACACATCGCACAGTGGATAAAGGCATTAGTTAGATCCAGTGACAAGACACAAAGTGTGTGAGTTCAATACCCGGTTAAGGCAGTGGAGAACTTTCAGAGGGAAATTAACAGGAGATAACTGATAATTGACATACATGGAACTAGAACAGTCTACCCCAGTGATCAAAATAAAGGGTTCAGTTTGACATTCCAACTAACTGAAGAAGGCCGGAGCATACAACGGCTGAAACGTAATAAATACAGTGACAAAGATGAGGACAATAGTCCAAATTATGTAAATAGAGTCATCGAAAATATCTTCATTTTTTTAATGTAGTTATAACTTGCGTAAATAATAATAAACCCCTTGTGTATTGAAAGATACTCGTAAACATGAGAAAACAAAAAGACATTGAAACAACTAAACGAGTCTTATTTATTTTCTGGTTGTTATGCAGGATTGGAGAAATGAGAGATAGTAAAAATGAATACCCCCCCATACACACACCTTTTTTTTCTTACCCACAATGCACTAGTCTTTGTCTATAAAAACACTTTCGTTTATTTTTCTCTACTGGCATCAAGGTAAATGACACTTTGTTTTTTATTATTCATTCAACCCACTTTCCATAATCTATTATGCATTTTTGACTTGGAGCGAGAGAGATGGAATTTGGTTGCTGAAAAAGTGTTGCAGACACACAGAAAAAGAAAGAAATAACTAAATGTGTAAGCAATAAAAATATAAAGTGAATTTAAAGTTCTTTCTAAACTTGATCCTTTCCTTAAAAAGTCTGAGTATAATAATGCTATGTAACGCAATTTTTGTCCTTGGGTAGCAACTATTATTTATTAGATTACACCTGGAAAGTCTAAAAAAATGGCTAATATTTCTTTCAAACTTTGCTTTTGTGATCAGGATAATATTTCTGAAAATTACCAATTTCCATTGGGAAAAACTGTGAACGTGAACATTCTCATTCATACAAAGTAGGAACAAAATGACATATGAGGTGTGGCTGAAAAGTAATAGGACTGAACACGTTCTTTGATGTGAGTAGCATCGTCCACAGTGAGTTCTCCCCACAGAGGCAGATAATCAATCAGCAAGTCTACAAAGAGATCCTGTGGTGTTTGCCTCACTCAGTGCACAAGAAGAGATGAGAGTCATGACAGGACAGATCATGGCTGCTTCACCACAATAATGCACCTACTCACAATGCCCTGAGCATCGGGCAGCTGCTGGCCGAGAAGAAACTCACCATAATGGAACAACCTCCCTATTTACCTGATCTTCCTCTGTGTGACTTTTTCCTTTCCCAAAACTCAAGGGGATCATCAAGAGGCCCAGTTTTGAAGGCACTGAAGCTATCAAGAGGGCTGTAATGACCAAGCTGAGGAACATCCAAGAATCTTTCCAGATGTGTATAGAAGCACGACAGATAAGGGGGGAGTGCATTAGACTCAGGGAGAGGGGGTAGATGTTTGGAATTGAAATAAATTGTTTGTGACACCAGTCCCGTTACATTTCAGACATACTTTGTACGACTCAAAAATAGCTTTTAGCTTATTCTGTGATTATGCAAGAGAGACCACAAAAATTTTAAAATTAGTAGTTTTTTGTGACTTACAAATATACTGTAGATTACTTTCACAAACTGCCCCCAAATAAAGTCTCCAATCATGTTTTCGTTATATGATCCTTGGTAGAAGTGTTCAAAGTCCAGTATATCCTGGTGGAAGCCCCCACCCTGCTCCTCTTAGTATGTGCTCACATTCTCCTCAGATTTATTAAGATGAGTGTCAAGGATATGAACTTTGAGTGACATCCTGTAACCCATTTTGCCAGAGTTCTTCACCAGGGTCTCAAAAAGTTCTACATAGTTTTCAGCCTTGTGATTCCCCAGGAAGCCCTGAACTACTGTGACAAAACTGTTCCATGCTGCTTTCTCCATTCTAGTGAACTTCTTGGGGAATTCCTTGCCTGTGTCTTCATCGGACAACAAATAAAGAAGATCATAATCTTCTTTATTTGTTGTCCGATGAAGACACAGGCTTTTACTTTTGCTGCAGACAGCTTAGGGAAGAAGTCTTGAAGGTTGCAAACTCCTTATCTGGGGGGATGGGGCACAGTATCTCCCATTTGTTGTTATTTCTCTCCATACTGAACTCTGTTTGCTGTGGAACAAAAGCAAAGTTTGAAGGAAATAATAGTCATTTCCTTTGCTTTCTAGACAAAAGTAATTAAGAAATAACCCTTACTAAGCAAAGACAAAAAAACAAATCAAAATTTTGTTAGTGTTATCAAATAACTCGTCATCAACATTTAATTCTGCTTATGGACCACTGAGCTGTATCTGCAGTTTCTGTAGCATGTCGTTTTTTTGTTATTTTCACAGGACGGAGTTGCCAGCCCAACACTCATACCAAATCCTTTATTCAGACTTGAGATTACTATCTTTCTTTTGTGTTAGATTAACATTCTCTTAGCTTGACTTAAGCTCTGGCTTGGTTATCTAGGGGTTCAGCCAAATCGATATGCTGGGAGCCATTGTCTGGACACAACCAGCATGCCTCTTCAATCACTACTCTGTTTTCTTCATTTATTTCACTGTGCCGGACAAGTTATTCTTAAACCAATATGTGCTTATTATTCAGTTTTCAGATGGATAAACCTCATCATAATATTATGAAGCAGCTTTACAAAGCAGTCTCCAGTCACCAGCCATCAGTGGGCTGATACAAGAGCCCCTCAGGGGAGAAGTCATCAGCTGCAAACAAGTGACATAATTTTGATTGGAAGGAAGTGTACATCCTAGGGTGGACACTGTGTCAGTGCACTGCTTCTTGTCAGTAATGACTTTATGGGTCTTGTGACATCACAGAGTGTTAGCCCCAGGGAAATTAGAATTTCTTGGCCCCATTTTGCTTTTCTTACATAGCTGAAAAGGAGAAGAGGATTCATGTCTTTCCCATGCGTTTTAGTATGAAGTGAACACAAATAGTGAAGCTAATATTTCCTTTGATCTTCATTTTTTTCAGTTGAGATCATTTACGTCTAATTGGCCAAAAAGGAAAAAAGCTACCCCTACTAACAATCTCATCCCGAGGAAACCTGTGGCAGTGTGTTACAGATGGCACAACACAAAAATAAAATGAAACAGATTCTTAGAAATTTAAGTTGAAGAAAATGATTACATGTAATAACAAAAAGTAGGTTTTATTTAGCATATAATAAAATAATTTTTATAAACTGTCAGGTTGAGGTTTAAACAATATACATTGGGAAATGCTAACAGTTAATTAGCGTGTGAGAGCCACGAAAGCAGTTGGCTTAACGTGTAGCTATATGAGGAAATGGGAGAGGAAATCCTTATACAGTTAAGATTAAGGTGACAGATGAGAATTCGTCGCTAGTCAAAGAATCATATTTTCTTCTTTGAAAAATAGTTAGATCTTCACATGTATATAAAATAAAGGAGTTTGGTCAATAATATCAAAGAATAAAAGGTGAAGTATTTACCGATAACCTTTTCTTTTCAAGGACTGTTGGAACTTAGATTCTTTCGGTCAAAGCTTTGTTCATGAATCAAACGGACTGGAGTCGACCTCAGTAGTCGTGGCTGTAGGTTCAGGAGGCAAACTAGCTAGTTGGTTTGAACTGCTGTTTATATATGTTTTTTGTACCCTCTAGAAGCCAGTAGAAGTTTCTAGAGACTTATAGAAAGTTCCATTCTATTATTATGAAATCTAAAGAGTTTGGTGAATGGGAGCTTTTTGTAAGGTAAAAAGGGCATTTCGTAGCTACAGATTTAAGTGATCATTTTAAGGTAGGTTTTGTATTTTATGTGTAAAGAGGTAGGGCAAAATGAGGCCTCGTAACAAGTGCAAGGATTTAATGAGGGCTTGCATTACATAGAGGAGGATTGCTTAACTTATTTTCTTCTTTCTTAGCAATATTACTGAAATTGATGAATTTGGAGAGTTTTAATTTTTTTAAATTTATTTTTGTTATTATTTCTCTGTGATAGTCTTTTGTACAAGTCTTTCATGGGTTAAATACAAAGACACAAATTACTGTTTCCATATCAAAGTACCTTCTCTATAATTAAACATAAATTGTAATCAGTTTAATAATTACCCTTGCAGGGTAAATTTCCAAGGATTATTCAAGCATCTTTGATTCAAGAAAATAAAGACATTAACAAATTCTTGCCATGTATTCTTCAATATTTGGCATCCAATGGTTACACCTTAAAAAACACAACAGTTTATTCTTTATTAGATTATCGATTATAGATCTTTTTAGATTATATCGACCTTTTTTCATGCCTAATTGCAGGAATTCAAAACTAAATCAAAAACTTTTCTGTACAAATAACTAATACAGAATTCCTCCCACACGTGCATTTATTTGTCAATAATATAAACATTATAATATAATCATTATTGACCTTGACAAAAGTCCATGATAAAAATAATTCTATTATGCTTTACAGAAGCAGTCTCAGTCACAAGATGAATAGAATTTTGATAAGGCTGATTTGATCAGAATTATTTAAATTATCTAGTCCACTCATAAAAAAAAATAAGGAAAATTTTGGTTTGGTTTGTTTTATGGCATATGAACCTCAATGGGTCATTTAATGCCGACAACATTTTTAGGATGGATTCGTATGAATAGAATATGTATTCTTTGGTTTAGACTGGTTTGATTTATTTTGTTTTACGGCATATCAACCTCAATGGGTTATTTAATGCCGACAACATTTTATGGGTAGATTTGTATGAATAGAATATGTATTCTTTGGTTTAGAGTGGTTTGGTCTATTTTGTTTTATGACATATCAACCTCAATGGGTTATTTAATTTTGACAAGATTTTTACTGCTGGTTATTTTTTGTAAATGTATTGCTGGTAATAATTTTTTCCAAGAATGTATTGCTAGTAATAATTTTTCTTCAAAAATTTATTGCTGGTAATAATTTTTTACAAAGTATTTCTGGTGTTAAAACCTATTTTTACACTTTCATAAGTGTTTTCACCCCAGTTTGGGGGTTAATTGTTTATCCATAGCTGGGACTCTAACAGGTGCTACCACCCTGGGTCAATGTGGACCTAGAAACACCAACAATTAAGAGGTGGTTCCATGCTCCTCAAAACTTCCTGATCAGAGGCCTTGCTGTTGGATGTAGTTTACCATCTTACCCAGGGCACAAATGTAGTTTATTGTCATACCAAGGACGAGGAAAATTTTGGAGGTGGGGTGGCGTGAGAATAATTTTTTATAGATTAGCATTCATGAGAACATCCTCTACTCACTGCATCTGACAGAAAAAAAAAAAAAATTGATTTTAGCATTTTAAAAGTGGCATCCTGTTCATGATATAAATACAGTGTCAATTTTTTGTAAATAAAAACAAAGTACAGATAACTCTTTAAAAAGTTAAAGATTGATTGGACACTGTATTTATACCATGACCAGAAACCCACTTTTAAAATTAAAAAAAAAGAAAAGAAATTAGTATTTTTTTATAGATATATTGTATTGTAAAAATGGCTCTCCACAACTTCTTATCCTTTGTAGTTCTTAGTAATGTTTGTGTTATTACCATTCCTCATACCATCAAGCTCCATCATCGATTTACACAAGCTCATCAAGTAGGTGGCCCACTGCCTCACTATGTCTCTTTTGTTCTCAATATATCTTGTGTGTGTCAAATTCTTCAAGCTGTCTTTCCTCCTTTTGTGTGCAATAAATGTCAGCTCTCGCTTTCTGATTCTGAGTATAAGTGCCCTTTCTGTTTCCATTTTCCTGAAGACTTCCTTGTGGTTTACATGTTTCATCCATGGCATAATTGTCATAATCAGTAGTACTCAGTTATCAATCAGAGATACAGAGTCTGTCTATATTTCTGAGATGAGGTTTTATGTACATTATTTACATTATTTGGACTGTTGTCCTCATCTTTGTCGCCATATTTATTACAACGTTTCGGCCGTTGTACACTCCAGCCAGATGGTTGGAATGTCGAACTGAAGCCTTTATTTCAGGCAGTGGAGAACTTTCAGAGGGAAATTAACAGAAGATAACTGATAACTGACATCCATCAAACATGGCATGTGGAACTAGAACAGTCTACCTCAGTGAGCGAAATAAAGGGTTCAGTGCGACATTCCAACCACCTGAAGAAGGCCGGAGCGTACAACAGCCAAAACATTGTAATAAATATGGCAACAAAGATGAGGACAATAGTTTGAATAATGTAAATAATGTACACAGAGATACAGTTTCAAAATTAACATTTGTAAATAAAAACAAAGTACAGATCACTCTAGAAGAAGTCAGGCATCGATTTGACACTGTATTTCTATTATGAATATGATCCCAATTTCAAAATGATAAAAAAAAAAAAAAATCAATATTTTTTTGATTCTGACAAATGTTGAGTCTTTTTCTTTAGGCGTTGTATCTGCTCAGGACATAGGCGATCATGGCTCTCCACAATTTCCTGTCCTTCATAGCTCTTAATAAATTTTGTCTTTTTGTTATTTCTCTTAAACCTTGTTCCGCCATTCATATACTCAAGCTCACTAATTATGTTATTGTTTTCCTCTGTCTCTCTTGCTTTCAATCTGTCCTGTGAGTATCAGATTTTCCAAGCCTTCTTTCTGTATTTGTCCTAGAAATCTCAACTGTCTCTTCATGATGTAAAGTTTAAGTTTCCTTTTTCTCTAAAACTTTGTTGTTGCTCACATGTCTGGTTCACGGTATCCTCAGCATCCTTCTGTAGAACCATATTTCTGTTCCTTAAAGTCTTTTCTTCATTTTTGAGAAGATTGTCCAGCTTTCACTGCCATATAGGAGGACAGATATCACGTAACATTTCAGTACTTTTTTCTTTTCTGTTTCTTAATACAATGCTAAGATTTTGGAAGGTATCTTTCGCCATACCACTGTATCTTTGGATTTAAGTGTTGAACTTTCTGTCTTCTGTTAAAACAGGGCTAATCGACAAAAATTATCACCCTCATTTTTTGTGAGTGAACCAGTCAATTTAAATAGTAGCATTTGATCTCTGTTTTCCTTTTAGATGGTTTTGGTGCTAAGAAAGTCATATAATAAAATAAAACCCCCAAGCATCAGTTAATACGCATGTTGGACATGAAGAAATAATTTTTTCCTAAATTTATTTAAGCCCAAATTTGCATCATCATTCTGAAGAATAACACAATTTCTGATTGTCAAGCCATATTCTACGATGTCAGAACAGGTGAAACCCACCCGAGTCAATGCACCAACACCCATTTTATACCCATGATACCTTACGATACACGTGATACCAATGATACCTTATGATACCCGTAATACCAATGTACCTTACTTGACACCAATGATACCTTATGTGATGCCCATGATACCTCAATGATGCCTTGCGTTATGCCCATGATACCTCAATGATGCCTTGCGTGATGTCCATGATACCTCAATGATGCCTTGCGTGATGTCCATGATACCTCAATGATGCCTTGCATGATGCCCATGATACCTCAATGATGCCTTGCGTTATGCCCATGATACCTCAATGATGCCTTGCGTGATGTCCATGATACCTCAATGATGCCCATGATACGTCAATGATGCCTTGCGTTATGCCTATGATACCTCAATGATGCCTTGCGTTATGCCCATGATACCTCAATGATGCCTTGCGTTATGCCCATGATACCTCATGATGCCTTGCGTGATACCACCTTTATCTAAAGATGCACAAACATACCTTTGACGTTGCATCATTAGTTTCCCTTCCTCTTCTTTGATTAATTTGCGTCGTTTTGCCTCGGCATCAAGCAGCAGCTGTTGTTGTCGGTACCAGGCCTCCTCCTCTTGTTGCCGATGCAGAGTGGCTTTCTGGATTTCCAAAGACAGCTGCCTGGAATTAAAAAAAACAAAACTAAAAGAAACTAAAATAATGAGTTTTAGATGAATATGCCCGCACTGATACCAACTGATTAATAAGGAACAAATGCCGGTTACATGTACAAGAAATAATAAGAGAAAATCAAGAAAATGCTTAACTAATTAAGGACCATGTTTGGTATTGTGAGCATTAATCCATTACAAGTAGAAATCACTAATTAAGTGTAGATTTTATTAAACATGTAATTTTTTTAAATCATTTCATGCCAAGCAAGGCAATAAAGCCACTAAGATGCAAGGAATTACTAAGAGTCAAAGAATATGTTGGTTGATTTTGTTTAGTGGCATATCAACACTTCTATGGATTATTTAATGCCAAAATCTAAATATTTTGAACCCATTTTATGGCTTCAACTAAATATATTTTCAAAGAAATTGCTTCCCTCCAACTACAGATAAAATGTATTGCTGGTCATTTTGCTATAAAATGCATTGTTGATAATTCTATTAGGTTGGTGCAAAAATAATGACGGTTTCTCACATATGTTACTATGTGAGACACCGTCATTATTTTTGCACCAACCTAATATTATAAAATCTATTGCTGGTCATATTGTTTTAAAATATATTATGCATATCCATATTTGTTGATCAATTTCGATGAAAGCATATACACATGTTGAAAATTTACCAAGTTAGGTCAAGATCAACTTTTCAATCTCCAAGTCCCCAGGTTTGACAGAAAAATCAATAAAACTCAAAGTGGGTATGACTTTTTGAAAAAGCCAAGGCAAAGTTACACACAAGCAAAATTTTTACTGGATGAGCTGATGTTCTCTGCACTTAATGCAAAACATCAGCTCATGTTACGAGTTTTATGTAGAGTCCTTGATAGGTTTCCTGCAACATTGGCTTCACACAAAAAACTGCAGAAAACTGTAAAAAAAAAAATCGGGTTTTTGTACTATTTAAAATAAAAACTTGAATAGCTTCCTCTTTTTTATCCAACTTTCTTCAAAGTTATTTTGATTATTAGATTTGCAAACAATGCCACAGTATTTGAAAGTTATTACAGCCATAGAAAATTTACTGAATATCTAAAACATTGAAACAATTTAACCCTGAGCAACAACCACACAAGAAGGTTTTATTAATGGAATTCCTTTATTAAGAACAAACACTTGCAAAGGACATACCATAAAACAGATGAGGTGGGGGAGTAGCTTAGTATACAAATGGATGATGCATGCAAGCAGGGATGGAGGCAGAATTTTCTAGATAGGGGGGTGGGGGTATGCAGGGGCTGCAGTTAAACAACTGCAGCCATGTACACCGAGGCAACACTGGGTACCTTGGCTAGTTTTACTTGAAATATGTATTGTTGGTAATTTTTAAATATGTAAATTTTATATAGAAATGTTATTTTATTTCTTTTAGTGTTTTGTTTTATACTACCACCCTCAGCTCATGGTGAACCTGGGGACAACAGCAATTAAGAGGTGGTTCCGCACCTCTCAAAACTTCCTATCTCCCAATCAGAGGCCTTGCTGTCGGGTGTAGTTTATTGTCATACCCAGGACTTGAAAAAAATATGAGGACCCAAAGAGTGTGAGTTCAATACTCTGTTAAGGCAGTGGAGAACTTGGAGAGGGGAATTAACAGGAGATAAATGATAATTGGCATCCATTAAACATGGCACATGGAACTAGAACAGTCTACCCCAGTGAGCAAAATAAAGGGTTCAATTCGACATTCCAAACACCTGAAGAAGGCCTGAGTGTACAACAGCCAAAATGTAATAAATATGGCAACAAATATGACGACAATAGTCCAAATAATATAAATAGTGTAGACTTACTATTAATTAATGCTAAACTTTTACGAACCAACAATAAATATTGTAATGGATATTCATTTTAATTTTTATAAGAATGGATTTTATAAGTTATCTTCATCTTGTATGTTTTTATCATAATGTTTCTTTGCAGTGAAATGTCTTTAATAATATAACTGTTTATTTTATTTGTATTCTTATGTTTGCAGTTTTATTACAGCAATGACTGATTTTGTATTTTAAAATTTATCAACCATTTTTAGGTTATTCAAAGCCAGAAAATATTTTTTAATTTTAAGAATTTTTTGGAGATAATAATGAATTACTGATACTTACTAATTAACCTATAGCTGGGGGGGGGAGAAGAAGTGGATTCATACCTTTTCCCAAGAGTATTTGTGCATAAGTATTATTTAATTGAAAAAAAAAAGGGTTCTTTCTTAGAGAAGTTCATTTCTGTAGAAATGGCCAAATTGTTTAAAAAGTACTCAGTTAAGACAGCTGTAAAAATAAAATCTAAAATGTTATATTCCAATTGAAGACAGTCGAAACTAAACACTTCTAAAACCATTTTATGAAAAAGCAAAATAAACTTTATCATTTTATTATATAATTATTAATAATAAAAAAAAAAGATGGAAAAAAAAATATTACCTTTGGCGTAAATACTCGAGTTCTTCTTGTTGGATACGTTCTCGTTCTTGTTTCTAGGAAAAAATACAAATGTAAATTATTTTCAAATAAAAACTAATACAGACAAACCACCCATTAACGGACTTTGGATACAATGGACAAAGTCTTCAGGCAAAATAAAAAAAAAAGTCTTCAGGGAAAAAAAAACCTACCAAATTGTCAGTGATATATTTCAAGATTTGCTTGCTTCGTGGAATGAGTCATATTAGTTCTCAAAGTGACCGCTTGGTGGCAGTTGAGGGTCTTTCAATTGTAAACAAAGACAGGTGTACAGTATATAAAGTATGACACATTAGTCCGTGAGTGAAAAAGTAGCTGTGAGAAACCTATTATTTTTTGATATTTTAATTAATATAACTATATTAAGTATATATTTATTTATTCCATATATACATGTTTATAGTATTTACATTACGATCATAACTACTAGTAGTTACTATAGTGGTTTTGTAACTTAAAAATAATCCCTTATCATCTACAGAAAATTGGCTTTAACAGACCACTCCATTCCCCTATTAGTCTGTTTAGAAGAGGTTTGTCTGTGTGCATGTATGTATATATATATATATATATATATATATATATATATATATAAAATGTCATTTGCAGGCAGTACTGTTTTGCTGTATCACAGCTCTTCAGTGTGACTAGACATCCAAATGCCTCAAGCCAGGTTTGAAACCCAACCGATTTGGTGTCAGTTAGACCAAATAAAAAAAAAAATCTGCAGAGAAAAAACTTTCAAATCGTCAGTGATGTATTTCAAAACTTTCAGGCTTAGCGGAATGAGTTGTATTACTTCTCAAAGTGTCTTTCAATTGCAAACAAAGACAACAAGTACATTACAGGTGTGCATGAGAAAGTAGCTGTGAGAAATCTGTTATTTTTGTTATTTTGATTAATATGATTAATATATCTATATTAAGTATATATTTATTTATTCCATATGTACTTGTTTATAGTGCTTACATTGTGATCATAACTACTGGTAGTTACTATAGTGGTTTTATAACTCAAAAATAATCCCTTCCCATCTATGAACAATTGGCTTTAACAGACCACCCCATTCCCCCCTTAGTCCATTTAGGGGAGGTTTGTCTGTATCTGTCTATATTGTTCAAGGATTTTTAACATGCACATTTGTGTCTTCACTGATTTTCACATTACCTCTTGCTGACTGTCATCTTAAGTTTTTTTAAAATATGAAATGTATTTAAATAGTTAAACTCTACATCTTTTTTTGTATTTTAGCTCTAAATCAATCATTTCTACAGCCTTCTTCGGATATACAGTCTATACAAAGGATTTATTCTATCTTTTTGAGAAACCATTATCATTCCATAGTTGTTTGAACTATCAATCTCATTGTTTGGTTTGTAAATATAACAATCTGGTGGACTGATTCTCCAGCCTTCTTCAGGAATACAATCAATATAAAAGAGTTATTCTGCTATTTTGAGAAACTAATTATCATTCCAAGAGTTGTTTGAACTGTGAATCTCATTGTTTTGGTTTGTAAATATAACATTTCTGGCTGATCCATTCTACAGCCGTCTGGTTATCTGTCCCCCTCCCGGCATCCTTTTTTACAGTCCTTAGCAAAATGGTTGAGACCAGATCACTTCAAACAAATTATGCCATTCTTTCACATGCGAGAAGGAGGTGTCTCAGTGCGTGTTCCTTAAATGGATGCAGTGACTGACTCTTTAGGTTTTTGGTTATTGGTCAAAATGTCTCTTGCCTGGGTTAGAAGTTGCTCCACGGTCAGAGTCTCTAAGAAGCTGTCTAACATCCCGTGAGAGCCCAGACACCAATGCACGTAACAGCCATTGCTCGGGCAACTGGCTGCCAGCCAGCCAAGCTAAGTGTTTTATCACCGCCAAAAATTCATCGTTTCCCCAATATGAAGTCATCTTGAGATATACTGGTCAAATGCATTGAAGGAGTCCATTATGTACACGGTCACAAGGGCTTGCTTTATCTGCTCTGCATCTGTCCTTTACTCCTTACTTAGTTGCCGGTATAGAGCAAGAGCCCCAACTCTCAATCATAGTGGCAGGACGTGTTCGATCCTCTTTATGTTACACAACTTTCCTGCTTTTATCGAGTCTTTCTGCCATGCTTCATGCTTTAAAAGAATCAGATCAGACCAAAATGGAGTATTGCTGCCATATTTGAGCTGGAGCTGCACATTCTTCATTTTCAAACCTTGACAGAGTTCAAAATCATTTATGTGGTTTCTTTGGGGAAGACTTATTCTCTAATCTGTAACTTCTCTTCCCACAAAAAAAAAATGTTTCAAGCCCATCACTACCTTTGTTGATATTTCCGTGGTAAATGTTCAGATGAGCGCTCCATTCTTTTGTGCCCCCATTTCAAACCTTCCAGCCAAGACCCACTTTGCAACATTGACAAAGATTTGAACCACCCTCATTTTCTTTGTATTCCCAATATATAGAGAAAATTCCACTCATTTTTTTCCCCCAGAACTGTGGCTTAGTAGAATAGAGACCTGCATCAGTGCTTCTATGAACCCCTCTACCTTAAGTGGTGCTCGAGCCTTTTATTGGGTGAACTTTACTGTATATAAAAATAAAAATTATCAAATTTTTTATAGGATTCACAAAATAGGTTTTGTTTTTGAGAGTACTTTCTAGTCTGCTTTTCCTGTCGGATGTCACCTATTAATATCACGAGTACCATGACCCATCAGGGTCATAGGGGCATCATGTGTACTGCAGCTGCAGCAGAAGTGGTGTGTCTTGGGCAAGACAGCCTCTCCAGGCTGATTTGAATTTAGTTTTCCTTCTCCTAGACTGGCTGCCAACCAAGGCTATAGGACCCAGTCTGTCCTGTTATTTACCCATAGCTGGGGGGATAGATTCATACCTTTCCCATGGATATTAGCACACAAGTGAATGTAATGAATTTGACTGCAATTTGAACTTGTCTCTCCAATTCCTCAACCTGAGCCTCTATCCATTACTCCATCATGCTTTTTTATTGGTTGTGTTTAATGGCCTCCTTATCCTCTTGTAGGTCATTTAGAGCCAAATTGATTGCGTTGTAAACATATTTTATAGTTGGTCAAG
This sequence comes from Acanthosepion lycidas, assembly GCA_963932145.1. NCBI lineage: Eukaryota > Metazoa > Mollusca > Cephalopoda > Sepiida > Sepiidae > Acanthosepion > Acanthosepion lycidas. Next base: position 22,746,330 of record OZ010615.1, on the reverse strand, counting down.
TATAAATGAGAGTAAGTTTTATAGTTCTTCAGATATGGTTGAAGGAAAATTTTATAGCTTGCTAGATATGGTTAAAGAAAAATTTTTCGCAAGTATGGTAGAGAAGTTTTATTGTTTGTTAGAGATGTGATCGAAAATACGTTTTATTATTTATCAAGAATGATTAAAGTTAAGTTTTTGTTTGTGTAAAAACTTATAAACATGTTTTTTCTATTGCAAAGTCTAATCTTTTTGACAGATTGCAATATATCATTTGGTTTAATGTTTTCAAAAAAGTTCTCTAAGATTGTTCGTTCTCTAATACTTGTTTCAGATTTTCCAAAAGCTGCAACATTACAACAGTATATGCCAGACCTGACATGGTACATACATTGGTGGGATTTCATGCCTTAATAAACATCTGTGTGTAATATGTGAATGTCCAATACAGAGTCTGGCGAGAACCATCTCCTCTCTTCTTATCTTTCGATAACCAGAGAAACGTTCAGATAATGATTGGCTGAATATTGTAGAGTTTCTTATTATGACAGTCATTCCATAATTGTTGTCATTTTTCTTTAATAATCTTATTAATGGTTGGTTGGAGATCATTGTATGGGATTTTTGTATTTGATACTTCCATATTTAGTGACTTCTTTGCTGCTTTGTTGGCCTTTTCGTTTCCCTGAATGCCGATGTTGTTTTGGCATGCAATATAATTTCTTTGTCATTAGAGAGGACATCTAACCTAATCATAAATTTAAGTATATGTGCATTCTTGTTTTTTTAATTTTATTTTGAATTGATATAAGTGTGGATTTAGAATCTGAAAAGATAATAAACAGGCCTATTTGTTTGGGATCTTGAAATCATTTTTAGCGCTAGATCTATAGCCAGAATATCGACACTGTAGATTGAAGACGCATCTGGTAGTCATTTCATGGCATTAATGCTGTTCCACATGGTTACATAACCAATTTTATATCCACTTTTAGGTCCATCTATATATAAGTGTGAGTGATCTGGATATAGATTTTTAATAATTTCTATTTTCTCTTGGTAATTTTATGGATTGGTTCTTGCTTTGCATAGTTTGGTAAGTTCCAGTATTATATTTGGTTGTATGAGTAGCCAAGGTGGTGCCTTTGAAATGATGCTCTTGTGTATGTATTGTAGGTTCAATTGTACTTTGGTGGTCAACTCATCTATGATAGTTTTCATTCATAGTCCAAAAGTTTTTATTCACTTTTCTTTTATATCAAATAGATTTTTGTATTTAGGGTTAAAGGTACAATGGTAGGCAGGGTTAGTTGGTCAGGATTTGAGTTTTAAATAATATTGTAGTGTCAGTTTTTCTCATCTCAATTTTAACACTTCCTCATGGTACGTATAAAATTTCTATGGGTGATGTTTTGAATGGTTGGTCAGAGATTTTTACATTGATATGAGAAAATGAAAACACAAGTAGTTTTTAATCAACTGTGTAGATTATGTATTAAAGTCATTTCTTTGCTTCGGTTTGTTTTACAGCATATCAACACCTTTATTATTATTTAATGTCGACAAGATTTTTATTGCAAGTAATATTTTTTTCAGAATGTATTGCTGGTAATAATTTTTTTCTTCAAAAATTCATTGCTGGCAATAAGCTTTTACAAAAATATATTTCTGTTATTAAAACCTATTTTTACACTTTCATTGTGTTTTGACCCCAGTTTGGATGTCAACTACTTGCCCATAGCTGGGACCCTAACAGGTGCTACCACCCTGGGTCAGGGTGGACCTGGGAGCCCCAGTAATTAAGAGGTGATTCCATGCTCCTCAACACTTCCTGATCAGAGGCTTGCCGTTGGATGTAGTTTATTGACAGAAATGCTTACCTGATAATCGACAATGAATTTTGGATATTTGTTGAACACTGGATATTGGCCCTTGGTGAGTGGGACAAAACCTTCAAGTAATCTCCGTGGATGGATGTCTTCGTCAGTTGTTTCCATCAAGTGATATGCGGTTTTTATAACTCTTTGCACATTAACAGCATTTTGGTGGCTGAAGTAATACTGAAATGAGACAAACATTATTTACAGAGACGAGATGAAATGCACATTTAAGATGAGAAATTATTATACAGGGATTTGTTCAAACTATGATGCTCATTTTTGTTGTTATCACAATGTTTTGACTGTTGTATTCTTCCATAAAGTTTGAAACAAACCCTTTATTAAATCCACATAATCTGTTGTCTATACTAGTGGATATCCTGTATCAAATAATTTCATCTAGTAAAATGCACTGAAAATTGGGAAGAAAGGGATGGAAGTTGTCTAGAATTAAAGCAAGCACTGATAGAATACGGCTATTATATGTATAATGTAAATGCATTGCTAATGATTTTACTATAGGAATGCATTTAAAATCAGGAAGAAAGGGATTGTCAGTGGTCAGGAATGAATGCAAGCATTACTGATAGAATAGGGCTATTATATGTATAATGTAAATGCATTGCTAATGATTTTACTATAGGAATGCATTGAAAATGAGGAAGAAAGGGATTGTCAGTGGTCAGGAATGAAGGCAAGCATTACTGATAGAATAAGGCTATTATATGTATAATGTAAATGCATTGCTAATGATTTTACTATAGGAATGCATTGAAAATCAGGAAGAAAGGGATTGTCAGTGGTCAGGAATGAAGGCAAGCATTACTGATAGAATAGGGCTATTATATGTATAATGTAAATGCATTGCTAATGATTTTACTATAGGAATGCATTTAAAATCAGGAAGAAAGGGATTGTCAGTGGTCAGGAATGAATGCAAGCATTACTGATAGAATAGGGCTATTATATGTATAATGTAAATGCATTGCTAATGATTTTACTATAGGAATGCATTGAAAATGAGGAAGAAAGGGATTGTCAGTGGTCAGGAATGAAGGCAAGCATTACTGATAGAATAAGGCTATTATATGTATAATGTAAATGCATTGCTAATGATTTTACTATAGGAATGCATTGAAAATCAGGAAGAAAGGGATTGTCAGTGGTCAGGAATGAAGGCAAGCATTACTGATAGAATAAGGCTATTATATGTATAATGTAAATGCATTGCTAATGATTTTACTATAGGAATGCATTGAAAATCAGGAAGAAAGGGATTGTCAGTGGTCAGGAATGAATGCAAGCATTACTGATAGAATAGGGCTATTATATGTATAATTTAAATGCATTGCTAATGATTTTACTATAGGAATGCATTGAAAATGAGGTAGAAAGGGATTGTCAGTGGTCAGGAATGAATGCAAGCATTACTGATAGAATAGGGCTATTATATGTAGCAATGTCAATATAATTTCCATGTTTGTGGATATTTTTTGCTTGAATTGAATATTTATTTCTAAAAACTTAAAACATGTATCTAAAGCCATATGTTGAAGAAAAGAAAGAGAGGAAAAAAACTTAATATTTATTTTAACCCTTTTCCTTTACCTTGAAATCTTCTAATTCGACACACTTGAGCAATGGTGAACGGGCCTTCAAGATATATGCAGCCACAAGGAGCAAGAGAAATGATGGATGATTGCTAAGTACATGGTCCCACACGCACAACCATTCATTTTTCGTGAGCACTTCAGTGAAAAGACTCTCAAGAAGCGGCCAGGCATAAATCTGGAAGAGGACAAAAAAAAAAAAACAATATGGAAAATTATAATCTTTTCAAAATTTAAATCATTGTACTATATTTAAAGATATGATTTGTGGTTCAAAACTTTATGATCGCCATGAAATGACAAAATTTATTTTTATTATCACTTATGATGATGATAGATAAAAAGTAAAACTGAAAAACAGGCTGGCTAACCAGTTTCGGATCTCACTCAACAGAGCTGAATAGAGATTAATAAATTATAATTATCACTAAAAAGATGGACAATATGTATTGGGAGGGGAAAAAAAATATTGCTTAGACGGAAATTAGTTGGAGGCCCAGTATGAAATCTTTCCGTTTACACAGAGAAGGTTTCAAAGGCAAAATATAAATAGCCTTTAACACTTACAAGTGGTAATTCGAGTGGGACTTGCTAAGAATAGTAAATGAGTCCACACTGAAATTAGCGGCACAATTATGGCTATTTATTAGGTGCTCTGCAATGAAAGACCCATATGTATTGGTTAGAATGTCTGAAGGAGTGTACTTAAGATTGCAGATTTTCATTGGAACGTGTCACTTTATTTTGACATGCAGCCTTTGAGTCATTCTCCCTATGTAATTTGAGCCACAACTACATTTAAAGAAATAAATTAAAGAACTATACGATGTGGAGGAAGAACGTCCTTCTGAATGGATGTAAGGACAGGCTTGGCAGAAAAGACTACACATGTGTTATCAGCAAAGTAACAATGTCAAACTGCTATGGAAACATGTCTATCACTGATATTACCCAGCCAAGGAAGGCGCAGGTACACAGGATATCTTTGTACTGTAGCAGGTTTAACTTTATTGAATTCAGCAATTTTATTCTTAATTATTGATTGAACAATGCCCAACGGATAGGCATTGTTGCAGAGAGTAGTGGTGTATGTGTGTATATATATATATATATATATATATATATATATATATATATATATATTACCTCATGAGTATAGTCTATTTCAACTGATGCTAAGAGCCAGTCTTATTCAACTCAGATGGTTTGTTGTTCATAAATTTAAATGTCACTGTGAAGCTGACTATGTAGGTTGAAACAACACCTTGAGATACAGATTAGATAATATGTGCCTTCCAATATTTGACAAGGTGTTGCAAACAGCAGCACATGCTGGACTCAAATGGCAGCATTTACAGATAACCCAGGATGTGCTGTCAAGTACACAGATACAGCATTTACTATTTTATGCAGAGCACGGTCAGCCAAGCACTTATGAATGTTGGAAGCAGTGTATATAAAGTTACATTGATCATCTCTGTGTAGACCAGCATTTCTCAATTGGGGTTTCCCAGAACCTTAAGGTTTCACAAATGGGTCCCCAAAGGTTCTGCAAGAACAGGTGAGATAAGCTAATGCACTTTTGATTTTTTATCTAATTTCATTTAATTAATATATTTTTGCAGTTTTCATCATCCTACATCTGTGAGCAAGCCTTTTCTTATTTAACAAGTATCAAGAGCAATGACAGAAATCGTCTCATCTCAAATGAGAATGAAATCCGTGTGTGTTTATCTAAAGTTTGAGTTTGAATTAAGTATTTGTGTAGCAAAACACAGGCACAGGCTTCACATTAGAGAAGCATGTTTCACTTTATCAAATGATTCTGAAAGTAACATTTTCTTAGCCTATTTGTTGATTCACAGGACATTTTGCCTTGACTTGCCTTATGTCTTTTTAACAAAGGATAAAAAAATAAAGAAAACTGACGCAGTAATTATCTGTTTAAGTTCTGTTTATATTTATATTAAGTTATATGATATTAGTTACTTATGTTTATTTTTTACGTTTGAGTTTGGAAATTTTTTTTGTGTGAATGAAAACTGCCTGATGAAGTATTATAAATGAACAGTATGAATTTTATTTAGCCTTGCCAAAAATTTTGACAAAGAAGTAATAATTTTTCCTTAAACCAGTTATTCAAAAATATATACTATGATAATTACCACATGAGCTATGATGAAAATAAAATGAGAAAGATATGGTATATAATTTTGTTTACTCAAAGATAGACTGGAGACAAAATTCCTATGAAATGCTGATAACTACGTGAACTTAAAAAGGAAGGAATTTATTTCCTTAACCTCTAAAGATGTGGGAGAAATGAGATTGTTACAACTTTCCCCCTTCCTAGAAACAGTAAGAATCTTTGTCATTTCTTAGGCATGGTAAATCTTTATAGATTCTTCTCTAAAATATTAACTCAAACTCAAACAAGGTATTTAGGAACTTTAGGTACAAGGAACTTTATGCAGCATATTCAGTTATGTTATATTTTGAACATATTATCAAAGGAAAACAAGTTTTATTATTGACTGACCATAAGCCTTTGTGCAGTGCATTCTGTAGCCTAAACCCTGCTAAGTCAGATAGACAGCAGTGTCAATTAGCAATTCTCACAGAATGTATATCAGATATAGGCTACATAAAGAGAGATCAAATCGTTATAGTTGATTTCTTTTCTAGACCTACCATAGCAGTTATGGTAGATCTGTGTGACTTGTCAGCTATAGCTGCTACACAACTTAAGGACCCTGAGTTACAAAAATTTCCAGATTTAAAAAAATACAATTTTTAGTATCAGTAATAATAGTTCCATATACTGTGATAATGCTACTGGTGTTCCCAGTCCATATATACTTGAATTAGAAAAATCTATTTTCAATACTATTCACATAATATCACACCCAGGAATTGAAATATTGAGTAAACTTATCAAAACAAGACATTTTAGGTCTTATATGGACAAAACAATAAAATGAAAGTGTAATGAATTGCCAGAAAAGCAAAATTCAGAGACTGCGATTCACCCTATTTAATTGCCTACTCTTCGCTTTAATACAGTCCACTTGGATATAATTGGTCCACTCCCTGTTACTAGGAGACGTTATAAAACATACAATACTCTTTACAGATATGTGTTAACCTGTATTGACTGCATGATGAAGCAGAACCATTACCAGATATAACAGCATGATCCATTGCCAAATGATTTGTTCAAGCATGGCTCACACAATGATGTGTTCCACTTCATATGATAACCGATTGTAGCACTCAGTTTGAGAGCGAACTGTTTCCAGAGATAGCTTCTATAGACTGTGCACAACTAGTTATCATTCACAAACTAATGTAATGATCAAATGTGCACATAGAACAATTAAGACAGCATTAATATCTCAAAGGGAATCATGGCTGGACACCCTTCCAATAATACTAATGGCTATCAATGCTGAACCTAATTCTTCCAATACTTCACCCTTCTTTACAGTTACAGGAATGCATATAATGATTCCTAAGTTGCTAATAGATGATACTAATGATAACATAATCAGAATAGTGCTAAGGAGTTACAATGTACCTTACACTACTTACAATCAACAGACAAAGATTATAGCTCTGTAAATAAGTCACGTCAATACATTCCTGGCAAGCTTGAGACATGTAAAATTGTATGGTTAAGAGTAGACAGAATCCCCTTACACATGGTATTTAGTATGAAACTGACTGGCACCTCTGGGTGTTGACTTCAATGTCCACTTTTATATATATATATATATATATATATATATATTATATAAGACAACTAAAATGTTGCAAATTAAGAAAATAATAATGTTTTTTATGAAAGTATTTATTTATATTTGATATTTCAGATCGACCTCGATCTTTCTGCAGAAATAACTGTTTTTAGAGGTTTGTTTACAAGTAGCGTCCGTCACGAGATGTAGATGTCATGTGATATGGAACGGCACTATGTTCGAATATTTTTAATGTAAATCTAACTGTAATAATATTTTAGATGTTGTTTTAAAAAAATTTTTTAAACTATATCTAAAAAGAAATATATATATATATATATATATATATATATATATACAAATGTGAGAAAGAACAAATGGAGAAAAAATTCCACTGTTCGTACCATTTGATTTTTTTTTAAAAATTGGGGGGGGGGAATTGAACAGGTCATATTTGTCAGCAATCACAATACATTTGTTGCTTGCCTATTTTTCTGCAAATGTCAATGATGACCTGTCTAAGTTCCGGTTTATCATGTCATGAAAAAATAACTCTTGCTTTGAGCTCAATTTTCTATTTAGCATAGATCTGACACTTGATTGGCTGATCAAGGCAAACCCACAAGTCTATTTTTAATTCTGACCTTGTGTTTCCTTACCTCTCGCTTTATCTTTTGAAAAAGCAGTAACATTTTACTTTTGAAATTTTATTAAACATCAGTTAATCACCAGTCACTCAACATTGTCGGATGAGGCACAACATAGCGATTTCAACTTGTTTTGGAACTCATCTATTATTATTATTATAATAATAATAATAATAATAATACTAATAATAATATATATATATATATATATATATAAAGTTCTTGACCCAATCCATTTCTAAAAACAATGATAAAACCTGAAAATGGACTCCATTGTCCAGCCATAAAATCTGTTGGTTTTATTTTTTATTAGCTGGTTTCTCAAATTCAAACTATATTTGTTTTATGTAATCATTTCACTCCAAACAAAGCAATAAAGCCACTAAGGGTTATTGAAAATAAAAGAGACTGAGAAAACATTAGTGAGGAGAAAGGTTAATAAAAAAAATTGGATTCAGGAAGACAGAAGATGGTGATTGACAATGCATTTAAATTTTTGAAGATTGCAGTGGTTTCTGGATAGAAGTAGTACGTTTGATGTCTGGCATGCTATACCTTTCAGTAAATGGACATCACTGGTACTCAAGCATCTCCTAAATCTCTCATGCGATGGCTCCAAGTTACTATTTCTCCAGTAAACTTTTTCAGCTGATAAGCTAAACTCATGTGACACCACTGGGCGAAGGACCTCCTTGATGCAGGTCACCAGCAAGGATGGAAGGGTTCCTTGGATGAACTACAACGTGTTTGCAACCAACTCTAGGCTTCTAGTCAGAGGTCATTGGCTGTAGTTTAACCTGGAGAAAGATGGGCACTGCCATGTTGAAAGGCTCGAGTTCCACCACATGATGAGCACACCAAGAAACCATTCAGGGAGACTCAGGCTCTGGCAAACGACCATGACAGATAAAGGAGAATGGTTGACAGCTCAATATGTTAAAGCCCCAATGACTCCTTTCGGGGTTAAGAGTGAAAGAAGAAAGTGACAAGAAAGCAAGAAATCGGAAGAAAGTCCCACAGGTGAGAAGTGTAAGAAAAAAAAATGCTGATCTTTGCTGGCTCTGTGATCAAACACGTGGGCAGAGCAATGGTCTAGACCAGAGTGACCAACCCAACGGCCAGCAGCAGCATTTGACCAAAATCTCATAGTTATAGCTTTCCTGTGCATCTTCCATTTTTAATCTTTTCAAGTCAAGGGACAACCATTATCTTTCTTCCTTATCCTTGTAACCTTCACTTCCTACCACCGTCTCTTGTTATTACCATTTTGACTAACTCTCTACCTTGAGTAGCTCTCAAACCTTATTAAAACTGGTAGGTTAGAAATAAACCCAGTTTGAAAAGGGATGGAAGAATTAAAATTGATGGCATTCCAAATTAAATCACAAGCTGACTTACAGTGGAAGTGACTTTGTACTTGATCAAATGTCGAAGCAGATGATGGTCATGTCGGGCTATGAGGTTTTCGATGATTCCAAGGATATTAATTGGAGGATTTGGGAAATATTCAAACCAGTGTGCACACCAATTCACTGAAATAGAAAAAAAAAAAAAAAAAAAAAAAAAAAAGAAAATAATAAGCAAAAAAAAAAGTAAAAAAAAAATATAGTAAAAAAAAAAATATAAAGTAAAAAAAAAAAAAAAAATAAGTAAAAAAAAAAAAGCAGACAACAAATTTACCAACAAAACATTATCAGCAAAAATTCCAAAATTAAAAAAAATATTTTAATTTACTGATGGCCATAAAAAAAATACAAGGACACATGGTCAAGCGGATAAAAGTGTTGGTTTGATCCAGTGACTTGTCCCCAAAAGTTGTGAGTTTAGTACCTGGCTACTGCAGTGGTGAACAAAAACTTGGAGAGTTGAGTTAAAGGGAGATAACTGAGATATCCAGAAGAGACATGGCATGTGGAACTAGAACAATCTACACTAGTGGACAAAATAAAGGGTTCAGTTTGAAATTCCCTGTAGGTTACTGATGTAATGGAATAACCAGTCACCCCCACGAATGAGTACACCATAGGTAGTAAGTACCTATAAAGTCAACTACTACATTGACCTGTGTATATAACTGTACCATATTTCATATTGTACTGGTTGTGTACAATAAAACTTTCTTCTATCATCCACCTGGTGTTACGTATTTATTCCCTTAGCACGGAAATATAATAGTTACCTGGATCAATATACAGAGTACGATGGATAACTTGTCAACTAAATCTCACAAAAATGAAAATAATACTGACATCTCATTTTAACAGATATATTTACCAAAATTACACAAAAATATCTTGAAATACTAAAGAGTAAATTTATTTGATAAAATAGCCATTGACTTCTACCATGATCCCCGGAAGACTTCGGAATTTCAACTGCACCCCACACATAATAATCCCCTTCAGAAAAGCTATCAGGTACATTAATGGTCACCAGTAGCTTCCATAAAATTAGTCAGCAATGGATAATAGTAGCAACTAGTGGTCATCATCACTTTTCTCCACATCACTAGTGTAGTTATCATCTTCAAACACTTCACCATCAATATTGACTCGGGTAAAGCCTTCAAATTATCATCAGAGTCCAAATCAAAGAAAAACTTCTGTATAAAGGCTTTGTCGGATGTTGATGCAGACATTTTTATTTACAAAAAATCGTGAAAAAATCAACACAAGTTTAATCAATATAACACCTCATGTGGAGTCTAGAAGAATTCAAAATGGCATCAGAAAACAAAGTTTGTTCCAAAGCAGTAGTAGGCTATTTCCAGCTTAAAATACACGAAATAACAGTTGACAAGTGTTTATTTATAGTAACCCTCTTAAGGTGACAGTATGTGCCTACAACTGCAAAGGGAGATAATTCTACAGCGACAATTTTCACCTCCAGTGTGATAATAGTTAAGACATAATTCCATGCTCCTAAAAACCTTCAATCTCCAGATACAGGTTTCCTTGTTCTGAATGAAAAGAACAAAGGGTGCTTTGCTATTGTAACACTCTTTTGAAATATCTATGGGATAATATCTGACATATTGCTGTTCATTTTCATTATTTACAGTCAAACTGACGTCTTTCTTGCTACAATCACAATGATTTACTCTTCAGGCACTACAACTTTCCACAAGTATCTATCAATTCGGGTAACCTTCAGAGAATTTTGAACAGAACACTTTACTCAGGGATAGATCATTCTCATTCTGTTTTTTGTGTCTAGCGTTATATCATCTGGAAGGGGCTTTCAGTAATGCTCTGTTATGGTTTGAACAATTAAAGGAGATATCCGTAGACGTGGAGAGCAGAAAGACAAAAATCTATCACCACCTGATTAATTTAAAATTTCAGTTCGAACTTACCAAAAGGTTACCTGGATTGACAAGCACATGAAGAAGGTTGCAAGCAATAAAAGTCAAGATGGAATAAAACTAGTAATAAACTAAGAGTAATAATGAAGAGTATATAGCACCAGAGTGTTGGAATAACAACCAACAATAATAAGATGGAATAAAACTAGTAATAAAATAATAGTAATAATGAAGAGTGTATAGAGCCAGAGTGTTAGGATAAAAAGCAACAATAAGACGGAATAAAACTAGTAATAAAATAACAGTAATAATGAAGAGTGTATAGAGCCAGAGTGTTGGGATATAAAGCAACAATAATAAGACGGAATAAAACTAGTAATAAAATAATAGTAATAATGAAGAGTGTATAGAGCCAGAGTGTTAGGATAAAAAGCAACAATAAGATGGAATAAAACTAGTAATAAAATAATAGTAATAATGAAGAGTGTATAGAGCCAGAGTGTTGGGATAAAAAGCAACAATAATAGGATGGAATAAAACTAGTAATAAAATAATAGTAATAATGAAGAGTGTATAGAGCCAGAGTGTTGGGATAAAAAGCAACAATAAGATGGAATAAAACTAGTAATAAAATAATAGTAATAATGAAGAGTGTATAGAGCCAGAGTGTTGGGATAAAAAGCAACAATAATAGGATGGAATAAAACTAGTAATAAAATAATAGTAATAATGAAGAGTGTATAGAGCCAGAGTGTTGGGATAAAAAGCAACAATAAGATGGAATAAAACTAGTAATAAAATAATTAGATGTTTTACTTTTCTAAGTAAAGGAAATCTTTTTCTAAGAGAAACTCTGAAGAATTTGAAAATCTGAGCAATATATTGAAAAACGACATTTGTTTTGAACCACACTGTCTTTTTTTTATGAATCTTCACTGCTTTTTATCTATGTCATTTCAATATTCAGTTAACCCTCTAGTAAAGATATTCTCCCCCCCCCAAAAAAAAATAAGAAAAAAAACTTACAAACAACACTGGCAGCCATCTCAAAACAGCATAGGTGATTCTGGTGAAAGAGTTTCAGGAATGGGAAGACTATATTTGGAAGGTACTTTGTCTCTGCCAAAATGGGTGACCAATGAGCAAGAGCTGACAAAACTCTACAAAAGAATTTGGAAGAAAAAAAAAAAAAACGTGACAATGAATGAACTGCAAACAAAGAAAACATGGAAGTCAATAAGTCCAAATATATATATATATATATATATATATATATATATATATATATATATATATATTAAGAAATGGACAAAGTCCGACAATTTATTTATTAAAGACATTTTTTATGTTTAACGTTCTTTTTATAGATACAAGTATTTAAGTAAATGCTCTGTTTATAATAAACAGTATTAAATAACATTTACCGGCCTGAATGTCCGAGAAATTTTCATAGAAAATATTCGTCCTTTGACAGGATTCGAACCTGCATCCTATACGGAATCAGTTAGGCACGCCTGGCTAAATGGCGGTTCCATATAGGATGCAGGTTCGAATCCTGTCAAAGGACGAATATTTTCTATGAAAATTTCTCGGACATTCAGGCCGGTAAATGTTATTTAATACTGTTTATTATAAACAGAGCATTTACTTAAATACTTGTATCTATAAAAAGAACGTTAAACATAAAAAATGTCTTTATATATATATATATATATATATATATATAAAAGCAGATACTGAATTTCCACATATTGCTATCAGCCTGTGCATTAGAAAGTCTTATTCCCCAAGAAATAAAAGACTTACCTTTGAAGAAGTCTAAGTAACCTCCTACTTTTTACTGGGTATGTCTCATGTAAACGGGCAAATGCCGGGTGGATGCCTTTATCAACCAATGCAGCATATGCAAGGTGGTTTTCCGGCAGTTGAAGGAGAGATCGCCAAATGAAAAGCCTAATTAAAACAGATGTTATTTTTACAAGAACAGATTAGTAAAAAAGATGTATTGTTAGAAACACAAACATTACTGTATTTTCTTGTGTGTAATACAAGAAATTTCGAATGGAAATTAAAAGCAAAAAGGTGGTTGTATTATACCCAAAGAAACACATTTTTGGAAATTTTTACCTCTCATTTTAAACAGCAAGATTGCAAATACATTCAACAGAATAGATAATGAGTAGACAGGTGTTGATAACAACTGTTTAGAAAAAAGTATTTGACATCTGTCTTTATCTCTGAGATGAGGTATTGTAACTATTTACACTATTTATATTGTTTGGACTGTTGCCCTCATCTTTATTGCCATATTCACTTCAACATCTGTCTTTATTTCTGAGATGAGGTATTGTAACTATTTACACTATTTACATTGTTTGGGCTGTTGTCCTCATCTTTATTGCCATATTCACAATGTTTCGACAGTTGTATGCTCAGGTCTTCTCCAGGTGATTGGAATATTGTTTTAGTTCCATGTGCCATGCCATACTTTTTCCGGATGTCACAGTTATCTCCCTTTAACTCAACTCCAAGTATTTTTGTTCAAGACTCTGTAGCCAGGTATTGAACTATGAATACATTGGGTAAAGTCATTGGATCCAACCAATACCTATCTACTGGGACATGGGTCCTTGAAGAAAACCAGACTGTACAATGACCAAAATGTCATATGGCAATAAAGATGAGGGTAATAGTCAAAATAATGTAAATAGGTATTTGATATGTTAGCCATATTTGTTTCTCTCTTCATGAAAGACTATTTTCATAGTTTATTAATATACAGAAATACAAGGTGTCCATAAAGTTCGTGTGCACTTTAAAAATTTATAACTTTATTTGTATTTGTGATAGAAATAATCTGTAAAAAATGTTATAAAGTTTAATGTATCTAGTTTTAAGTATAGCTAAAATAACTGATGTGATTTCAGGCATTACTGTAAATCAGTTGGCAAATGTTTTCCGTGAACTGCAAAATCGTATTACCCTTTGTATTGCTAATGATGGAGGACATGTGGAAACTTAAATAAAATTTCAATAAAACCTTAAAAAATATAGATTTACTTCTTTCTAATCCTTTTTACAAATTATTTCTATCACAAATACAAATAAAGTTATAAATTTTTTAAAGTGCACATGAACTTTATGGACACCCTGTATAATAATAGTCATATGAAACAGAAAGGTATGATAAATTAATTAACACCTTAATTAATTAATGGGAATGTCTAGTTAGCACCTTTTCCTGAAAATTTGAAAATTAGTTTTGAAAAATAAATTAGAATAAACTCGTAATGTCTAAAAATTGAGTTTATTTCTATTCTTTAATATAGTGAAAAGTTAAAATATTTTAGTGAAATAAATGTACGACATCTAGATTTTAATGGATAATATAGTACAATTTTAAAAAGAAATGGACTTAGTGATGGCTGTATTATGGGGGTTGTATTATACTCTAGTCATATTATACACAAGAAAACACTGTCCTGTCATCTCAACTTTTATCACTTTCCCACCACCGTGACTTTTCTGTAAATAATTTCATGGTAATTGTTCTAAGAAGCCTCGACCACAGGAATTTAAGCTTACTACTAGATTGGCAATTAGGTCCCATCGTTTTACTGTTGAAATAGTGAGATGTAACCGTAAGTTCTATTCTAATAGTTTCTTTTGTAACACATGGAAATCTGTTCCAGTTTTTTCCTTCACTGCCATCTATGACCTTCAAAAGTTCAAATGCAATGTCGATCGTCATCATTTGTCTTCTGCATTACCATTCTTTTATTGTCCTTTCACTCTCAGTAACCCCTTGTGTCTTTGTGACATTACATTTAAATTTTTGAAGATTGTAGGTGGCAGGAAAGCAAGGAATCGAAAAAGAGTTCTATGGGAGAGAAATGCAAGAAAAGATATTATCAGAATCGAATATACAATTGCAGTGAGACCTTACTTGCTAATTTAGTAGCACGCTTAAATTCATGCAGATGAGGCAATAACTGCCATGAAAATATTTATAGAATAGAAAAAGGGAAGTCACATTATGGTGATAGGAAAGTAACTAAAGTCATGATATTAGGTGAGGACTGATTACATTACAGAGCTTTCTTTGGAGGTATTAAAATCAAGACCTCATAGTCCCCATTTCAATACTCTACTAACAAAAACTCAGGCTCTAAGTCGACACAAAAATGATAAGAAAATAAAGACCTCCTGATATGAAGAAAATGCTCACCTGTATTTTGATGGATATTCACCATGACCAACTAGAATTCGATATAAACGTTCTTTGTCAATGCCATCTTCAAAAACATTTTCCTGGAAAAGGGAAAAAAAAAAGCCAATGAAAGACACAATTTGGTAAAATTAGAATAGAACCTCATATTCCTATCGTTTAATGTTCACTTTCTAATGGAATTTAGCACACCAAAAATGTACACGTATATTAGATATATATTAGGTTGGTGCAAAACTAATGTCGGTTTTTGACGTATTATTTAACGTCAAAAACCGACATTATTTTTGCACCAACCTAACATTTCCATTGCTTATAAGAAAAAGGCTGTGTGTTTAAAACTCCAAGTCAATCTTGGTTCTAGGACTGTTGCGTACAGAACATTTACGCTCCAGACAATTGCATACCAGACAATTTTGTCCCTGAACATTTGGTTTCCCTAGACAAATGTATCTCTGGATAATTGCTTGCCTCTGCTAACTTATTGAAGCTTTTAAAGGCAATTACCATAAATTTTGAAAAAAAAAGCACAGGTAGTAATCATAAACTTTTAAGAAAGGAATAAAATTAAAAAAATTAAAACTTTATTTTTCTTTAAATGTTGTGTCCTTTGACCTTCCTCAGTTGTATATCGATCTGGGTAACCTACAGGGAATTCTGAACTGAACCATTTATTTAACCTACAGGGGGTAGACTGTTCTCATACCACTGCCCATGTCTAGGGATATATTGTTTAGTTCTTATAGATTTGTTTAGCATTGCTCAGTTATTTTTTGCCCATATTAATTGAGTTCAAGTACGTTTCTAGGAAAATTGCATACCAGATGATTGCATCCCTGTGTACCTCTGATAACTTTTTGAAGCTTTTAAAGGCAATTACCATAAATTTTGAAAAAAAAGCACAGGTAGTAATCATAAACTTTTAAGAAAGGAATAAAATTAAAAAAATTAAAACTTTATTTTTCTTTAAAATGCAATGACAGATTAACACTGTTGCAAAATTGCTCTACACATTGCCAGTATGTTTTTGTTTCTTCAGCATTTTTCTTATGATAGTGGGAGCTGTAATTTTCCTTGTTCACGAATATTTTTCTACTAGTGTTTGATTTTCAGAACTTAGCCAAGTAAGCTAAGTAATTATAATTTAATCATGAAATATTTTATTATCTTTCACTTTATACACTGCCACCAAACTGTCGTCATAATGTTCAACATTGAAGAAATAGGTTTATACCAATGACTACAACAAATCATGTATGTACTATGTATCTATAAAACATATGGATACCCTGAAAGAATAAAATTACGTACAAAATATCTGGTTCTAGAACAGTTGCATACTGGACACTTGTATCTTGGACAATTGCATACAGAACAATTGCATCCCTAGATAAATGCATCCCTAGATAATTGTGTACCTCTAATAATGTTTTGAAGCTTTTAAAGGCAATTACCATAAATTTAAAAAAAAAAACATAGGTAGTAATCATAAATTTTTAGAAAAGGAATAAAAGGAATAAAATAAAAATAATTAAAAGTTTATTTTTCTTTAAAATGCAATGACAGATTAACACTGTTGCAAGATTGCTCTACACATTATCAGTATGTTTTTGTTCCATTGGCATTTTTTTCTTATGGTAGTTGTAGCTGTAATTTTCCTCATCCACAAATATTTTTCCACCAGTGTTTGTTTTTCAGAACTTAGCCATGGGTCCCAAATAAAAATATAATCTATAAAATCCAGAATCTATTCGATGTTTGTGGTACGCACTGCTGGAGTGAACTGAAACTGCTAGCTTTGTTTTTCTCTTGCTTTAAAAAATAAATTTTTCTCTCTTTTTTTATTTATGGTAACTACTTTTCTGCCTAAAGCATAGACTTGGGATCAAGAAATAAAAATTGTTTGGAAAGATCCATCCCTGGACAATATTAGTCAATGTATGTTTCAAACATGAAAACAATATGTTGGATATTCAAATGTGAATTTACAAATGTTCAGATATGTGGATCTCTCTCTCTCATATATATATATATATATATGCATAAAATAAAGAAACAATTTATACAAAGAATTAAATAGCAATGTTAATGTGATTAATGGCAAAATCACTTTGCTAACAGAATTTAATGAGGCATTAACTTACTATCAATTCCTTGAATAATATATCCAAGTTCTTATGCCAAATACTTTTGACAATTTCAAATTGTCATCTCCAGGGAGCAGTTTTTCCAATACATAGGCAAACACTAAGATGAAATATTAGGTTATGTGAGAAAACGACATTATTTTTGCACCAACCTAGTATGTGTAGACTGAAAGATGTCTTTTTAAATTACATTATTTCTTGACAGTTGAATATATGTTTTAGAGCGTGCGATGCCATGACACAAGAGTTCTTGATCAAATCGATCAAGTGAGAATTTTGTTTAAATTTTGAAAAGTTATAAATCCATAAAATTTTCTTGTTATATGTATTTATCTGTTAAAGTGAAATAGACTTAGTATAATCCAATTAGTAGAGTAAAAATGTCTTAGTAATTTTCCACAGAATTTAAGATACTGATTATTACTGGGCTGCGGATCTGATGTCATAAATATATTAGAGTATGCAGCTTATATTTTATATCATAAAGAATCAATTTATACAAGGAATTAAATAGCACTGTTAATGTGATTAATGGTGAAATCTTAATTCTTTGTATAAATTCTTTATATAAATTGTATTTGAAACTTTGTATTTGAAATAGACGCCCAATGTTTTTTATTTATTAACCTGCATGTATTATGTCAATAGATTTGACTATATGCCTAAATATAGTATTTTACTGAAATAATCAGTGAATGTGAGGTCATTTATCAGAGTATGGTGTTTTATTGAAAGAGTAGGTCAATGTGAGGTCATTTATCAGAGTATGGTGTTTTATTGAAAGAGTAGGTCAATGTGAGGTCATTTATCAGAGTATGGTGTTTTATTGAAAGAGTAGGTCAATTTGAGGTCATTTATCAGAGTATGGTGTTTTATTGAAAGAGTAGGTCAATGTGAGGTCATTTATCAGAGTATGGTGTTTTATTGAAAGAGTAGGTCAATTTGAGGTCATTTATCAGAGTATGGTGTTTTATTGAAAGAGTAGGTCAATGTGAGGTCATTTATCAGAGTATGGTGTTTTATTGAAAGAGTAGGTCAATGTGAGGTCATTTATCAGAGTATGGTGTTTTATTGAAAGAGTAGGACAATTTGAGGTCATTTATCAGAGTATGGTGTTTTATTGAAAGAGTAGGTCAATGTGAGGTCATTTATCAGAGTATGGTGTTTTATTGAAAGAGTAGGTCAATTTGAGGTCATTTATCATAGTATGGTGTTTTATTGAAAGAGTAGGTCAATGTGAGGTCATTTATCAGAGTATGGTGTTTTATTGAAAGAGTAGGTCAATTTGAGGTCATTTATCAGAGTATGGTGTTTTATTGAAAGAGTAGGTCAATTTGAGGTCATTTATCAGAGTATGGTGTTTTATTGAAAGAGTAGGTCAATTTGAGGTCATTTATCAGAGTATGGTGTTTTATTGAAATAGTAGGTCAATGTGAGGTCATTTATCAGAGTATTGTATTTCAATTGCAAGCTTTTGCTTACAACTTGACTTCTTTCCCAGATTTTTACATCTTTTTTTAAAACAATCGTGGGGATAATTCTCTGACATTATCTGTATTGTCAAATTCTCTTCTATTCAGAAGTATTTCCACATACATGCACCTTTCAGTCTATGCGCATTGCATAAAAATTATCACCGTTGAATTGGAATGCCAACTTCCAGCAAAACTTGTTGCGTTCACTTTTGCATCCATCTCTTCTGGTCGGACAAGGTGATCAAGATGGTGTATCATTCATTCTAAATATAACAGTGTTATACTATAGTACCTATTCTATTGTAATAGACTCTCCCACAGATAATAAGTAGGAGTAGGAGTGGCCAGTTCGGCTCAGTGGTGTTGAGCGAGTCAGTCGATATCGGACATTGAAGTACTAACCATCACAACTAGATTGCTGCGTCATTAACTCTTATTTCCAAGTTCCTAACGTTTTGTACGTCGAACCTAATTTAGGATGACTTATTAAAATATAAGCCTCCACTGTGAAAACTACTCTACAATAAACAGGCATGTCTCCTCAGATGTAGTACATTTTTTTTAGAGGGAAGAAAGAAAAAAGAAAGGAAAGATTCAACTCACCTCAGAAAAAACTGTTTTTCTGGAACTTTTACTCAGTGACTGACTATTTTCAGAGTCTTCTAAAATCGAGCAACCTCTAACCGCTTTTACAACAGGTGGTGGTGGCTAGAAACATTAAAAAAATCAAACAATCAGTTACTGAAAATAAATTCCAACCTAATTAAAAAAAAAAAAAAAATTCTTTATGTCAAAAGTACTTCAAGGGCCTAGTTATAAAAATATTACCAATGTTAAACACACATCAAAAACAGTGCCTCATAAACCTTTATTGAATCCATTCTTAAAGAACCTTACATATGTTTATCTAAAACAAACAGTGTCCCCAAAAATCAATATGCATAAAACCAACAAACATAATGTCTACTACACACATACGCACACTTATTATATACATTAATCATTCTTTGTACCCACGAATTATGTTTTTAATCACTTTTTCATATTATTTATACTTATCTATACCTAGATCCAGATACAATATTAAATTAATGTTTATATTTTTGTCTACATCAAAATATTTTTTTATTAACTTCTTTTAAAGCTAATTCGATTTCCTCATTAATGGTATGGCTTGTGTTTGTTCTGTGTTATCCAGTTCAACCCCCGTGGATTAAATAAAATCCCCTGAATGTTACCCGGCTGAAACGTAATAAATATGGTGACAAAGATGAGGACAATAGTCCAAATGATGTAAATAAATGATAGATCAGTTTTCCATGAGGCTTTGTTGTCATATGTCTTTCCATGTATTTTTTTTAACATTGGGTGTTTACAATGAATAATGACAGTAGAATGAGAACAGTCTATCTCTGTAGATTGAATAAAGTGCTTAGTTTCAGTTGAAGTCTCTAGATTTGGTTATTGTTTACATTTGTTGTAAATGTTCTGCTTCAGTTTTAATTTTTTAGCTTTTATAAATGTTAATTTCTCCATTCTCCTGTGTTCTGTGAAACTTTGTCATAGTAATATTGTCAGAATTAAAATCAAATTTGCAGACTTCAACACAAAGTATATACCCTATATTAAAAAATATCATATATACTTGTGTATAAGCCAATGTATAGTGCAACCCCTAAATATTTTGTATAAATTTAAACCCCTCCAGAAAAAAAAAATTACTTGTGTACAGTGCAACCTGACACTGAAAATGAATTATTTTTAACATCTTAAAAATAATTACCTGACTTCAGAGAAACCTTACTTAACAAAACATTATCCAACATACAACGCCCTAAGCTTTGGACTAAGAAAAAAATGCTAATTATGACATCAGACACCTGAAGATGGTTGGAGAGTAAAATAGTCAAAATATTAAACATCAGAGTAAGGCTTGGTTTGGTTTGTTTTATGGCATATCAACACCTCAATGGGTTATTTAATGCTGACAAGATTTTTACGGCTGGTAATATATATATATATATTTTTTTTTTTCTTAAAAATGTACTGGTTGCTGGTAATAATTTTTTCTTCAAATATGCATTGATGGTAATAATTTTTCCAAAAATTTATTGCTGGTATTAAAACCTATTTTTATACTTTCATTGTGTTTTGACCCTTTTGTCAGATGCTACCATCCAGGGTCAGAGTGGACCTGGGAACCCCAGTAAATAAGAGGTGGTTCCATCTTCCTCAAAACCTCCCGATTGATGGCCTTGCTATTGAATGTAGTTTATCGTCTTACGCAGGACAGGTAGAATCTGTAAAACAGGTAAGTTTCTGCATTTCTCCCTTGTAGAACTCTCTTCCAGCTTCTGGTTTTCCAGTCAAATTTCATCTTCAAAAATTTAAATGCAATGTTAAAGTTAGTTTCTGTCTTCTTAATTTATGTTCGATTATTGTACTCCCTCTCCTTAAACTTTTGAGCCTTTCAATATCTGTCTATATTTCTGAGATGAGGTATTATGTACACTATTTACATTATTCGGACTATTGTCCTCATTTTTGTTGCTATATTTATTACAACGTTTCGGCCTTTCAGTATCTGTCTATATTTCTGAGATGAGGTATTATGTACACTATTTACATTATTTGGACTGTTGTCCTCATCTTTATCACCATATATATTACAACGTTTCAGCCTTTCAGTATCTGTCTATATTTCTGAGATGAGGTATTATGTACACTATTTACATTATTCGGACTGGTTTCCTCATCTTTATCACCATATTTATTACAACGTTTCGGCCTTTCAGTATCTGTCTATATTTCTGAGATGAGGTACTATGTACACTATTTACATTATTCGGACTGGTTTCCTCATCTTTATCACCATATTTATTACAACATTTCGGCCTTTCAGTATCTGTCTATATTTCTGAGATGAGGTATTACGTACACTATTTACATTATTCGGACTGTTGTCCTCATCTTTATCACCATATTTATCACACCGTTTCGGCCGTTCAGTATCTGTCTATATTTGTGAGATGAGGTATTATGTACACTATTTACATTATTCGGACTATTGTCCTCATCTTTATCACCATATATATTACAACGTTTTGGCCTTTCATTATCCGTCTATATTTCTGAGATGAGGTATTATGTACACTATTTACATTATTTGGACAATTGTCTTCATCTTTATCACCATATATATTACAACGTTTCGGCCCTTCAGTATCTGTCTATATTTCTGAGATGAGGTATTATGTACACTATTTATATTATTTGGACTATTGTCCTCATCTTTATCACCATATTTATTACAACGTTTCGGCCCTTCAGTATCTGTCTATATTTCTGAGATGAGGTATTATGTTCACTATTTACATTATTCGGACTATTGTCCTCATCTTTATCACCATATTTATTACAACGTTTCGGCCTTTCAGTATCTGTCTATATTTCTGAGATGAGGTATTATGTACACTATTTACATCATTCGGACTGTTGTCCTCATTTTTATCACCATATTTATTACAATGTTTCGGCCTTTCAGTATCTGTATATTTCTGTGATGAGGTATTATGTACACTATTTACATTATTCGCACTGAAGTCCTCATCTTTGTTGCCATATTTATTACAATGTTTCAGCCGTTGTACACTCCAGCCTTCTTCAGGTGGTTGGAATATTGAACTCAACCCTTTATTTCACACACTGGAATAAACTGTTCTAGTTCCACATGCCATGTTTAATGGATGACTGTTGTCAGTTATCTCTTGTTAATTCACTTCTCCAATTTCTCCACTGCCTTAACTGGGTATTGAACTCACACACTTTGGGTCCTGTCACTGGATCTAACTAACACCTTTATCCACTGTGCCATGTCCTCAAGCAGCAGTAAAAGTCTTGTTGGCATTAAATACCTGGTTAAGGCATTGGAGAACTCGGAGAGGGGAATTAACAGGAGATAACTGACATCCATTAGACACGGCATGTGGAACTAGAACAGTCTACCCCAGTGAGCGAAATAAAGGGTAGATGTTCAACATTCCAACCACCTGAAGAAATGGCTGAAACGTGATAAATATGAAGACAACGATGAAGACTGTTGTCCTCATCTTTGTCGCCATATTTATTACAACGTTTCGGCCATTGTACACTCCAGCCGGATGGTTGGAATGTCGAACTGAAGCCTTTATTGCAGGCAGTGGAGAACTTTCAGAGGGAAATTAACAGAAGATAACTGATAACTGACATCCATCAAACATGGCATGTGGAACTAGAACAGTCTACCCCAGTGAGCGGAATAAAGGTTTCAGCTTGACATTCCAACCACCTGAAGAAGGCCAGAGCATACAACAGGCAAAACATGGTAATAAATATGGCTTTTGAGCCCTGTGTTCATGAACAATTCAAACCCTTCTACTTGAGCTCCTGAGCCAAAATTCACAAATAATTGGAATCTCATGTTTCACGATAAATATAAAAATAGTTACAAGTGTTTACCCACTGTTTAACTGGTAGCTGGGCATTAAGTCATTTTTCTCTACCACTGTTCAACCAGTGACTGGCCATTACCTCATTTTTCTCTGACCACCGGTAAAGTGGTGGTCAGGGCTTAAAGGGTTAATAATGTTTTTGTTTTCTTATATTCTTTCACTCAGTAAACACCCTGTGTCTTAGTGACTTTATTGCCTTGCTTGAAATGAAATGATTGGAAAAAAATCCTTTTGTTTCTTGGTTTTCCAGGTTGGTTGCTACTTTATGAGTTGCTAAAGTAAACATTCAAAACCTTTTTCTGAGTGCACAAAGTGTTGGAGAATGGGTCAACTTAGTAGACATGTACAATTAAAAATGATCCCTTATGTTATATCCATGATAAATAACAAATTAAAATCATAGATTTTTACCTTGTTCACCTCGCAGGTCAGAGTGGCCAGACTGTAAATATTCATGTCTCCTGAATCCATCAAACCCAGCATGTGTTTGCCCCCAGGGCTGATTACCAAAAAGTGGACACGGGATTCCAGTGTGCCCACATCGAAGAGGAGTTTACAAGATGTGATATTCATGAAGCGTGCGATTCCATCTTGGCAGAGAGCACCAAGAATCTAAGAAAAAAAAAAAATCCAATGAAAGAAAAAGTAAAATGAAAACTTGCAAGTATTTTCTTTTCTGGGCACAGAGTGTGTAAAAACTGTCTGGAACATATTTCTAGATGTGGGGACACAGAAGGCAATTATCTTTGGTGGTGATAAGTCACATAGGTCACGTGATGGTTGCTTAGTGACATCACTCCATGCAGTGAAAATGTGGCAGTCAATTTCAGTTAGTGCACAGCAACCAAACTGAAAGGTTGCTTTCTTTAGTCTTCAAAGAAACATGTATAAAAAAGTGATTGCTGCCCAAAGACACACACCCCACACCCATATATATATAACAAGGCTGAAACACTAATATTCCATGGTCATAATTTATTCCATTGGAATCGTAAATATGATCCAATTCACCTGTGGATTTTGCATATATATGTATATTTACCACTAATATTATATATATATATATATATATATATTAATTCATTGAGTTTAGAAGAAACCTCAACAGAATGCAGAAAGCACTGGACGAACGTTTCATCCTATATTTAGGACTCATCAGCAGTGTGCATCCGCTACCAAGAATTGAAACCTGGACAGTTACATTGACAGTCAAATTTCATATCAACTGTACTAACAGGCCTCGGTGACGAAGAGGTAGTGAACTAGACTTGATATTGCGCTGCTCATTCACATATTCTGTGGTGGAACTCATCCAAGTTTCCTTTACTCATAGAACTGTGCCTCCAAGAGCCATGACTACTATCACCAAGCCACTCCATCCAGAGCATTAGAAGCTGGTTCAAGCAAGGATATACAAATGATAGAAATTAAGGAGGATTTGAGATAATTAAGTAATTCATCGAGTTTAGAAGAAACCTCAACAGAATACAGAAAACACTGCACAACCATTTCGTCCTTGTATTCCGTAACTGTTCTGGTTTCAATTCTCGGTAGTAGATACGCACTGCTGATGAGTCCCAAATATAGGATGAAACGTCCGTCTAGTGCTTTTTGCATTCTATTGAGGTTTCTTCTAGACTCAATGAATTACTTAATCATGACATATATATATATGTATATGGGTAGCAATCCTTCTTTTATACATGTTTTGTTGAATATGATGAACAAGAAATACAGGGGGGGTGCAGAAGTAGGTATACAGTCAGTATTATACTAGTATTACCAGTAATATAATAGTTGTCCTAAGATTCATTTAATACTAGAATTCATTTAATTACAGAATTCCACAATACATATATATGTGTGTGTGTGTGTGTGTGTAGAGAGAGAGAGAGAAATAATTAGGAGGATTTGAAATAATCATAATTAAGTAATTCATTGAGTCTAGAAGAAACCTCAACAGAATGCAGAAAAGCACTGGACGGCCGTTTCGTCCTGTATTCCGTAACTGTTCGGGTTTCAATTCACGGTAGTGGATGCGCACTGCTGATGAGTCCCAAATATAGGATGAAACATCTGTCCATTGCTTTCTGCATTCTGTTGAGGTTTCTTCTATGAATTACTTAATTATGATTACCTCATATCCTTGCTTGAACTGACTTCTAATGTTCTGGATGGAGCGGCTTGCGGATAGTAGTCATGGCTTGTGGGGGCACAGTCCTATGAGTAAGGGAAACGCTGATGAGTTCCACCACCGAATATGTGATCGAGCTGTGCTATATTGAGTCTGATTCGCTACCTCTTCGTCACTGAGGCCCGTTGGAACAGTTGGTATGAGGTTTGCCTGATAACTTAACTGTCCGGGTTTCAATTCTGGGTAGTGGATGCGCACTGCCGATGAGTCCCCAATATAGGATGAAACAGCTGTCCAGTGCTTTCTGCATTCTGTTGAGGTTTCTTTTAGACTCGATGAATTACTGAATTATGATATATATATATATATATATATATACACCACACACAAATGACAATGTTTAAACATTGGAAAACATAAGAAAAATTAATTCCTTTTAATAATAGGTGAAAATAACCACTCTTTGCTTGATGAAGGTCACGAATGGGAATGATCTTGAACTGTAGGACAAATACTGAAGGCAGACAACTGCAGTCTCTACTTGGAATATCATAACAAAAGGAAAGAGAGAAGAAAGGACTAAACATTAATTATAAGAAGATAGAATGTGTGGTTATTAGCAAAAGGGGCAGACAAAGACAGGAATTACAAAGTGAAGATGTTTGAATCTAGCAGGTATAAAAATTAAAAAAACTATGAAGTATTTTAACAGGATGGAAAATGTAACAGTGAAATCCAAAGATGTATTGGAATAGTAAAAGAAACCTTCTGAAAACTAAGCATTAAGAAACTGGAAAATTTTGCTAGAAACAAAGAAAAAAAGTACTGTTATATAATATCCATCTTTTTATATGACAGTGAATGTGGGAAAAATCTCCTCAGAGATAAAGAAGAAACTTGAAGCAAGAGAAACAAAGAAAAGAGTAATGGACTGTTATGTAACATCATTCCTCCTATATGGCAGCGAATGCTAGACAGTCTCTTCACAGATGAAGGAGAAACTTGAAGCAACAGAAACAAAGAAAAGATTACTGAACTGTTTTGTAATATAAGTCCTCCTATATGACAGTGAATGCTGGGCAATCTCCTCACAGATGAAGAAGAGATTTGAAGCAAGAGAAACAAAGAAAAGAGTATTAAATTGTTATGTAATATCAGTCCTCCTATATCGCAGTGAATGCTGGACAATCTCCTCACAGATGAAGAAGAGACTTGAAGCAAGAAAAACAAAGAAAAGAGAGCTGAACTGTTATGCAATATCAGTCCTCCTCTATGGCAGTGAATGCTGAACAATTTCCTCACAGATGAAGAAGAGACTTGAGGCAACAAAGATATTGTTCTACAGAAGGAAGTTGAGAATATCATGGATAAAACATGTGAACAACAAAGTTTTAGAGAAAATGGAAATGAAAAGATACTAGTACTTAGAATCAGAAAGAGGTGTGGTTAAAATTTCTAGTGCACATAATGAGGAATTTTGATTGATTAGGTTTAACAGCATATTAAACTCTATGGGTTATTTAATGCCGAAATCTAAATATTTTGATCACAATTTTATGGCTTCAACTAAATATATTTTGAGCACAATTGTATGCTTTCAACTACAGATAAAATGTATTGTTGGTCATTTTGCTTTAAAATGCATTGTTGGTAATTTTACTACAAAATATATTGCTGGTAACTTTTTTTATGTAAAAATGTATTGCTGGTATTTTTCGTAGAAAAATGTATTTTTATACTTTCATTGTGTTTCGTATTTGTTTGTAGGTTCGCGATTTGCCCATAATTGAGACCATAGGTGCTACTGCCCTTGGTCAGAGTGGACCTGGGAACAATCACATTTTTAAGAGGTGGTTCTATGCTCAGCAAAAACTCCCAATCAGAGGCCTTACTGCTAAATGTCATTTATTGTCACACCCAGCGCTAATATAAGGAGAAAAGAAGGCTTGGAGAATCTGTCATTATTAACTGTAGCAATGTACAGCAAGAGTGTAAGAGTCTGAGATTCGGGGAACACCTAACCAATTACTCTCCCAGCGACTATGGGGGTAATAGGGAGAAAAAGATGGGCAGTAACAAAAATAACATAACCTCGGAAACTACTGCAGTAACTTTAGGAACAAAGTGCTTCCCAGGACACTGTTTCTTGCCAACTGCTACCTACTGGTTTTCCTGTTCCTTTTGTTAGCAAGAGGCATCTTACAAAGATCTTCAGTTGCAGAGAGGCCTGTAACTAGACATGCCAAGCTGTCTCGCTGATAATGGTGAAAACCCAGATGTAACTGGTGTTGACAAACATGTCCGCATGCCTCTTTTATATCTGTACTGACATGTGTTGACCACATTAATCTAACTTGTTTTTGTTGTTACTACTTAAGTACCTGATCACAAGATAACCAAATTTCAAATCTAAATTGTTTGTCCATTTAAAATATTACATTTATTAGAAAAATATATTCAGTTTAAATACATAGGCTATAGGCTACGGTCGATTTTCGTTTCATTCCGTGGACATAAAATTTATATGAAAAAATTTTACTTGATTTCGGGAGTTTCGATGCCGTAGAGTCTAAATCTAAAAAGTTCTCCAGGTGAGAATTGCCCATTTTTTTATAAATTGCATTTTAAATTGAATATTTTATCGGTAAATCTAAGCATAAAAATAAAGTAGGGGAGGTAATAATTGAGTAAATATGACGTTTCTTAGGCTAGTAGTTATCTCCCTTAAATTCAAAAATTTTAAAATACAGCGAAAATGAATTCCCTGAATAGTAATGAAGTATTTTTATTTCTGAATATTTGAAAAAGTTATTTAGTGATTTCTTTTACATTTTGTTTCAGATGGCGATGAAAACAATAGGTACAATTTGTATCATGCTAGCATGTATTTAAGAAATCAGATTATTTCTGTGGAATCACCAATATCTTGGCCTCCTAAGAGCAATAGTGTAACTACAGAATGTGCTATGAAGATAATTCCTGTAGAACTTTTTAATGCATTGGCATTGATGTGTGGTCTTTCTGATGAAGTTGAAATGAAGAATAGATTTATTACTGTGTCTGAGAAAGATAAGAGAAAGCTACTTGCCATAGCACAAGATATTCTGAACCTTTATCACAGAGGAAATTTGTTTTTACCAAGGCATTATGCACTGGGAATGGCTGTTCGACACTGGACTGGTCAGTCAAAACTTATAGCCATTTTAAATGGGTTTGGGCACTCTATAAGCCACAGCACAACTCTAGAACTGGATATGGCTTTGGCTGAACAACAACTATCAAAAAGTAACATTCCAGAGGGTTTTAAAAAAAAAACTTTTACACATTTAGCCTGGGATAATAATGACTTTGGAGAAGAAACTCTGAGTGGTAAGGGAACAACCCATAATACAAATGGGATCATAGTGCAGCAGCTGACTTCTGATCACTTATCACATATTGAAGATGTCGCAATAGAAAAAGACCAGCCCCAAATGATCAGGAGTAAGAAGCGCAGTGTGATGCTAAATGAAGCGCCCATACCAGAATATTATGTGGCAAAAAGAGTAGGCCCTTTCCTACCTTCAGTTTCAATTGACAGCATTCAAAATGCTTTATTTAAATCATTTTGTGAGACCAAAACAAGCATTACTGATTTGACTATGACCATGATCAATATGCACTGTGAAAGTGACAACCAAAACACTACTCCAATTCCAGGTTGGACAGGTTTCAATATTCTTTTATTACAAAACCAAATACCACCAAAAAGCAATATTGGATATTTGCCTGTGGTCAATGGTAACCCAACTCAACTAAGTACTGTGAATGCAGTATTTTTGAAAAGTCTTGCTATTGCTGATGAGCTTGAAACTGAATGTATTGTATTAACATTTGATCTTGCATTTTATGCTAAAGCACAGCAAATATGTTGGAATGATGCCATGTATATGCAAAAAACAGTTGTCAGACTTGGTGAGTTCCACACCTGCATGTCGTTTCTCAGTGTCATTGGAAAGCGCTTTGAAGATTCGGGGCTAGCTGATGTCCTACTTGAAGCTTGAACAGTGGCACAAGGATCACTACCTGGAGTCATGAAAGGCAGGCACTATAATCGAAGTGTCAGAGTCATAAAAATTATGTCTGAAGCCTTAAGGAGGAAACTCCTATCTACTTTTATTGAAACACAAAGTGAAGAAGAAAAAGCTAAATTCATTGCATTGTCTAAAAATTTATATTATGCTTTTCCCAAAACATGAGTTACTTATATTATGCTTTTCCCAAAACATGAGTTACTTGAATATGGCAGATTTGTTTTTAAATCTTATTCGTGCTACACGAACAGGAGATTGGGCCCTTCACCTTAAATCAGCAGCAGAAATGGTACCTTGGTATTTTGCATATGACCATTTGAACTATGCTAGATATCTTCCTGTTTATATCTATGAGATGCTTGCTGTTCCAGATACCCACCCTGCAATAGCAAAGCATCTTGCTGCTGGGGATTTTGTAGTTCAGCAACAAAACCAGTACCCCTTTGGTCAGACGGCAATGGACCAGACGATTGAACAGACAATGAATAGAGATAACAAGACCAGAGGTCGGCAGATTGGATTCTCAAATAATGCCAATGCTGTTCATCGTTGGATTTTATATTTTAATCAATGTGCTCAAATCTCTAAAACTGTACTGAAACGGCTGGAAAAGGAGAGGGCTGCCATAATAAAAAAGACCTTAGTAGTTCTCGATATCAAAAGGATGAAGCAGATATTCAGAGTGTCATGCAGACAATTAAATCTATGCAAAAGCCATTTGCATATTGTGAAAAAGAATTAATTAACATTGCATCTGGCCAAGTAGCATCTTTTGAAATTAAAGATGACATTTTGACAGCACATGAACAAGGCTGTAATATTTCTAATCAGTTTGTTCAACAACGACTAATTTTGAAAAATGTGGAGTTGAATGCACCATTAAAATCAATGAAGATAAAAACTTTTAGTGATCTTCAGAAAAAGCATTCACAACAAAAGAGCAAGAAGGAAGCAGATTGCTTGAAAGCAGATAAAGACCTTCTCACTAGGCTTCTTATAGTAGCAAGAACCCGAAAAGTTGACCTGGAAGAAATTTTTTCACATTGCCTTTCAGAGTTCCCATCTAGCCAAAGTAACATTGATGGTTCTTTGCAGCGTACTAACAAAGCTGCATTATTTCATTATTTTCTTGTAAAGTTTCCTGATATGAAAATTAACAATATTCCAAAAATGCAGCACTGATATTAGATGGAATGGCAGTAATACAATGTTCCATCAAGGTTTGGTGAGCTAAGTATTTATGTTTTTAGATATGTAATCAAGCTTGCTTCTACTTATATGTCATCAAGAGTTGACTTTGTCTGTGGTAAGTACAATCCATGGAGTATTAAAGACTCTGAAAGAAGACGTCATTTGATTACCCCATGACACCTGTTACGTGCTCTGAATGAAAAACAGAAAACACCGGTACAATTTCGAAAATTCCTCATGTCTGGTGAAAATAAAGAATCCCTCATCTTATTTATGTTGATGCATTGGAAAAAATTGTCAGCAGAAGAATTTCATGGAAAAACTGTGATTGCTTCATTTAGCCAAGGATGTTTCATGCTGTGTCCTCATAGTGACACAAATGAAGTAATCACAGAAACTTTGCCAGCATTAACAACTGACCATGAAGAAGCCGATACCCTTCTTTTGCTTCATGCAAAGCATGCATCAACTGCTTTCCCTTCCATTTTCATTAAGACTCCAGATACGGATGTTTTTCTTCTTTGCCTTGCTCATCAAAATGAATTAAACTGTGATTTATATATGGCTACTAATACCAACCGATCATCTTGTTTGATCTCTATTAAATCAGTTGCAAAGAAATGTGGACCTGCTCTTCCAAGTGCTTTACTTTCTTTGCATGCATTCACTGGCTGTGATACTGTTAGCTGCTTTAAGGGAAAGGGTAAAATAAAACTCTTTGAGTTAATGAAAGAAACAGAGGAATTTCTTCAAACTTTCACACTTTTAGGCTCCAACTGGCACCTGACAGATGATTTGTTCCAGCAACTAGAAAAATTTGTGTGCTCTCTATTTGGACAGAGAAATGTTTCTTCTGTAAATACTGCTCGTTTTAATATTTTTCATATGTCTGGAAAATTGGATAATACTCTACCACCTTGCCAAAATAATTTATGGTTACATGCAGAAAGGGCAAATTACCAGGCTGTAATTTGGTGACAATCTCTTCACATTAATATTAATGCTCCTTCTGCAACAAATCATGGCTGGAAATGTGAAGATCAAAAACTCGTTGTTCATTGGAGCAGCCTTCCTAAAACTCTATCTACCTTGATGAACTTAGTAAAGTGTAACTGTAAGAAGAACAGCTGTAACACAGGCATTGTTCTTGTGTTTGTCAAACACTGCCTTGTACCAACCTTTGCCAGTGTATAGATTGTTTTAATGTACTTAAAAAATAATGAAGTGCAGCAGATTAATGAAATAGAAGATTCTGACTCCTCAGAGGGCGAATGATAAGATGAGCTTGCAGGATTAGAGGGCAATTAATTATTTTTCAATTCCTTTTATAAATGTATTACTTGATAACAATTATTTCAACATAACTGAAAAAAAACTCTTGTTACAATATTTTTTTTATATATATAGTGAAAGTTAGTCTAAACATTAAGATTTCTATATCAGTCAATGTGTATGTGTGACAAAATTACATCAAAAAGTAAATGGCAGTCCAAAATGAAGAAAAGTCAATCACCAGAAGTATTTGAAAACAGTTCTTCCATCTATGATTTTTGGAAGGCACAAGATTTGGAAACATATATAAAGGTTTTTCATGTTTTTTTATCAAATTAATGTACATTGCAATGTTTTACGAGGTTATTCAAATTTGAGAAACTCACACGACAATAGAAAGTAACGTTTTCATTGTTATGCTTTTATGCAAGTCATTTTTTTTTTCTGAAAATTCCTGATTAAATAAATTAACACATAATATAAGAGCATAGATATATCAGCTTCTTGTTGATACACTTAAATGGGCTAAAAAACTTATTTAAAGTTCATATTACATGAAGTAAACCATCAAAATGGACTTTTTCCATAAATGACACACCCTGTATTATCTCCCCTTTTCTGAAGCAGTGCGCACATTTAGC
Source organism: Acanthosepion lycidas (assembly GCA_963932145.1). Taxonomy (NCBI): domain Eukaryota; kingdom Metazoa; phylum Mollusca; class Cephalopoda; order Sepiida; family Sepiidae; genus Acanthosepion; species Acanthosepion lycidas. The sequence goes on along the minus strand of OZ010615.1, from coordinate 22,713,522 downwards.
CTGGAGATCTCTTCAGATTTGAAATCAGCACGAAAAATACTCCTAGAAACACTTGAAATTTTCTCATATGAATAAAATGTCCACGAACTCAAAATCTAAGCCCTTTTTTGGCCTCTGGCCCATAGCCTAACAGAAGGACTCATAAAAATGACTTCAAACAGCTGCACATTTCACTCTTTTCCTGTTACCCAAGGGTTGTTGCTAGACAGAATAGGAAATTAGACTTTGTACTTTGGAAATTAGATTTCTGTTTCATTTCAATTGTATGTATATATATATATATATATATATATATTTGTAGGTGTGCATGACCTAAAAACATTTCAGATTTGATTTGTTTTCTACAGCTTATCAACCCTTTGCAGAAAAAATTTTTAAATTATAAAAAAAATTTTTTTTTTGAGATTATAGTGATTTAGTGATAAAAATCTTACTAATTAATCCATATCTGGGGGGAGCAGATATGGATTCTTACTTTTCCCAAGGATATTTGTGTGTAGGTGAATATAATGAATCCAACTGAAATTGGAATCATTTTGGTTTATTCATGTGCCTCAACAACAAGAAAATGGGAACATAAACTGTGTCAGACAGGGGTCATTCCCTGTAGTGATGACCCGAGTTGGATTTAACAAGTTCGTCAAATAGGTCCTCTTTCATGGAGCTTGAATTTCTCCCAGTTTAATCACGAATAGTCAAATACAGACCCTAGCCTACACCTTTTTTGGTCAAGACTGATTGCAGATATGTAAGAATTTTGCTCCTAAGTACTCTAAACTGTCATGCCTCATTAAAAGATCATATTTTCACTCTCAGATCATTTGAGCATAATCGTATATCACTACTTAACCTTTACCATGCCACAGGTGACAATAGTTGTCATATAATTCTCTCCCTTTGCTACTCTTGGCGCATTCTGTTGCCTGAGACGGTTGCTATAAATAAACACTTGTCAACTGTTATTTCTGGTATTTTAAGCCAGAAATCGCCTACTACTGCTTTGGAACAAGGCTAAATTTCTTCTGTTTTCCAATGCCATTTTGAATTATTCTACACTCTACATGAATTCTCTCCCTTTGCTACTCTAGGCATTTTCTGTCGCCTGAGACGGTTGCTATAAATAAACACTTGTCAACTGTTATTTCTGGTACTTTAAACCAGAAATCGCCTACTACTGCTTTGGAACAAAGCTAAACTGTTTTCTAACGCCATTTTGAATTCTTCTACACTCTACACAAGGTGTAACACTGATTAAACCCACGTTAATTTTTTCATGATTTTTTGTAAACAAAAATGGTCACGTCAATATCCAACAAAGACTTTATTCAGGAGTTTTTCTTTGATTAACACACCGATGATGATTTTGAAGGCTTTACTTGAGTGGGTATTGATGGTGAAGTGGTCGAAGATGATAACCACACTAGTGATGTAGAGGAAAGTGACAATGATTACTAACGACTACTAATGACTACAAAATAATAACTTTATTCATCAACAAGACAAATAAATATGAGTCAGTTGAAAGAAAGAGCAAGCAAATGCTTGTGCCTTTTCATATGTAAACACGGGGAGACACATCACTTTTTTGTCAAAATAAAAGCCTTTTTCGCGATTTTGTTTCTTATTGCACCCCCAGATCTCTGCAAGGAGTAATAAAAGTTAAAGTACGTTGAATTATTTATATTAGGTTGGTGCAAAAATAATGACGTAATAATGTCGTTTTTTGACGTTAAAAAATACGTCAAAAAACGACATTGTTACGTCATTATTTTTGCACCAACCTAATATTTCTTAATGTATTTGTTTTTTATTTTGCATTCTTGATTTCGCATTTCAATTTTTTTGTTTTCAACGTCATAACATCAAAATGCTTTACATCAAAATATTACTCATTGATTTCATTTTTTAGTGCACAAAAATTAAAATCTATATGCACAATACAAAGAAAGTTATAACAATTTTAAAACAGTAGGTGTTCATGTTTTCGCACCCTCAAAAAAAAAAATGGCAGGGGGAACAATTCTAGAAAGAATTTTTTACAGTACAGGTTGACAAGCTTGTTTCACAGATCATCTGTTAACTCAAAGTGTTAATCCTCACCAGGTGGCACAAGACCACAATATTGTGGTCTTGTGCCAGACTAAAATTTTTAAGGAGAAAAAGAAAAAAAAAATTCTTTTTAGAGATATTTTTGTTCTTACTTGGCTGGAGCCATTGTCAAACTTTTCTGGCAGAAAGACAAGCTGTTTCACAAAAGTGACTTTACTCGGCAGCTCAATGACACGAAAAAGGGTTCGAGTGTCAAGGGCAAACAAATTGATGAAACGAGACCGTCCAGCAGCCGCAAGGGTACGTCCGTTACTGTGGGGGAAAAAAAGAAAATAAGTTAATGGCTACATTGGCATCCCACATAAAGAACAGAAATTAATAATAAAAATATAAAAGAAGCTGTGGATGGCCCAAAGTTTAACAACATGGAAAATTGAACTGACACTCTTTGGGTCCTGTCAATGAATTTAACTAACACCTTTATCCACTCAAGGACACATGGCACAGTGGATAAAGGCGTTAGTTAGATCCAGTGACAGGACCCAATGAGTGTGAGTTCAATACCTGGTTAAGGCGGTGGAGAACTTGGAAAGGGGAATTAACAGAAGATAACTGATAACTGACATCCATTAGACATGGCATGTGGAACTAGAACAGTCTACCCCAGTGAGCGAAATAAAGGATAGATGTTCAACATTCCAACCACCTGAAGAAATGGCTGAAATGTGATAAATATGGTAACAAAGATGAAGACAATTGTTCAAATAATGTAAATAGTGTACATAATACCTCATCTCAGAAATATAGACAGATACTGAATTTTCTTAGTCTTGTCATCTTCGTCTAAAAAAGTAATTCATCTTCCTTCCATGACTTTCTCTCTGTCTGAGCCTCTTGCTCTGTATTTTGAAGCAGTCAATAGTAAATGTTCCATAGTGAGTTTTGCAACAGGTTCCACAGTTTTCAATTTTGACAAAACCTCCGATGACACATATTATTACAACTGTTATGTGATATCTGTCCTCCTGTATAGCAGCAAATGCTGGACAATCTCAAAGATGAAGAAGAGACTTGAAGCAACAGAAATGTGGTTCTACAGAAAGATGCTGAAGATACCATGGACAGAACATGTGAGTAATGATGAGGTTTTGGAGGAAATGGAAAACAAAAAGGAAACTTGTATTTAACATCAGGACGAGACAGTTGACAATTTGGGGGCAAGTAATGAGGAAAGACAGATTCCAGGACAGAAGAAAGCAGTACGTAACATACTTGATGGGCTTGAGCAAATGGATGGTGGGTTTGGGAGAAATAACAAAAGACAAATCTTATTAAGAGCTACAAGAGACAGGAAGATGTGGAGGGCTATGATGTACTGAAGGTACCTGGCACATAAAAGAAGACTAGATTGGCAATTAGGTCTGTTTTACTGTTGAACTAGCTAAATGAACCTCTCACTTCTATTCTAATAGTTTTTTTTTCTAACACTTCTTGCTTCCCTGCCAACTACAATCTTCAAATATTCAAATGCAAAATCAATCGCTATCTTCTGACTTCCTGAAGCCTGCTCCTTTATTGTCCTTTTCTTCACTGCCTCACTGAAGTCTTCTCATGCTATTTAACTCCCTACAATCCCCTGTGTCTTAGTGGCACTGTGACCTTGCTTGGGGTTGAAACAAAACAAAAAAATGACAAATTTGCAATATGAGACATGTAAGTGAAACAAATTTGCTCAGATGAGCCTACCTGCTTGATACAAGTGTCCTGTACCGGGGCTTCTTGCCAGCAGGGATTGGAAGTTCAAATTTACATGTGAGTGAGTCCAGCTCCCAGCCAAAAATTGAGTCATCCTTGAAGCATGTCAAGATGATGTTGCTTAAGGGAAGAAAGAAAACCTAAAAAATAATCAAAAGAAGACAATGTGTTACGAAAATAAAGAAATGAATTTGATTTTCCTAGGGTACTCCAGATCTTTGGCCTTGTGCCAAACATGATAAAAGTATTATTATAAAGAAATACAGCAATAGATGCAATTAAGTCTAATACTGTTCACTGACTTTTTTGAAAAATTTAAATTTGAAAATTTTTAAATATTGATTTTTAAGCTGGCTTCATATTCTGGAGAGCATCAACCATAGTGAAAATAAAGAGGTGTAAAAGCAATAATCTGAACAACTTTTGGAGTGGTAATCAGATTTATAAAATGAATGTTTGTATACCTTTTTTTTTCGTTTTTTTTTTTTTTTTTAAAGCTTAGCACCCCGAGCAAGGCATGAAGCCACTAGGATGCAGGGTGGTTGCAGAAGATTTGTAGCAAGAGCAGATAGGAGTGATAGAAGAAAGGATGAAGGGAAGGGTAGTGTGTAGATCAAGGTAACTGGAGATGTCGATTGACATTACATTTGAATAGTTGGAGATTATAGCTATCAGGGAAACAGTAATTGGGAAGGGTGTTCCATAGGCGAGAGGTGCGAGGTATGAAGCTATTGGAGTAGAAGAGACGGCTACATTTTAAAGTTTCTACAGTGTAAGGGTGAGAGCGGGATGCCAGCCTCGTAAGGCGCTTGTATTCATGGAGACTGGGGACCAGGGAAAGCAGCTCATTGGAGCAATTGCCATGAAAGTATTTGTAGAAGAGACAGAGAGAGGCGACGGCGCATCTGTGAGATAGTGGCTGCAGGCGAGACGGCAGATCAGGGCCAATCACATTACATATCCGTCTCTGGATCTTGTCAAGAACTCTGAGATAAACAGGTGCCCCAGACCATATATGGCAGCAATACTCCATGCAAGGGCGAATGGTCGTTTTGTATATTTGAAGTATCGATTCAGGGGAGAAAAATTTCCTGGCGCGGCACAGAGAGCCAACTTTCCTCACGGTGGACAATGCAGTTGACTCAATGTATTTGTTCCATCTCAGGTCAGCAGTCAGCGTGAGACCGAGCAGACGCAAGGAGTCACTCTCAAGAAGTTGACTATCAGACATTCTAATGGGGGGCAGGTAAGGATATCTATGGTGGTTAATGGAGAGTAGTTTAGTTTTAGAGGCGTTAAATTTGACCATCCAATTGTTGCCCCAGTTAACAACCGATTAGAGGTCCATTTCAAGACGCGCGGCCAGGTTAGTTTTGACCGCGACACTAGATTTGCTTTTGAGGCAGGAGTAAATTGTAGTGTCGTCCGCGTAGATGCCAACTTGGGAACCTATGGCGTCAGGAAGGTCATTGATGAAAATAAGGAAAAGTGTGGGGCCAAGGATGGAGCCTTGGGGAACACCTGCGTTCGGGGGATAGGAACTGGAGGAGAAACCGTTGAGAACGACCTTCAATTCTCGATTTGATAGGAATGATTATATCAGATCAAACAGTCGACCAGTAATACCGTAACCCTGGAGCTTACGAAGAAGGCCGGCATGCCAAACCCTATCAAATGCTTTGGAGATGTCTAGGGCCATGGCACGAGCCTCACCATTATTTTGAAGCGCTTGGTAGACGGTTTCCGTGATGGCCGTAAGCACGTCAACTGTAGAACAGGTATAGCGGAAACCGTATTGCTTGTCTGAGAGAAGGTCGTGTGTGGTGTGGTGCTTAACCACGTCTGTGTTGATTAGGGCTTTGAAGACTTTGCCGAAGAGGGGTAGGAGACTAATAGGATGGTAATTAGCGGGGTCAGAGGGTCTCCAGAGTTCTTAAAGACAGGAACAATGGATGCGGACTTCCAGCAGTCGGGAAAGCAGGATTCCTTGAGGCAGTAATTATACAGTTTAGAGAGGGCGGGTGCTAGCTCATGCGCGCATTTCTTCAAGACAATGGCTGGTATGCCGTCTCCACCACTAGCCTTGTGGGGATCTAATTTGGAGATAATACCCAGTACTGATGATGGGGTTATGCCTAAAGAAGGGCATAGTATTTAGACCATTTGAAACATGGGAATAATGGTGAAAGCAACAAAAGAAAGAGTTTAACAATTACTTTGCTGATGTCAAAATGATCAAATTTCAAATCTAAATTGTTTGTCCATTTAAAACACATTTATTTGAAAATATATTCAGTTTAACCTTTGGCACAATAGAATTCTATGGTGACAATTTTTACCTCCAGTGTGCTAAAGGTTAAATACAGAGGTCATTTATTTGAACCAGCATTTATGAGACTAGTTTGGTACATATCACTTCACTGATGGTAAGATGGTCACCCAACTTCTCGAGAATTCCTCTTTGCGACTACTCAGTCTCACATTGACTGCTAACCTGAGATGGAACAAATACATTGAGTCAATAGCTTCGTCCACCACAAGGAAAGTTGGCTTCCTGTGCCATGCCAGGAAATTTTTCTCGACGAAGTTGATCCTTCAAATCTACAAATCAACCATTTGCCCTTGCATGGGGTATTGCTGCCATATATGGTCCAGTGCCCCTTCTGTTTGTCTCAAGGTTCTTGATAAGATCCAGAGACAGATATACAATGTAATTGGCCCTGATCTGGCATCTCGTCTGCAGTCACTCTCTCAAAAACATGCCATCGCCTCCCTCTGTCTTTTTTACAAATACTTTCATGTTAACTGCTCCGATGAGCTGGTTTCGCTGGTTTCCAGACTTCATGAATTTAAGCGTTCTACTAGGCTGGCATCTCGCTCTCACCCTTTCACTGTCGAAAATGTTAAATGTAGCCGTCTCTTCTACTCCAATAGCTTTATGTCTCGCACCTCTCGCCTGTGGAACTCCATCCCCTTTTCCTGTTTCCCTGATAGCTATAATCTCCAACTATTCAAATGTAATGTCAATCGACGTCTCCAAATGCCATGATCTATCCCCTATCCTTCTCTTCATCCTTTCTTCTATCACTTCTATTTCGAGTCACTCCAATTCTCTGTAACCCCTTGCGTGCTAATGGCTTCCTGCCTTGCTTGGAGTGAAACACTTAAAAAAAAAAATTGTTTTTCCATTTAAATAAAATACATTTATTAGGAAATATATTTACTTTAAATACAGAATTAATTGAATTACTTTTTACAGTTTATTAGCTCTTTTCTTGAACCCTTGCTCTGTTTGAGATATTCAGGAAGGTGAGTTTTTGTTGATTTCTCTCTACATTTTGAACTGTATCAAAGATCTTATTGAGTTCACATAGCCCAGAAGTAGCTGAACCTCTTCCTGGCTTGGCCAGAGTCTGAAGGTGTTGTCTACGTATCTCAACCAGATGGTTCTTATTTTTTATTTATTAGTCATTGTTTCTTTATTAATTCTATGAATCTTAAAATGATTGTTATAGCTGCCAAAAGTTTTAAATAAGACAATTCTTCTCATCAGAATCCATCTTGCCCATTTATAAATCTACCATTCGTCCATGCATTGAATACTGCAGTCATATCTGGTCTGGCGTGCCTACTGCTTATCTCCATATTCTTGACAAAATTTAAAGAAGGTTCTGCAATTTAATCGATCTTGACCTGGCATCTTGACCTTAGTCATTTTCTCACTTACATGGCATGGCTTCTATCTTTTCTACAAATATTTTCATGGCAACTGCTGATGAGTTTGTTGTCTAGGTATAAAGTGCCATTGCCGACACTGGAGTTTGAACACAGATCGACAAAGAGCAAACATGTTGTAAGCAGTGGATGATCCCTTTTTTTACACTGTATGGGTGGTGGGAATTGAAGTTGATGTATTGTCCAGTGAATGTTGGCTTGTGGTATGCGGATGTCTTGAACCCATGCTCTATTCGAGTTATTGGCACATTCAGGAATGCCAGTTTGTTGTCAATTTCCCTCTCCATCTTGAACTGTATCGATGATCTTATTGAGTTCACATCGTCCAGAAGTAACTGGACTTCTTCCTGGTCTGGCTGAAACTAATTTTTTTTTTTTTCGCAAGTGACTATTGCCTTAATAATTTTTTGAGAATAACAATTATTTTTTCTAGATACAAGTCCTACTATTTAACTCAATGCTAAGTCAGGGAAGTGATGGATTCATGCCTCCAAATATAATTGCATGTAATTAATGTAACATTAAATACAGAAGTAGTTATAGAAATAATTTCAAAGCACTGGCTTATAATTTTCTTTTCTGTTACCTAGGGTTTGTTGCAAGACAAAATGGAAATTAGCCCTCTCAACACAGATGTCTATTTCAGTTTAATTCAAATTGTGTGTCTACATGTATGTGTACATGCATTTATATTTTAATTCAATGACAGACCTAAAAATAGGGCTACAAAAAAAAAAAAAAAACCATTAAAAAATAATTTTATTTATTACCGAATAATTTATGAAAAGTTCTATAAAATCTTATCTCATTATTTTAAGGGTTTAAAAAGAATTAACTTTTTTTTACCTTCCACAAATGTGATGACTTTATTACTCAATCCAGGGTAGGTGTTGTCCAGTGTTGAAAAGAATGTATTATTCCAATGTTTGATGTCAAACTCAGTCAAATTGTATGTCTATGTGTGTTTACATACATTGAATGGCACAAAGAAATGCGCAACACAGATATATATACATTAAATACACACACATGCAAAGTCACATGCAGACAGTGTACAGCAGAGAGAGAATCATCACATCTTTTATGATATAGTCTTCCAAAATTATTTCAGGCCTTGGTGCATGTCTTTGTTGCTTTTATAAATCTTCAAGCTAATTTGTTGGGAGAAAGCACAGAAGATGTAACGGCTTAAAGAATTATTGACGAATGTCTTAAACTCAGTATTACAAGTAAAATAAGTCATAAGTCATTGTCTTAGGCAAATAACTCTTCTGTCATCCATCTACACAAGCTCACTTGATAGGTTACTTGCTGTTTCCCCTCTGCCCTTTTATCAGCCCCAAAAGAAGGAAAAAGAATAATTAAAAATCATCAATGATCAATATCCACTGTAATGCTCCAACATAAATCACTGGCTTTATTCCATGAAGTTGTCTGAATAGTATCCTCATCTTTATTGTTTTCATTACTATCCTGCAGTCAGTGCAATATTTTATTTTATTTTTTTAAGCATTTCACCCCAAGCCAAGACAAGACAGGAGTGCCACTAGTATGCAGGGAGTTAGTGAATGTGAGAGAAAAAACTGGGTGGGGGTTGAAGAAAGGCTTGCTTTGGTTTACGGCATATCAACCTCAATAAGTTATTTAATGCCAACAAGATTTTTATTGCTGATAATATTTTTCCAAAAAGGTATTTCTAGTAATATTTTTTCGTCAAAAATGTACTGCTTCCAATAATTTTTTTACAAAAAAGTATTGCTGGTATTAAAACCTATTTTTACACACTATTTACATTATTCAGACTATTGTCCTCATCTTTGTTGCCATATTTATCACAACTTTTCGGCCACTGTATGCTCCGCCCTTCGTCAGGTGATTGAAATGTCAAACTGAACACTTTATTTCAGTCACTGGAGTAGACTGTTCTAGTTCCATGTGCCATGTCTAATGGATGTCAGTTATCAGTTATCTTCTGTTAATTCCCTTCTCCAAGTTCTCCACCACCTTAACCAGGTATTGAACTCACACTCTACCCCAGTGAACAAAATAAAGGGTTCAGTTCAACATTCCAAACACCTGAAGAAGGCCAGTGCATACAACAGCCGAAACATTGTGATAAATATGGCAACAAAGATAAGGATAAGTCCGAATAATGTAAATAGTAAGCATAATACCTCATCTCAGAAATATAGACAGATACTATTTTTACACTTTCAAAGTGTTTTGACCCCAGTTTAGGGGTTAACTATTTGCCCATAGCTGGGACCCTAACAGGTACTACCATCCTGGGTCAGGGTGGACCTGGGAACACCAGCAATTAAGGGGTGGTTCCATGCTCCTCAAAACCTCGTGATCAGAGGCCTTGCTGTCGGATGTAGTTTATTGTCTTACCCAGGATGCAGATGTAGTTTATCATCATACCCAGGATGCGGATTGAAGAAAGGATGAAAGATGAACAGGGCTCAAGTCAGCAGAAGATGGTAATTGATATTGCATTTAAGTTTTTGAAGATTGTCGTTATCAAAGGAGCAAGAAAGAGGAAGGGAGTTACACTGTCAGGAAGTACAAGAAAAGGAACTCTTGCTCATCAGAGCAGTTGTCTTGAAAATATTTGTAAAAAAGACAGAGGGAAGCCACATTTACGTCTGTGAGAAAGTTTTTAATGTTGAGATGCCAAGTCAAGACCAGTTACATTGCAGATCCTCCTCTGGATTTTGTCAAGAACCTTGAGATGAACAGCAGGGGCACCAGACCAGATATAGCAACAGTATTCAATGCATGGACAAATGGTAGATTTGTAGAGGTGTAAGATGAACTCTGACAAGAAAAACCTGGCATAACACAATGAATCAACTTTCCTTGCTGGGGATGCAGCTATGGATTCAATGTAGTTGACCACTTCAAGTCAGTCAGAAACATGAGGCCAAGAAGAATAGGGAGGATTGAGGAAAGGACAAAGGATGAAGTGAATTCAAGAAGACAGAATATGGCGATTAACATTGTAGTTTCAAGGAATTGGTAGGGAGTTCTACAGGTGGGAAGGACGAGAAAAGAAACTGTAGGAGAAGTGGTGATTGCATTTAGCTATTTTGGCAGTAAAACAGTGGGACCTAGTAGCACTTTTAAATTCGTGCAGTTTGTGGGAAACGAGGTGGAAAAAAGCTCTTCAGAGCAATCATCATGAAAAGACAGAGGAAAGCCATGTTAGGTTAGTGAGAAAATGACTGAAGTCAAGATGTCAGGTCAGGATTGATGACAATCAGTCACAAATCCTTCTTTGGGTTTTGTCAAGAATCTCAAGATTTACAACAAGGGCACCAGACCAGATTTGGTCTTTTAATGTTGGTCAGAAATTCTTTGAGAAAGTACTGTATTATTCTATGAATTATTCACAAATATCCTTATTTTTATTGTTTTGATCATTTAGCCATCCAAGGACGGAACACTGATATTAGAGAAAGAAACGAATACATCAAAAAACTCTTCCACAATGGAGGAGGACAATTAGCAATATGCAGATATATCAAAAGACCAGAAATATTAAGTAGAATCTGCACTGGCCAACTTGCACAGGAACAAAGCCACAGGACCAGACAGAATCTGACTGGTAAATGATTTTAGTATTCGCAAGATTAGACATAAATTAAATATACAACACTAGTGATATATCAGAAGCCTTAAGTAGATGTATTTTCATACCACTACCTATGAAACCAAGTACAAACAAATATGAACTCCATCAAACAATCAGCCTAATGAGCTACATGACAAAACTAATCCAAATTCAGATGAACAGAGCATCCAGCAGAATCAGATCTGAAATTGGAACAAGAACAGTGTAGGTTTGTTAAAGACACTTGAACAAGGAATGCAATCTTTATGATATCAGAAAGAGCAATACAAATGCAGAAGGAAGTGTAGCTGTGTTTTATATATTTTTTGTTCTTTTAAGCATCTGAACATATTGACATATTTGAGAAAGATGTTAGAATAATCCAGAACCTATACTGGTAGCAAAGCACCTGCATATGGATAGGAGTTCAGTAAGTATACAAAAATTGAAAGGGGTGTAAGACAAGGACCAGAGATATTAAAATCTGAAGTGGAATCTGCATTGGCTGAAATAAACAAAAACAAAGCAGCAGGACCAGAGAGAATTGTAATAGAGATTCTGGTAGATGATTTTGGCATTGAGAAAATTACAGACATAATAAATGAAATATACAACAGTGTTGATCTACCCTAAGAACTAAGTAGATCTATTTTTATAGCACTGCCTAAGAAGCCAGTTGCAAATGAATGTGAACTCCAGCTTAATGAGCCACATAATAAAACTTACCATCCAAATTCTGATAGAGCTCATAACAGAATTAGAGTGGAAATAGGACAAGAACAATGTGATTTTGTCAAAAACACTGGAACTGTGATATTTATGCTCAGAATCATATCAGAAAGAGGAATACCAATGCAAAAGGATGGTGTGTATGTGGGTTTTATAGATTAATAGAATATTTTTGCAACATGCTGATGTGTGTTGAAATCCTCACAGTATTTAGTATTGTTGAAGTTATTGCTAACATTTTTGTCGAGATTTACAACCTCTACGTTTCATTTAATTTTGCAAACCAATTGATGAAATTTAGATAAGCTGATTTATTTGGAAAAATACTTTAAAAAAAACCCCTACTTTGCAGTTTAATAATTTCTTTAAATTTATAGGACTTCATGGTAAACAATATTTTTAAGAAAATTTATTTCTTTCCTTTTTAACAGCAAAAAATAAATTCTTAGGATTTCTTACTCTTGAGCATGCAACATACAATTGGCTATGCATAAATATTTCTTTCTGGAACCAAATTTTAACTTTGTTTGGCCTTGTGATTTGTTTATAGTTCCTGCAAATGCAGGTTGAACTGGAAACTGGAGTTTTGTATATAAAAACTTAAAGGAAAGATATGCAAAAAACATTATTGTATTTTTATTAAATAAGTATTTGTTATTTTAATCATTAATTCGTTTTTAAAATAGTGGGAGTATTTTGTATGTTAAATAATAAAACTTTTAATTAAAAAAAAAAATCAATTAAAATTTATGGTACTAAGCTATGCACCCTAGTAAAACCAGCCGTACTTTGTACCCCCTTACCTGTTTGCACTTCTCCCTAAAATATGGTTTTGATTGATAACTGTATGCTATTTTAAAGGGTGGGATGGACGGATGAATGGAATTCACAGAATTTTATATATAGATAGATACAAAAATGTTTGATAAAGTACGTCACAAAGAAGGATAGGAAAAACCTATACTGACAGCAACCTACACTGCATAAGTGACAAGGCCAAAAAGAAGGATAGGAGAAGGCTAGTCTTCAATCTGTCTTGTCTTAAACTTAGCTAGCCATAATATTCCTTACACCAAAACATATTCTTATTTACCATTCTCACTGCAGACACCATAATACCACAGAGCCTCTATGAAGTTCTAACTAGTTCCTAACGTGTAAAGCAATATCTATTTTGATATAATAGTAAAATTGTGATAAGGCCATCTAAACAATTACCATGAAAGTATTTATAGAAAAGGTCCCCCGGGATGCTATATTATGGTGGTGGGAAAGTGTACTGTTTAAAAACAATTTGTTAATTTGATGATTGCTTATTTATGGTAATGAATAGTTGACAACAAGTTAGTTTGTTTGATTATTTAATGTTGAAATCAGTTAAGCCATTAAAATGATTGCAGAAGTGGGAGACTAACTGAAGCCGAGATGCCAGGTCAGAACCGATAACATGGCAAATTCTTCTTTGGATCTTATCAAGAATCCCAATCTTTATTTTCAGATTATACATTTTCCTAACTTTATTCTGACCAGAACCACAAAGGTGAAGTCTTCAAATGAAATTAGAAACACAGTTTACCCAAGAAGATTTAACTGAATATCAGAGAGACTCATAGAGCCGTCTTGGGATAACATTCTCGGCTGATATCAAATGTGGAATGATTATATTGAATCAATTGCTAGGTTTACTGCTAGGAAAGTTGGTTCCTTGTCATACTAGACAATTTTCCTCTCCAGAATCTCTCTTACATATTTATAAGTCTACCATTTGTCAATGCTTAGAATATTCCTGCCACATATGGTCTGGTGCTCCTGTTATATATCTAGAGATTCTTGATAAAGTCCAAAGAAGAATCAGCAATATTATTGGTCCTGACCTGGCATCTCAGCTTCAGTCACTTTCCCACAACCGTAATGTAGCTTCCCTGTGCTTTTTCTAGAAATACTTTCATGGTAGTTGTTCGAATGAACTCTTCACTGTGGTACCTAGACTTTATGAATTTAAACGCAGTATTAGATTGGATGTTAAGTCTCATCATTTTATAGTTGAAATGGCTAGATGTAACCACAAGTTCTATGCTAACAGTTTCTTCTCTCACAATTCTTGCTTGTGGAACTCTCTTCCAGCTTCTTCATTCCCAATCAACTTTGATTTTCAAAAATTTAAATGCAATGTCAATCATTATATTTATTGTAATAGAATGTCCCACACTCCCTATCGCCTATGTGGACCAACTATATCAGTAGCTATATATAGTGAGCATAGGATATACCTGGGTGCATGCTTCAGGAATTACTAGCCTGCCACTAGATTCCCTGTTTTTCAGTAGTGTATTCTCTTTCTTTCAACTACGCGTGTTGCTGTTCCTTTCACTCGAGTACCACCTTGGTCTGTTTGGAACATCTTTAAGGATACAACAATATTCTGTCTTATTAATTCTTGTTCATTTATTGTTCTCTCTTCTTAATACTATTTTTTTTCATATTCTCTAGCATTCAGTAACCCTCTTGTGTCTTAGTGGCTTTATTGTGTCAATAGGGGTGATAAGATAATAACAAAAATATAATTACCTCTGTAATGTCAATGTTTTCGTTAATGTTCAGTTTTTTCAGTCGTTCAAATTTTTCAAGGTCCCAGAGGATAGCATCATCAATGGACGTGGTAATACCATAGCGTCCACTCATGTGGACAGAAATACGGTTGATGGCTGTCTGGTGACCTTTCATCTCCGCAACAATCTCTTTGGTTTCTGGAAGAAAAAATGCAAATTCAAACATGAGTCGTTTGAACCAATACTTTTGTCTTGCTTTTCATATTTACTGCAATGCTTCAGCCAATTCTTTTGATAGACTTCATCAGGTGTAGAAATAGTAAGAAAAAAAGAAGAATGACTTCTATACAGAAATAAATAGCAAGAAGGAAAAAAAAACCCCCAAAAAAACACTGTGGTTAATATAATAATAAACACAAGCCCATATCAGAATGTAGGTGATCACGACTCTCCACAACTTCCTGTTTTTTTTTGCTATCTCTCTTAATCCCTGTTCTGCCAACCATTTACATAAACTTGTTAGGTAGGTTCTGTCGCTCTTGCTTTCAATATATCCTGTGAGTGTCAAATTTCCCAAACCCTCTTTCCTTGCTATGTGTCCTAGAAATTTAAAATGTCTCTTTCAGTGCTAGGTCTATTTGAAAAGGATGCTCAGTTTTGAATATCTCTTGAACCAAATACAGTGACTTGAATAACTTGACAACTAAATAAAAAAGGATGTTAAACATATTGTTGTAGCTCACCGTAGTTTCATTGGGTGCTCAATACTTTTGGCCTCGCGCCACAGCTAAGTAAATAACCATAACAAGGATTGATAAATTTGTTTTTTAATCTTATTAACTTTTTGCAGGTTATTTAAAGCTAGAAAATATTTTTAGATTGTAAGAATTTTGGGTGGATAATAGTGATTTACTGATATAAGTTCTACTAATTAACCCATATTTGGGGGAAGAAAAGGCGGATTCATCCATTTTTCAAGGGTATTTGGATGTAGATGAATATGATGAATATGACTGGACTTGGAACTCGGTCCTTCAATATTCAGTTCCGAGTTGTTATCCATGACACCTCTGCACACCCAAGCTTACAGCACCTGTTATTCCCACGCAGTCACCCATCTAGGTACTGACCAGGCTCAATGTTGCTTAACTTGAGGGTAATGTAATGGTTAGAAATTTGGAAAGAGAAATTAAATTCCAGTGTTATGAAAGGTATGGATCCATTGCTTCTCTCCCCAGTTATGGGTTAAAAAGCAGGACTGACTAGTCTCTCTTGCCTTGTGTGTCAACCAGTCTAAGAGAAGGAAAACTAAATTCAAAACTAGCCTGAAGACAGATGGGCCCTGTCAAGTTATCTTGCTCTAGACACACTTCTTCTATAGACGGATGGGCTCTGTGGGAAAATAAAACAAAATCGATAAATAAAATAATTAAAAAAAAATGAAAAGAGGAAAAGAAATGCATTTTCCCATTATGCTAAGTGTAAAGGAACTGGAAATATGATTATCCCACTTGGTTTCAACAAAAGTCATTAGACAGCACTGGTTAAGTCTATAAAAAGATTTTCCTGCTTCATCCTCTCTCTCTCCACCTTGCTTCAAAACATAGCAGTACATGGATAATGAACAGTCCTGTTGAGGCACATTATTTTCCCCCAATCCACTGATGACTGAATCTCTACTTTCCAATGCACATGACTTCTTAAACCTTCTAATGATAAAGAAAGTCGAGCTTTATCTTTGGTTGTTCCAAATCCGTGCAAGGCTCACTTGAGTGCAACCATTGTAACAATGCTTTTATTTACTTACAAATTTTGTGCAAGCCTGACTTGAACTTGACCATTAAAACAATGCTTATATTTTTAACATTGAGATCTTTGTTTCACTACAATTTATATGAAAAAGAGAAACTGTGGTAGAAACCCAAATTTTTATATGTTCCTTTTTTGTTTCCATATACCAACCCTACAACCTTTTAAATTCTATAGCTCTGCCCTAGACAGACAAGCCGTCCAGGGTATGACACATCTGCGTTCTGGGTAAGGCAATAAACTATGTCCAACAGCAAGGCCTTTGATCAGAAGGTCTTGAGGTGCATGGAACCACCTCTTAATTGCTGGTGTTTCCAGGTCCACCCAGACCTGGGGTGGTAGCACCTGTCAGGGTCCCAGCTATGGGAAAATGGTTAACCTCCTAAAAGGGGTCAAAACACTATAAAAGTATAAAAATAGGTTTAAATACCAGCAATACTTTTTTGGAAAAATTATTACCAGCAATGTATTGAAAAAAAAATTATTACCAGCAATGTATTGAAAAAAAAAAAAAAAAAAAAAAATACCAGCAATACATTTTTGAAAAAATCTTACCAACAAAATATTTTAAAAAAAAATATTACCAGCAACAAAAATCTTGTTGGCATTAAATAACCCATTGGGGTTGATAAGCTGTAAAACAAAACAAAACAAACTAGACAGACAAATGCTGCAGAACATTTGTTGGCTTAGTGACCCTATTACAGGTCTCAGACCAAAAATAGAGTATTGCTATCATATCTGTGTTGGAGCTGAACAATTCTCAATTTCTAGTCTAAATAAGAGTTGAAAAGAGTTTATATGGCCTTGTGAGTGGTTATTTTTCCATCGTGAATATCACTTATCCGAAAACAGACTTTACCAAATCTATTAAATTGAATTATCCCTTCATTGATAAGTTCATTACACAAAAGATCCAAACGTACAAAATTAAAGGGAGATAACAGATATATCTGAATGCTTTCTGTTCTTAAAATATATATATATTTTTTAATCATTTTACCCCAAGCAAGGCAATAAGGCCATTAAGATGTAAGGGGTTACTAAGTGGTAGAGAATAGAAAAAAATACTATTAAAGAGAGCGAACAATAAAAGAATAAGTATTAAGAAGACAGAAAATAATTAAAATTTAAATTTTTGAAGAGCAAAGTTGACTGGAAAGCAAGAAAGCGAGTTCCAGAAGCAAGAATTGTGAGAGAAAATAACTGTTAGCATAGAACTTATGGTTACAAGTGTAAAATGACGAGACATTGTTTCCAATCAAGTACTGTGCTTAAATTCATAAAGCTTAGATACTAAAGACAAAAGCTCATCAGAACGACCACCATGGAAATATTTATAGAAAAAGCATAAGGAAGGTACGTTACTGTAGTGGAAAAGTATGTTGTTTTAAAATAAGTTGTTAATTTGATGATTGCTTATTTATAATAATGAATGGTTGGCAACATGTCCATGTCATTAGGTTTGTTTAAGAGGATTATTTAATGCTGAAATCATTTAAAGCCAATAAATTGATTTTTTTTTTTAATGGGCAACAAAAATTAAATATAAATAAAAAATGATTAAAATATAAATTTTCAATCAAAATAAACAAAAAAAAAGTATGAATACAGAAGATCTTGTAGCAGGATATCGCTGTAATGTAAGAGTGATGCTACATATATTTAACTTTGGCGGCTAGAAAAGGCGTGATTAAGGAAAGCAAAGACGCTGGAGGTTACTATCCAATGTGGCGTGCACAATGCAATTTATGTTTGACGTAAAATAGCACATAGTATAAAATACAAAACAATTGAATTTATTAGTGTTTGGTGTACATGCATATAAGCTGAAGTTTTGATAGAGTTATGTCTCTTAGATTTGGAAATATTTGTACTTGAGCTCATAAAGTGAATTAATTATTAAACTGTAGTTTAAAAGAATAAAGTTCCTTTAGCATGTAAGGAATTGTGTATTGGATAAAGTTGGTAAGTGTTCAGAAGAGTTAAGAGTTCATACTTGCGTGAAATGATAATGTTCTTTAACGTCTGACTGCATGGTCAAGACGAGAGTTCTTGAAAGTTACATTTTGGCAGCAAGGATTGCGACACAAGAGTGACGAAAAAGAAAGAGAGAACCACTCGTGTTTTGTT
The DNA here is from genome assembly GCA_963932145.1 of Acanthosepion lycidas. NCBI lineage: Eukaryota > Metazoa > Mollusca > Cephalopoda > Sepiida > Sepiidae > Acanthosepion > Acanthosepion lycidas. Next base: position 22,695,150 of record OZ010615.1, on the reverse strand, counting down.
TATATAAGATGGTGTATCAAGTGATCGGCGCAACCTTAGTTAGCGGGAAATTTCATTCCTTGCTTGCAGGATATCTGATTGGTCGGAATTGATCAATCAGCAAGCTAGTTTTGAGGAGATCAACCAATGAATGCTTGTTGCATGAATTCTATGTACTGTGTTTATGTAATGGTGGTGGTGGTGTACCACAATCTTTTTAAATATTTAATTTATTTCACATGTACTTTGGAGAGAACAAATATTTAAATGGGTTTGTCTTTCTGCATTTTACTCGTTTTTGAAAATTCAATTTTTTATTTGTTTATAAATATTATCTCCCTTTAATTTTCTAACTTTTGTATTTTTTTAGTGAAATGAACCATTTGACAAAGTGAAGATTCAATTTTAATGGTTTTCGTGAAGCCTGTTTTCAGGCAAATGATATTCTCCATTATGATTACCTCCTGTTGATAGCAAACTCAGAAGGAAAATTGAAAGATCTCTCAGATAAGGTAGTAAAGGAAAGCAAGAAGAAAGGATTATTAAAAGATTATATGATATTTACAGTGAAAAATGATAAAATTAATAATAATAATAATAATAATAATAAAAATAATAGAAAGCTGAATTAAATCAGTTACATTACACAACTAGATACACTGGACATCAAAAATGTAAAAATTTAAATTTGAAACTAAGTAGCTCTGAGGTTTTAATGTAAAAATGTAATTAGCATTTTTTGGATTTCTGTCTTTGCCTCTATATACAATATATACCATATTTTCCGGTTTACAAGACAATGTGGCTTGGAAAATGCACCCTAATATTAGAAAGAAATTTCTAAGGAAAAAAAACAAAAAAAAAAAAAAACAACACATTCAGCATGCATCCCTCATATACTGGTACCATGTATTGTTTACATTAATCACTCATTCAATTTTGTTTGTATGGCAATGACATGCTAGTCAAGAGCAGAAAGACTTCTGCCGCTGCTAGTAAATAAGCATTTTTAAACTTAAGTCTATAGTCTTGGAAATATCTGTAACATCTAAGTACTGAGGTTACATCATATAAAAGGCTGCATAAGATAGCTAATATTATAGTGTAATGACCTAACATACAAATTCACGTCCCTATCAGTCAAGCCAATTAGGTGACTGTCCAAATTTACTTGAGACTGGGCATTGCCTTACATTTGTCTTGAAAGATGCACACATATTTTTCAGGGTAATTTTTCGGAAATAAAAGCATGTCTTGTAAGAGAGGGTAATTCTGTTCCACCCCTATATACAATATATCATTTTTTTATATATCATGCACAATTTTATGGGAAGGATGTATGATAAAGCGGAAAAAAGTTTTTGTGTGACTTGCTTCATCTCTTTGGACTTCAGACTAGTTTGAGTTATGTTGATGTGACTGCACATGGTCTCAAATGAGAGACGCTGAAAATTTTTTAAATTATCTTTTTTTTTTTTAAATATATTTTGGGCACATAATCTAGCCGATTTCATTTAGATTCTTTTAGGTTTTTTTTCTATCACTTTTGTTCTAAATGTCGCACATTGTGATAATAGAAGATCTGCCAAGAATGGTGAAGTGTTGTAATAAACAGGACACAAATCTGCTGTGAATGATCTAACAAAGCATTTTCTAAAAATTTTTGACTCAGAAAATTGTTTTCTCTTTTAATTAGAGTAGCGTATTTTAAAATCAGAATTGTAGCCAGACTTGTTGCAGTAAGCAACTAATGCATTTTATATGTTGTTTTGTGAAAGATCACTTTTTGGAAAAAACACCAATTAAGAGGTGGTTCCATGCTCCTCAAAACCTCCAATCTCTCGATCAGAGACCTTGCTGCTGGAAAGGTGGACCAGGGAACAACAGCAATTAAGAGGTGGTTCCACATTCCTTGAAACCTCCTATCTCCTGGTCAGAGGACTTGCTGCTGGAAGTGTGGAGCTGGGAACAGCAATTAAGAGGTGGTTCCATGCTCCTTGAAACCTCCAATCTCCTGATCAGAGGCCTTGTTCCCAGAAGGGTGGACCTGAATACAACAGCAATTAAGAGGTGGTTCCACACTTCTTGAAACCTCCAATCTTCGAATCAGAGGCATTGCTGTCAAAAGGGTAGACCTGAAAACAACAGTTATTAAGACGTGGTTTCACGCTCCTCAAATCCTCAGATCTCCTGAACAGAAGCATTGCTGCTGGAAGGGTGGGCCTAGGAACAACAGCAATTACGAGATGGTTTGACGCTCCTCAAAACTTCCAATCCCCCAATCAGTGGCCTTGCAGTCGGAATGGTAGACCTGGGAACAACAGCAATTAAGAGGTGGTTCTATGCTTCTCAAAAGCTCCTACTCCTGATCAGAGGTCTTGCTGCTGGAAGTGTGGAGCTGGGAACAACAGCAACTTAGAGGTGGTTCCACATTCCTTGAAACCTCCAATCTCCTGGTCAGAGGACTTGCTGCTGGAAGGGTGGGCCTAGGAACAACAGCAATTACGAGGTGGTTTGACGCTCCTCAAAACTTCCAATCCCCCAATCAGTGGCCTTGCAGTCAGGAATGGTAGACCTGGCAACAGCAGCAATTAAGAGGTGGTTCCACGCTCCTCAAATCTCCAGATCAAGGGCATTGCTGCCAGGATGGTAGACCTGGCAACAGCAGCAATTAAGAGGTGGTTCCACGCTCCTCAAATCTCCAGATCAAGGGCATTGCTGCCAGGATGGTAGACCTGGGAACAGCAGCAATTAAGAGGTGGTTCCACGCTCCTCAAATCTCCAGATCAAGGGCATTGCTGCCAGGATGGTAGACCTGGCAACAGCAGCAATTAAGAGGTGGTTCCACGCTCCTCAAATCTCCAGATCAAGGGCATTGCTGCCAGGATGGTAGACCTGGCAACAGCAGCAATTAAGAGGTGGTTCCACGCTCCTCAAATCTCCAGATCAAGGGCATTGCTGCCAGGATGGTAGACCTGGGAACAGCAGCAATTAAGAGGTGGTTCCACGCTCCTCAAATCTCCAGATCAAGGGCATTGCTGCCAGGATGGTAGACCTGGCAACAGCAGCAATTAAGAGGTGGTTCCACGCTCCTCAAATCTCCAGATCAAGGGCATTGCTGCCAGGATGGTAGACCTGGCAACAGCAGCAATTAAGAGGTGGTTCCACGCTCCTCAAATCTCCAGATCAAGGGCATTGCTGCCAGGATGGTAGACCTGGGAACAGCAGCAATTAAGAGGTGGTTCCACGCTCCTCAAATCTCCAGATCAAGGGCATTGCTGCCAGGATGGTAGACCTGGGAACAGCAGCAATTAAGAGGTGGTTCCACGCTCCTCAAATCTCCAGATCAAGGGCATTGCTGCCAGGATGGTAGACCTGGCAACAGCAGCAATTAAGAGGTGGTTCCACGCTCCTCAAATCTCCAGATCAAGGGCATTGCTGCCAGGATGGTAGACCTGGGAACAGCAGCAATTAAGAGGTGGTTCCACGCTCCTCAAATCTCCAGATCAAGGGCATTGCTGCCAGGATGGTAGACCTGGCAACAGCAGCAATTAAGAGGTGGTTCCACGCTCCTCAAATCTCCAGATCAAGGGCATTGCTGCCAGGATGGTAGACCTGGCAACAGCAGCAATTAAGAGGTGGTTCCACGCTCCTCAAATCTCCAGATCAAGGGCATTGCTGCCAGGATGGTAGACCTGGGAACAGCAGCAATTAAGAGGTGGTTCCACGCTCCTCAAATCTCCAGATCAAGGGCATTGCTGCCAGGATGGTAGACCTGGCAACAGCAGCAATTAAGAGGTGGTTCCACGCTCCTCAAATCTCCAGATCAAGGGCATTGCTGCCAGGATGGTAGACCTGGGAACAGCAGCAATTAAGAGGTGGTTCCACGCTCCTCAAATCTCCAGATCAAGGGCATTGCTGCCAGGATGGTAGACCTGGCAACAGCAGCAATTAAGAGGTGGTTCCACGCTCCTCAAATCTCCAGATCAAGGGCATTGCTGCCAGGATGGTAGACCTGGCAACAGCAGCAATTAAGAGGTGGTTCTATGCTTCTCAAAACCTCCTATATCCTGATCAGAGGAATTGCTGTTGGTTGTAGTTTATTGTCATACCCAAGACTTGTATGGGTAATTTGAGTGCCTTTTTGCAATAAAAAACACATTAATTTGGAAATTCTTGCAAAATTCAGATATTTGTTGGGTTTTAATGAAACTTATTCAGAAATTAATTAAATTATTTTTTACATGTCAACACCTCTCAACCCCACCAACAATTTTCTGAAATTTGAAGAAATTCTTTTTTATAGTTCTTAATTTTTATATTTGCTATAAAGACAAGTTTTTGGAGAATTGAAATCATCAAATGATTTTGGTCAAACAGACCCCCAGTTATAGAAAGTCTGTTCCGAATCGTAAAATAAAAAATGCAGTAAGACATTATTTAATTAGAAAAGCTTTTCATTGCTTTTATGTATAAAATATGTTATAGGCACAATTGTCTTAAGAAAAGATTTTCCATGAATAATAAATTTTTACAAGAATTTTCAATTTTAATTAGAATAATTTATAAACTTTTAAATCTTTTAAAATTCTGTATTCATTTGTAGCAGTCAAGTGATATTGTTATTAAATTAAAACTGTATTTATGAGTCATAAATGGAAAAGCTCACCACAATTCACCTACCTCAATATTTTAAAAATAATTTTTAATTTATTTTATGTGTGTATAAATGTGTTAATTTTTGTAAATACAGATACCAAATGTGACATTATCAGAAAATAAGAATGGTAACTATATTAAAATTTATTGGTAATTATCTAAGATTTCCTCAACAAGTATCTACGTAAGTTTGGCTATAAAGCCAAAGTAACTAAAATTCAATAAAATATTAGATTGATAAGAATATTTTCATAAATTTTTAAAATTACTGGGTATTTAAAAAATTATATAATAAAGATGTTCACATTATATTCACCGAAATAAGACTTTATTTAAAAGATTTGAATTTGTGGATTTTTTTTGGTGGGTCAAGTAGCAATTGATTAAATTTAGACACATTTTCAATTGAGAGATATTTAACTTATTATGACAATAGTCTGAAATATACAGGGAAAAAATTGGCAAACATGGATATCAAAAACAAAAGTAGAAAACCGGAATTGGTTTAACAAGTTTAACTTTTGGTACAGGGAAACATAATGTAGAATAGAAACTAGAGAAGAGAATGTTTAGCAGTGAATGACTGTTTTCAACAAAAGCTACTGCTGCTACTCCTCTTGATGTAGGAGTCTTTTTTTTGTCTTTTGTCCAACAGTCAAATCCAAACTTGTAGGGAAATATTCTTCCTCACAACACCTATGACATCAATTTTTAACTACCTTCAAATCTTCAGTAACATTTATTGTTTTAAAAAGTGATGATTAGAATAGGAATAAAACCGAAAAATATGATGAAAGTGAATTTATACATTTTCTTTGTTCTTGAGAATTACCAACAAAAATTATAAGTATTATTTATACCATTTATTAGATGGTTAATTTGATTGGTTGGTAAAACATCAGCTAATTGCAAATTGATTCAAACTTTATAAAGTGGTAAATAATAATAAGGATTTCCTTATAGTTGGTTCACATATTTTAATAAATGTTTATGAATTTGTGAATAAGAAATTGTTTTCACATTTATTTAGTACCTCCAATTTTTTGCTAAAAAAGAGCATGATGAAAAAAGACCCTAAACTTAATAAAAACGAAGTTTTATCGTCAAAATGTTTATGTTATTATTAAGAGGAAAGACCAAGATATTTTTTTATTATTTTATTAATATTTTTAATCCTTTTTAGCACATTCAAAATTTTGATTTAAAATCTTGTTTTTTTTTTTTTTTTTTTTTTTTTTTACATCAGTGGGTCGGCCAAAGATTAGTATGGAAAATGAGGATCTTTTTTTTGCAGTAAAAAACACATTGTTTTGGAAATTCTTGCAAAAATCAAATAATTGTTGGATTTTAGTTAAATTTTCAGGACTGATTAACACATGAATTAAATTATTTTTTAATTTTTTTTTTTTTTTTATAAAATTTTTTTCCAATTATAATAATTACAGACAACCATACATTATCAAACAATAAGAGTGATAACTGTATTAAATTTAAAACCAAAATTTTAAAAATTCATTAAATCATTAGATTACAGAGAATAGTTTCCTAAATTTTTAAGATTACTGAGTACTTAAAAATTATTTAAAAAAAGGTACTTAGGTTATTTTCCTCAGTTATTTTTTACTACAGATAAAGTCTCCATGGTACAACGTTAGCTGTCATCATGCTGTCAAACATGTCAACACGGCTACTCTTGGGTTAAAAACACTGCTACTGTTGAACTAAAAATGTGTTTCCGCAATATTTTAAATATAAGTAAGTAATATTTGTTCAAATAATTATAAGATTAATTAAAAGATTAATTATACTTTAAATGACTTATTTTGTATGTATAAACATACCAATTTTTGTAAATATCGATGTCCATACACATCATTATCAGGAAATAAAGACAAGGTACCTATTAGGTTGGTGCAAAAATAATCACGCAATAATGTCGTTTTTTACGTTAAAAAATACGTCAAAAAACGACATTATTACGTCATTATTTTTGCACCAACCTAATGAAATGCTATAAAACATTAGATTATGGAGAATATTTTCCTTAATTTTTAAGATTACTGGGTAGTTAAAAATGGTATAAAAAAGGCTCCCACAATTAATTTTTACAGATATATCGTCCATAGAAAACTTAAAGTAAATAATATTTATTTCAAATCAGTTTAATTATACTTTAAATCAGTTAATATTCCTCAAGTAAAGTTTCAGAAAAGTATTTTCATTTTTGGAAGATTTTTTTAATAAAGAGAATTACATTGTGATGAAAAACAACTTAAAAAAGGGCACCAATCAGTTATTTTAGAAAGAAAAAAAAGAAGAAAACTCCTTCCAGTGGATTTACATTAGTTTTTGAAATGCAGCAAAATATTTTGCTTATTGGAAACATTAAATTGAATCTATTAGCTTGGAATTAAAACAAAAATTAAAGTTTCAAGAAAGATTTTTCATTTTTAAAAATTAATTTTAAACATTTAAATTAATTTTAAACATTTAAAATTAAGCATTGCATTAGTTTTAATTGTATTAATTTTTAGAATGTTGTAAATATAAAATTATTTTTGTAAATAAACAATCCAAAAAATAATGTTTAATATTTTTGTTGTAAATTCAAGAGAACAAAAAATGTATAAATTCACTTTCATCATATATTTAGCTTTTATTACAATTCTAATCATTGATTTTTAAAGTAATAAACATTGCTGAAGACTGAAGGTGGTCAAAAATGAGGTGTCATGGGAAAAAAAAAACATCCTTTTGATATTACATCTTATTACAATTATGTTTGGCCATGTTTACCTACAGTTATCTTCCCTGAAACTAATCTATTGATATTTCATTCAGTTTTTAGTGACGTTTTTTTTTTACTGATTATTCAACTAAAATAAGGCTCAAGAGTCACTCAAGGTAGAAAGTTGCTAAAATAGGTTGTTGCATGAACATCTGAGATAAGAAGTACAGATTATCAGGATAGGTAGGAAAGATAATAATTGACCGAAGACTTAAAGAGGTTAAGCTTGTAGCAATCATAGAAGCATCCTCTTGAGGGTTTGTTTGGGAAAGTAGAGTTTTTAGGAAAGAAGCAGTGCAAATGGAACTTCTATCTTACTAAAGAAATACAAAGAAAATGGGAGTGATATGCGTAAGTGTACATTGGATGGCAGGTCTTTTTTTTAAGCATTTCATCCCAAGCAAGGTGGGAGTGCCACTAGCACGCAAGGGGTTACAGAGAGTGGGAGCAAGAATAAAGAGGCCTGATAGAGGAAAGGATGAAGAGAAAGACGGGGAATTAAATGAAGGCATCTGGAGATGTTGATTGACATTGCATTTGAATATTTGGAGATTATAGCAATCAGGGAAGCAAGTAAGAAGAAGGGAGCTCTACAGATTGCAAGTGTGAGACATGAAGCTATTGGAGTAGAAGAGATGGTTACATTTAACCGTTTTGACAGTGAAAGGGTGGGACTGAGATGCCTACCTAGCAGCACATTGTGGATAATAAAAAAAAAGAAAACAGCAACCAGCGAGTAAATTCAAGCTCTCCCAACTGGTATTCCAACTTCGAGTCATTCCTTGAGTTCTGTCTCGAAATCACACTAACAGACTTTTCTAGACGCCAACTGTGAACGTCACTACAAGCACCCCACACTGGGAAAAATTGGTTACTTTTATATTTGTCCATATACCCATAATCCCTTGCGTCTTCATGCGATCCCATAATTCATTGCGTTCATGTCCCATAATGCATTGTATCTTTATTGTATAAAAATGCAATGCAAGAACCTCCTCATTCTTTTACGTTATCTGGCCGAGGACGGATTACGGCAGAGCGGTAAGTGCTTTTTTCTCCCTCATTTCAACTGCAGTAGCTTTACATGCTAAGCAAATATGGGCTCTTTTTTGGCAGGGACAAGGCAAGTGGCAACCAGTTGTGCTCGTCCCAGGTCCTGTCTCATCGCATCTGCCACACACGTTTAAATTCATGCAGTTTAGGAACCAGCAAAAGTAGCTCATCGGAGCCGTTACTGTGAAAGTATTTGTAGAAAAGACAGAGGGAAGCTACAGCACATCAGTGAGAGAGTGACAGTAAATTAGATGCCAGATCTGGGCCAGTCACACTGCATATCTGTCTCCTTGAAGTTGGACTAATGGATATGTTGGCAGTTGTATACACTCTCTGAGTGCTTCCTCATTCATTTATTTCATCAGCCAAAAAAGAAAAACTCATCTGATGTTGGATTAACGACATAAATTCCAAAAATAAGGAATACAAACTCTAAAGACGCAAAAACTTTTAAAGGGAACAACATTTGAAGACATTGTATATAGTTTTTTTTCCACTTACCTGTGTCATAACAACGAAGGGAATAATCAGCCAAGGCGACAAGGAATTCACTTTTCTTTCTCAAAGTATAAGCAATTGCGGTCAGTGGAATCTTTGTTTTCTTTACTAAAGTCATCCTGAAAATGGAAACAGCTAATATTTGAATTTTTTTTAAAAACAAATTTACAAAACATTTCTTCAATAAAAATCACTGACCAATGCATTTTCATGGCCAAAACATTTTAATGGAGGTGAAGAATGAATGACCAAGACATTTTCATGGAAAATAAAATGTCCAATGTATTTTCCTTGGGAGGGAACCAATGGCTAATGTATTTACATCAGGGTAAAAAAAAAAAACATTGCACAAGGTATTTTCATGGGGGTACCAGTGGCCAGTGCATTGTAACGAGAGTAAAACAGAGATCAATGTATTTTCATTGGGTTGGGGGCATAGATAGGGAGTACCACTTACCAAAAAAATTAGTAAATAAATTAGGAAGGGGGATCAATGGCCAATGTATTTTGATTGTGGGGGAGGGGGGAACTGGCCAATGCATTCCATGGGAGGAACTAACAGCTAATGAATTTCATTGAAGAGAGGGAGAAACCTTGCCAAATGCATTTCATTCAACGCATTTTCTTAAAAAGAATCGCTGGTCAAATGCATTTTCATAAAAAGAATCAATGACCAATTCATGCTTATAAGAAAAAATGTTAGCCAATACGCTTATAGCCAAATTTATTGCCAAGGCATAAGACAACAAAAGAAAGTTGCTAAAATGTCAATTCTTTATCTTGAAAATTTGGAAAGCTGTAGACGTGTCTGAGAGTACAGCAGCTGAAATGATGTGATGAAAACAACAAAGATGAGGATTTTTTTTTCCAAAATGAAATTGATATGCTAACCAGAATTGGCACTGACTCAATTAAGAATGATACTTACCAATTTCTGCTGAGGTTGAAAGTGTAAATATTTCCTTGGTGATCTCCTGCAATAAATCTTTCGCCAATCCTGTCGAAGGCTGCATGGAGGAAACGGATGTTGCGGGATGGAAAAGATGTGCTGGTTTCCAAGACTTTGTGACTCACTCGAACGATGATTCTGAAGTTGTCAAATACAAAACAGGTATTTTTTCCTTCAGGTACACAAAGCCAGTTGATAAAGTACAACGAAAAGAATATCATGAAATATTAGGAAAGCTTGATCAACATGGAAAGGATATATAAATGATCTGTAATCCATATTGGGAGCAAACAGCTTGTATGCAATCAGAAATCAAATTCAGTGAGGACACCAACATAGAAACAAAGTGCAATGACAATGTGTTTTATCACTGGAATTATTTCACCTGTACAGCAGGATGATTCTAACAAAAGTAGGTTTGGTTTGGTTTATTTTGTTTTATGGCATATCAACCTCAATGGGTTATTTAATGCCGACAACATTTTTAGGATAGATTTGTATGAATAGAATACGTATTCTTTGGTTTAGATTCGTTTGGTTTATTTTGTTTTATGGCATATTAACCTCAATGGGTTATTTAATGCTGACAACATTTTTTATTGCTGGTAATATTTTGTTTTATCAAACATCTGTTTCTAGTAATATTTTTCTTTCAAAATTGTATTGCTGGTAATAATCTTTTTCAAAAACGTATTGCTGGTAATAGTTAACTATTTGCCTATAGCTGGGACCCTAACAGGTGCTACCACCCTGGTTCAAGGTGGACCTGGGAATACCAGCAAATAAGAGGTGATTCCATGCTCCTCAAAACCTCCTGATCAGAGGCCTTGCTGCTGGATGTAGTTTAACGTCTTACCCAGGACGTGGATGTAGTTTAACGTTTTACCCAGGATAAGAAAAGTAGGGGATCTACCAGGATTTATTGTCAGCTGAAACAGTTTTAACAATGGCCTAGTGGATTAAAGTGTTGGTTTGTGAATTTAGTGACATAGTGATTGCAAGTTCAATCCAGGGTTTTGGCAGCGTACTTGAATGGTGGATGAACATTTGCCTCCTGGACAATTGCACATCTGTGGACAATTGCATACCTCTGTTAATTTTTTGAAGTTACCAGTTTTTTTAAAGTGTCGTTTAATAAAGAAATTTTCACATCAATACCTTTAATTAATCCAAAGAAATTGAAAGATAGTTACCATAAATTTTAAAAAAATAAAAAATTTCTATTTAAGGCAAGAGAAAAACAATGTTAGCAGTTTCCGTTCACTCCAGCAGTGCGTACCACAAACATCGAATAGATTCTGGATTTTATAGATTATATTTTTATTTGGGACCCATGGCTAAGTTCTGAAAATCAAACACAAGTGGAAAAATATTTGTGGATGAGGAAAATTACAGCTACAACTACCATAAGAAAAAAATGCCAATGGAACAAAAACATACTGATAATGTGTAGAGCAATCTTGCAACAGTGTTAATCTGTCATTGCATTTTAAAGAAAAATAAACTTTTAATTATTTTAATTTTATTCCTTTTATTCCTTTTCTAAAAATTTATGATTACTACCTATGTTTTTTTTTTTTAAATTTATGGTAATTGCCTTTAAAAGCTTCAAAACATTATTAGAGGTACACAATTATCTAGGGATGCATTTATCTAGGGATGCAATTGTTCTGTATGCAATTGTCCAAGATACAAGTGTCCAGTATGCAACTGTTCTAGAACCAGATATTTTGTACGTAATTTTATTCTTTCAGGGTATCCGTATGTTTTATAGATACATAGTAGATACATGATTTGTAGTCATTGGTATAAACCTATTTCTTTAATGTTGAACATTATGATGACAGTTTGGTGGCATTATATAAAGTGAAAGATAATAAAATATTTCATGATTAAATTATAATTACTTAGCTTACTTGACTAAGTTCTGAAAATCAAACACTAGTAGAAAAATATTCGTGAACAAGGAAAATTACAGCTCCCACTATCATAAGAAAAATGCTGAAGAAACAAAAACATACTGGCAATGCGTAGAGCAATTTTGCAACAGTGTTAATCTGTCATTGCATTTTAAAGAAAAATAAAGTTTTAATTTTTTTAATTTTATTCCTTTCTTAAAAGTTTATGATTACTACCTGTGCTTTTTATTTTTTAAATTTATGGTAATTGCCTTTAAAAGCTTCAAAAAGTTATCAGAGGTACACAGGGATGCAATCATCTGGTATACAATTTTCCTAGAAACGTACTTGAACTCAATTAATATGGGCAAAAAATAACTGAGCAATGCTAAACAAAAACTATAAGAACTAAACAATATATCCCTAGACATGAGCAGTGGAATGAGAACAGTCTACCCCCTGTAGATTAAATAAAGGGTTCAGTTCAGAATTCCCTGTAGGTTACCCAGATCGATATACAACTGAGGAAGGTCAAAGGACACAACAACTAAAATGGTGTATTAACTCTAATCGTGTCCAGAGTGCCAGTAAGATAACAAACATCTGGAATAGTTGGTTGGTTGGTTGGTTGGGTTTTATGGCATATCAACCACTGTGGGTTATTTAATGCCAAATCCAGTTTATATGAATTTTAAATGCCTATTTTGTATGGAATAAAAAACGTATAGCTGGCAACATTATTCCTTTACGAAAAAAACGTATAGTTAGCAACATTATTGTTTCAAAAACTTAGAGCTGGCAACATTATTTTTCTGAAAACATTATCTGAGACCTTGCTGTTGGATGCAGTTTATTGCCGTACCCAGGACGTGGATGTAGTTTACCGTCATACCCAGGACGCAGATGTAGTTTACCGTCATACCCAGGACGCACATCTGGAATGAGTGAAGGTATAGTGACATGAGCTTAGGGGTTAAAATGAACAGATGATTTATCCACGCCAAGAAGATTAAAGGAGGATGATAATGTTGAAGCAACACAAAGGTAATTTTAACAAAATAAGATAAGAAATTTATTTATGAATTTACACGCATGATGTTGTGTCAGGAGAATAAATCAAAAGTTTCTTTGTGTTCATTTTTTTGATTGAGCATAATTATTTTATTTTCTTGTGTTCTTTTCTTTTTCTTTTATAATAGATGTTATGCATGAAGTCTCCCTGATTTTTGGTAGTTTTCAATCACATATAAGTAGGCACTGAACCCGCAAACTTCTGACGTTTTTCGTCCGGGTTCAGCCTTTTCTTCTTCCTCTTTTTTATTTGATGGTTGCCTTCTTGTTAGTTGAGAGGGAAGTATAAAAAGAGAAGTTGAGAAAGAAAGAGACATAAGGGTTTTGAAGAATAGTACAAATGACTTATTTTAGTTTGAATCCTTTTTATTTTTTTTTGTTTATATATTTTTATATTTTATTTTAATTGGGACTCCCTGCATTACATAATGAAAGAGTGAAGGGGCTCACAAGGAAGATAATGTAGGTGAGTAAAATTTACATTTTACCCCAAGCACAGTTTGCATTGAAGTGTGATCATCATCATCACACACATACATACATACTTACGCAAATTAAAATTATACAACAACAAGCATTCATTGGATAAAAAATGAACACTACTGTGTAATGGACAATTTATAAATTGCAAATATACGACAATTTTATAATCGCTATATTTTCATGTAGTCGATTTTGTGCACTTTTGGGAGAATCGGATCCCAGAAGCTTTCATGAGTCTCCCCAAAACTCGCCTGCACATGAAGAATAATTCTTCCTGCGGAGCGATCTGGGAGCCTGTCACATGATTACATTATCTATAAATAGCAAACATGAGTTTGCCTCTCTCTCTTTTTTCTCTCTTCTTCCTGCAAAGATATGACCTTTAAGAATTATCATCCTGACCATGCAGTCAGATGTTAAATAATATTTCATGCATTCACGTACGTACGAACTCTTACGAACTTTTTCAACCTTCTCACTCATACCACCACTCACATGCTAAATATTCCTTATACATTCACATAATCTTTTCTTACACAGCAAATCTGCTGAGAACAATTATTATAAGAAACTCTCACAAACTTTCTTTCATTGAACTTTGGAACACAAATAATAGTTAAAGGGAGACAACTTTTGTTTTATTCAATGCATGTCTTTCTTTCACATCCTTGTTTGTATTAGGTTAGTGCAAAAATAATGTCGTTTTCTCACATAGTAACATATGTGAGAAAACGACATTATTTTTGCACCAACCTAATATATCTTGTTAAATACAAATTTTATGTGTAATGATGTCTTTGGCTTATCCTTTTTTCTTCGCGTCAGTTTGGTTTCCTAATCTAAGTTAAATAAATGTAGTGAAGTCCACCATAGAAGCGTGAGGGAGAGACCCTTTATTAGAACCAGTGCCATTTGGTGCAAGATGAATTTCCTTTCCAGTTTTAGTTTTTTATTTATTTTTGCATAATGAAAAATGTGTGTTTGTGTATACTATTTTTTTAATTAGTGCTGACCATTAATATTATTGATATCGACAAAATGATGACATTTATTCAGCTGTCATTCTTTGAAAAAGAAATGTGGGAGTTCTTAGCACATGTAACCTTACACTTTTAAAGGAAAAAAAATAAAATCCTTTCAATTTCAAATGTCTTCATCAATTCAACAATATAAAACTAAATTTGACCCCAAAATATGAGTGTATAGGGTGGTACGAAAGTCTTGAGCCCCCTACCAAATAAAAGAACAAGTAATACAGTAATAAAAAGCACATGTATAGGAATCTGTTTATTTATTGATGCTGTCACATATCAAGAAGGTCTGTATGACCATCATTTTTGTGACATATGATCTGTCTCTTGCATTATTTACATTATTTGGACTGTTATCCTCATTTTCATTGCCATATTCACAATGTTTTGATCGTTGTACACTATGGCCTTCTTCAGGTGATTGGATTGAAAATGATACTTTGCTGTCGATGGGTGGTCCGAAAGTAATGAGAACAATAGAATAACAAGTAATACAAAGTACACGTACTGGGTTCAGTTTATTCACTTTCATTGACGCTATCACACATTGAGGTCAGTATGAACAACATCATTTTCGTGGCACAAAATGATGTGGCGCCATGTCCTGTGCAATATTTTACAAAAATGTGCTTTGTTGATTGTTGTAAAGGCTCTCCGAACTGATGGGTATTCACTATTCTATTCAGATTCTGGTATCATTCATGTGAAACTCTCTCCTTGATAATACTCCAAAAAGCATTGAAATAGAAAATTGTGACCTGTAGTGGGTGACAAGACGTTTGGACCATTATGTAGGTTGAATATTTTTTCAAGGTATCTACTTAAAAAAAAAAAAAAAAGGAAAAAGATTTGCAATCCTACAGATGAGGAAGTCAAGATCTCACAAGCAAAGTTATTGTTTTAAAAGTGAAACAATGAAAAAAGTTGCTAAAAATAGATGACAAAACTGAAAGCTTACAAAAATAAATTTTCAATCTTTGTTTAAAAAAAAATAAATACGATGAATAAATTTTAACTCATATATATGGAACTAATAGAGGTACTTTTAATTTAATTTAAATCTTTTTTTGTTTTTTTAAGTCTTTGAAAAATAATAGTTTTCTAAAACAAAAATCAAAATTAAATTATTTTTTTTTTTAAATAAAATTATGTAAAATTTAAATAAATTATATATTTATTTTAAAATTTTGGCTTTTATATAAACAAAATTTCTTTTACTTAATTGCTTTTTAAAACAATTATAGTAAAAAAAATTCTTTGGAAACTGGAAAATGTTAATATTTGATAAATAATGCATTTTTAAATCCATTTATTTACATTTACAATATATCATAATTTTAACATATAATTATAATTAAAAAATCATAAATTATGATAATAATTTTAAATCCATTTCCAATATATTTTCTGTTTTTCCAATATTACTGTTTCTTGGTTGAAGATCGAATTTAATTTTTATTTGATCTTCAACCACGAAAATATATTGGAAATCTGTCCAACACTGACTGAGCACGGGCAAGATCTTCTCGAAACGAAATGTCATGATGAAGTGAGGATTAAAAGAAATCTAAAAAGATTTTTTTATACCAAGATTTTCAAAAAAAAAAAAAAAATAAAATTCAAAAATAATTTCAATTTGTGAATAAGTTCTGAAAGTTTCATTAAAATCCGACAATTATTTGATTTTTGAAAGAATTCTGTATTCTTGGCTCACGCAAAAAACAAAATTTTTAACCAAAATTTCGAACGTGCTAGAAAGGATTTATTTTAAATATATTAATAAAATAATAATAAAAAAAATTCTTTCCTGTTTATAATAACAAACAGTTTGACGATAAAAAATTGTTTTTATGAAGTTTGTGGCATTTTTTCGTCAGGGTATGTTCTTTTTTCAGCGAATTTATGGAGGTGCCTACGTACCTTCATGAAATCGCTAAAAAAGAGCATCATAGCATAAGTAAAAAGGTCCTTAAGCTTGATGAAAATAATTTTTCATTGTCTAAATGTTTAAAAAGAAAGATCAAAGTATTTTTTGATTATTTTTTTACATATTTTTTTCATCATTCCTATCACGTCCGAAATTTTCGTTAAAATATTTTTTTTTTTTTTTTGAGTCAGAAAAAAATTGACACAAACGTAACGTTTATGTATTTTTCATAAATGAAAAATTCTTTTTGAAGCTTCCCCCCAGCTTCAATTGAAAGCTAAAGGATTACATTTTCTAATTCCTGAAAAGAAAATACTGTGGTGTATTTCAAATAAAAATTATAATGACTTTTTTAGTCGATTCTTCAGAAAAACAAATCGAAACGGCCATTTTTAAATTTAATTTTAAATTTTTAGAAGAGATTTTGAACGAAAAAAAGATATACATAAAATAAAACAGATATTTAATTAATTATTTGATCTATTTTTCTAAACATATGAACAATTTTAATCAATAAATAATAAACATATAATAAATTTCAGTAAGGAAAATTAAAATGGATTTTCATTTTTCTTGTCTGTTTTTCTTACCCGTCGTCTATGGATGGACATGGTTTTCTTGTCCAAATCCTTCCTTCTTCTCTCCGAAATACGTCCAAATATTGCATTTTGGCTCCAACAACTATGTTGACATTATTTTTCAAAATTATTTTATCCACATAAATAAAACAAAAAGGGGAAAAAAATTACAATAAAAAACCAACTTGTCCGAACTTGTTTTGTTGATGTTACAAATTCTTCTTAACTGTTTCTAAAAAGAAAAACCGTTGTTTTGTAAACATGTTAACAAAATAAAAATCGATATTATTCGATTTCAAGTCCTTGATAAATATAAGTTACAATTTGTATCAATAAATATTCTTTATGATCGACTTAAACCAAATTGCGAAAATCGGTTTAGGGGGAAAAAAAAAGCACTTTACAAGATTTAAAATTGAAACTGTTCGCATTTTAACGGTGACAGGGAAACACATGTCCCTTGAAAAATAATATCCGAGAAATTCGTCTGCTTAAAAATTATTGGTCGTTCGTTATTTTGATGATGAAGTGCAGACACACAACCAGGAATATGGGAACCGATTGTAATTCATGTTGGGGTTATTACTTTATATTCAATTC
Organism: Acanthosepion lycidas; assembly: GCA_963932145.1. NCBI lineage: Eukaryota > Metazoa > Mollusca > Cephalopoda > Sepiida > Sepiidae > Acanthosepion > Acanthosepion lycidas. Next base: position 22,677,636 of record OZ010615.1, on the reverse strand, counting down.
ATACAGTTGTACAGGATGGTTTGAAAGTCTTGTCACCCGCTACCAAAAAGTAATGAGAACAATAGAAGAACAAGTAAATACAGTAGTAGTAACTCAAAAAAAGCACATGTACTAGATTCAATATATTCACTTTCATTGATGCTGTCAAACATTAAGATGACAAGGCTTCTTCATCTAAGAAATTCACCCAACTTAACACTACTACTACTACTAGGTGTAAAGAAGCAAGAGAAATAAGATGAAAGAAAGACTGGTCAAAAATGAATAATAATGACAAGGCTTCATCTAAGAAATTCACCCAACTTAACACTACTACTACTACTAGGTGTAAAGAAGCAAGAGAAATAAGATGAAAGAAAGACTAGTCAAAAATGAATAATAATGACAAGGCTTCATCTAAGAAATTCAGCCAACTTAACACTACTACTACTACCACCACCACTACTACTACTACTACGTGTAAAGAAGCAAGAGAAATAAGATGAAAGAAAGACTAGTCAAAAATGAATAATAATGACAAGGCTTCATCTAAGAAATTCACCCAAATTAACACTACTACTACTACTAGGTGTAAAGAAGCAAGAGAAATAAGATGAAAGAAAGACTGGTCAAAAATGAATAATAATGACAAGGCTTCATCTAAGAAATTCACCCAAATTAACACTACTACTACTACTAGGTGTAAAGAAGCAAGAGAAATAAGATGAAAGAAAGACTGGTCAAAAATGAATAATAATGACAAGGCTTCATCTAAGAAATTCACCCAACTTAACACTACTACTACTACTAGGTGTAAAGAAGCAAGAGAAATAAGATGAAAGAAAGACTAGTCAAAAATGAATAATAATGACAAGGCTTCATCTAAGAAATTCACCCAACTTAACACTACTACTACTACTAGGTGTAAAGAAGCAAGAGAAATAAGATGAAAGAAAGACTAGTCAAAAATGAATAATAATGACAAGGCTTCATCTAAGAAATTCACCCAACTTAACACTACTACTACTACTACTAGGTGTAAAGAAGCAAGAGAAATAAGATGAAAGAAAGACTAGTCAAAAATGAATAATAATGACAAGGCTTCATCTAAGAAATTCACCCAACTTAACACTACTACTACTACTACTACTACTACTACTACTAGGTGTAAAGAAGCAAGAGAAATAAGATGAAAGAAAGACTAGTCAAAAATGAATAATAATGACAAGGCTTCATCTAAGAAATTCAGCCAACTTAACACTACTACTACTACCACCACCACTACTACTAGGTGTAAAGAAGCAAGAGAAATAAGATGAAAGAAAGACTAGTCAAAAATGAATAATAATGACAAGGCTTCATCTAAGAAATTCACCCAAATTAACACTACTACTACTACTAGGTGTAAAGAAGCAAGAGAAATAAGATGAAAGAAAGACTGGTCAAAAATGAATAATAATGACAAGGCTTCATCTAAGAAATTCACCCAAATTAACACTACTACTACTACTAGGTGCAAAGAAGCAAGAGAAATAAGATGAAAGAAAGACTGGTCAAAAATGAATAATAATGACAAGGCTTCATCTAAGAAATTCACCCAACTTAACACAACTACTACTACTAGGTGTAAAGAAGCAAGAGAAATAAGATGAAAGAAAGACTAGTCAAAAATGAATAATAATGACAAGGCTTCATCTAAGAAATTCACCCAACTTAACACTACTACTACTACTAGGTGTAAAGAAGCAAGAGAAATAAGATGAAAGAAAGACTAGTCAAAAATGAATAATAATGACAAGGCTTCATCTAAGAAATTCACCCAACTTAACACTACTACTACTACTACTAGGTGTAAAGAAGCAAGAGAAATAAGATGAAAGAAAGACTAGTCAAAAATGAATAATAATGACAAGGCTTCATCTAAGAAATTCACCCAACTTAACACTACTACTACTACTACTACTACTACTACTAGGTGTAAAGAAGCAAGAGAAATAAGATGAAAGAAAGACTAGTCAAAAATGAATAATAATGACAAGGCTTCATCTAAGAAATTCAGCCAACTTAACACTACTACTACTACCACCACCACTACTACTACTACTACGTGTAAAGAAGCAAGAGAAATAAGATGAAAGAAAGACTAGTCAAAAATGAATAATAATGACAAGGCTTCATCTAAGAAATTCACCCAAATTAACACTACTACTACTACTAGGTGTAAAGAAGCAAGAGAAATAAGATGAAAGAAAGACTGGTCAAAAATGAATAATAATGACAAGGCTTCATCTAAGAAATTCACCCAAATTAACACTACTACTACTACTAGGTGTAAAGAAGCAAGAGAAATAAGATGAAAGAAAGACTGGTCAAAAATGAATAATAATGACAAGGCTTCATCTAAGAAATTCACCCAACTTAACACTACTACTACTACTAGGTGTAAAGAAGCAAGAGAAATAAGATGAAAGAAAGACTAGTCAAAAATGAATAATAATGACAAGGCTTCATCTAAGAAATTCACCCAACTTAACACTACTACTACTACTAGGTGTAAAGAAGCAAGAGAAATAAGATGAAAGAAAGACTAGTCAAAAATGAATAATAATGACAAGGCTTCATCTAAGAAATTCACCCAACTTAACACTACTACTACTACTACTAGGTGTAAAGAAGCAAGAGAAATAAGATGAAAGAAAGACTAGTCAAAAATGAATAATAATGACAAGGCTTCATCTAAGAAATTCACCCAACTTAACACTACTACTACTACTACTACTACTACTACTACTAGGTGTAAAGAAGCAAGAGAAATAAGATGAAAGAAAGACTAGTCAAAAATGAATAATAATGACAAGGCTTCATCTAAGAAATTCAGCCAACTTAACACTACTACTACTACCACCACCACTACTACTACTACTAGGTGTAAAGAAGCAAGAGAAATAAGATGAAAGAAAGACTAGTCAAAAATGAATAATAATGACAAGGCTTCATCTAAGAAATTCACCCAAATTAACACTACTACTACTACTAGGTGTAAAGAAGCAAGAGAAATAAGATGAAAGAAAGACTGGTCAAAAATGAATAATAATGACAAGGCTTCATCTAAGAAATTCACCCAAATTAACACTACTACTACTACTAGGTGTAAAGAAGCAAGAGAAATAAGATGAAAGAAAGACTGGTCAAAAATGAATAATAATGACAAGGCTTCATCTAAGAAATTCACCCAACTTAACACTACTACTACTACTAGGTGTAAAGAAGCAAGAGAAATAAGATGAAAGAAAGACTAGTCAAAAATGAATAATAATGACAAGGCTTCATCTAAGAAATTCACCCAACTTAACACTACTACTACTACTAGGTGTAAAGAAGCAAGAGAAATAAGATGAAAGAAAGACTAGTCAAAAATGAATAATAATGACAAGGCTTCATCTAAGAAATTCACCCAACTTAACACTACTACTACTACTACTAGGTGTAAAGAAGCAAGAGAAATAAGATGAAAGAAAGACTAGTCAAAAATGAATAATAATGACAAGGCTTCATCTAAGAAATTCACCCAACTTAACACTACTACTACTACTACTACTACTAGGTGTAAAGAAGCAAGAGAAATAAGATGAAAGAAAGACTAGTCAAAAATGAATAATAATGACAAGGCTTCATCTAAGAAATTCAGCCAACTTAACACTACTACTACTACCACCACCACTACTACTACTACTACGTGTAAAGAAGCAAGAGAAATAAGATGAAAGAAAGACTAGTCAAAAATGAATAATAATGACAAGGCTTCATCTAAGAAATTCACCCAAATTAACACTACTACTACTACTAGGTGTAAAGAAGCAAGAGAAATAAGATGAAAGAAAGACTGGTCAAAAATGAATAATAATGACAAGGCTTCATCTAAGAAATTCACCCAAATTAACACTACTACTACTACTAGGTGTAAAGAAGCAAGAGAAATAAGATGAAAGAAAGACTGGTCAAAAATGAATAATAATGACAAGGCTTCATCTAAGAAATTCACCCAACTTAACACTACTACTACTACTACTAGGTGTAAAGAAGCAAGAGAAATAAGATGAAAGAAAGACTAGTCAAAAATGAATAATAATGACAAGGCTTCATCTAAGAAATTCACCCAACTTAACACTACTACTACTACTACTACTACTACTACTACTAGGTGTAAAGAAGCAAGAGAAATAAGATGAAAGAAAGACTAGTCAAAAATGAATAATAATGACAAGGCTTCATCTAAGAAATTCAGCCAACTTAACACTACTACTACTACCACCACCACTACTACTACTACTACGTGTAAAGAAGCAAGAGAAATAAGATGAAAGAAAGACTAGTCAAAAATGAATAATAATGACAAGGCTTCATCTAAGAAATTCACCCAAATTAACACTACTACTACTACTAGGTGTAAAGAAGCAAGAGAAATAAGATGAAAGAAAGACTGGTCAAAAATGAATAATAATGACAAGGCTTCATCTAAGAAATTCACCCAAATTAACACTACTACTACTACTAGGTGTAAAGAAGCAAGAGAAATAAGATGAAAGAAAGACTGGTCAAAAATGAATAATAATGACAAGGCTTCATCTAAGAAATTCACCCAACTTAACACTACTACTACTACTAGGTGTAAAGAAGCAAGAGAAATAAGATGAAAGAAAGACTAGTCAAAAATGAATAATAATGACAAGGCTTCATCTAAGAAATTCACCCAACTTAACACTACTACTACTACTAGGTGTAAAGAAGCAAGAGAAATAAGATGAAAGAAAGACTAGTCAAAAATGAATAATAATGACAAGGCTTCATCTAAGAAATTCACCCAACTTAACACTACTACTACTACTACTAGGTGTAAAGAAGCAAGAGAAATAAGATGAAAGAAAGACTAGTCAAAAATGAATAATAATGACAAGGCTTCATCTAAGAAATTCACCCAACTTAACACTACTACTACTACTACTACTACTAGGTGTAAAGAAGCAAGAGAAATAAGATGAAAGAAAGACTAGTCAAAAATGAATAATAATGACAAGGCTTCATCTAAGAAATTCAGCCAACTTAACACTACTACTACTACCACCACCACTACTACTACTACTACGTGTAAAGAAGCAAGAGAAATAAGATGAAAGAAAGACTAGTCAAAAATGAATAATAATGACAAGGCTTCATCTAAGAAATTCACCCAAATTAACACTACTACTACTACTAGGTGTAAAGAAGCAAGAGAAATAAGATGAAAGAAAGACTGGTCAAAAATGAATAATAATGACAAGGCTTCATCTAAGAAATTCACCCAAATTAACACTACTACTACTACTAGGTGTAAAGAAGCAAGAGAAATAAGATGAAAGAAAGACTGGTCAAAAATGAATAATAATGACAAGGCTTCATCTAAGAAATTCACCCAACTTAACACTACTACTACTACTAGGTGTAAAGAAGCAAGAGAAATAAGATGAAAGAAAGACTAGTCAAAAATGAATAATAATGACAAGGCTTCATCTAAGAAATTCACCCAACTTAACACTACTACTACTACTAGGTGTAAAGAAGCAAGAGAAATAAGATGAAAGAAAGACTAGTCAAAAATGAATAATAATGACAAGGCTTCATCTAAGAAATTCACCCAACTTAACACTACTACTACTACTACTAGGTGTAAAGAAGCAAGAGAAATAAGATGAAAGAAAGACTAGTCAAAAATGAATAATAATGACAAGGCTTCATCTAAGAAATTCACCCAACTTAACACTACTACTACTACTACTACTACTACTACTAGGTGTAAAGAAGCAAGAGAAATAAGATGAAAGAAAGACTAGTCAAAAATGAATAATAATGACAAGGCTTCATCTAAGAAATTCAGCCAACTTAACACTACTACTACTACCACCACCACTACTACTACTACTACGTGTAAAGAAGCAAGAGAAATAAGATGAAAGAAAGACTAGTCAAAAATGAATAATAATGACAAGGCTTCATCTAAGAAATTCACCCAAATTAACACTACTACTACTACTAGGTGTAAAGAAGCAAGAGAAATAAGATGAAAGAAAGACTGGTCAAAATGAATAATAATGACAAGGCTTCATCTAAGAAATTCACCCAACTTAACACTACTACTACTACTAGGTGTAAAGAAGCAAGAGAAATAAGATGAAAGAAAGACTAGTCAAAAATGAATAATAATGACAAGGCTTCATCTAAGAAATTCACCCAACTTAACACTACTACTACTACTAGGTGTAAAGAAGCAAGAGAAATAAGATGAAAGAAAGACTAGTCAAAAATGAATAATAATGACAAGGCTTCATCTAAGAAATTCACCCAACTTAACACTACTACTACTACTAGGTGTAAAGAAGCAAGAGAAATAAGATGAAAGAAAGACTAGTCAAAAATGAATAATAATGACAAGGCTTCATCTAAGAAATTCACCCAACTTAACACTACTACTACTACTAGGTGTAAAGAAGCAAGAGAAATAAGATGAAAGAAAGACTAGTCAAAAATGAATAATAATGACAAGGCTTCATCTAAGAAATTCACCCAACTTAACACTACTACTACTACTACTAGGTGTAAAGAAGCAAGAGAAATAAGATGAAAGAAAAACAAGTAAAAAATGAATAATAATGACAAGGCTTCATCTAAGAAATTCACCCAACTTAACACTACTACTACTACTACTACTACTACTACTAGGTGTAAAGAAGCAAGAGAAATAAGATGAAAGAAAGACTAGTCAAAAATGAATAATAATGACAAGGCTTCATCTAAGAAATTCAGCCAACTTAACACTACTACTACTACCACCACCACTACTACTACTACTACGTGTAAAGAAGCAAGAGAAATAAGATGAAAGAAAGACTAGTCAAAAATGAATAATAATGACAAGGCTTCATCTAAGAAATTCACCCAAATTAACACTACTACTACTACTAGGTGTAAAGAAGCAAGAGAAATAAGATGAAAGAAAAACAAGTCAAAAATGAATAATAATGACAAGGCTTCATCTAAGAAATTCACCCAACTTAACACTACTACTACTAGGTGTAAAGAAGCAAGAGAAATAAGATGAATGGAAGACGTTAAAAAAAAAAAAAAAAAAAATAATGACACGGCTTCATCTAAGAAATTCACCCAACTTATCACAATCTTTCAACCAACAGAGGTGTTGATTGACAAGTGACATGTACACAATTTCAAATTACGGGAGGAAAAGTTATAGTATGGAAGGTCACAAGTGACAGTTTAGCTTTTAGTGAACAACTTATTTACCTCGTTATTTTTAAGTAGGCATAGCATGATAAAAACGGCATTAAAGCTGACGAAAGCAGAATTTTATCGTCAAAATGTTTATGTTACTACCAACGCAAATCACGTGATGGACTATTGTTTTCATGATGCTTCCGGTCTTCCGTATATTTGAATTCTAACTATTTTGGGGCACAAAAAAACCCCCAAAAACATGTTATATTAGATTTTTAGCTATAGGCAACTTTCTGATTGTAACCAGCTTTATTTTATAATTTGTAAATGACATTTATCTATTTAATAACACCACTAAGGTGTACAAGATTTTGATTAATTTTAAAATATTTAACAACTTTAAGCAATAAACATATATTTAACAATAAAATAATTTAAGAAATAACAAATAATTGTTGTAAAAATTGATTTTTCATCGAAAACGTTTCTTACTATCAGAAAATATTATCCATATTCCTACAAACAAGTAAAAGCAACTAAAAGCTTTTGAAATTGAATAATATCTTTGTTTTATTGAGTTTTGTATTGTGGAATCTTCCACAAGTCAGTTAATCCCTGCTAGGAAATGCACTGTTCCTGTTATGATTTTCACCATCACAATCTTACAAAATATATAACAAGCATTGGTTAATCACCTTCAATCTAGCTTGCTGATTGGTCAGTTCCGACCAATCAAACCGCCTGCACGCGACAAATCTGTTTTCCCGCGTTTCGTTCCTGCCACGTGATACACGATCTTATAAAAACAGAACACGTGTAAGCTTCCTCGTGTTTTCTTTTCATTCGACAGCGAAGCCGCGCTGATCAATTTAGATCAGTCCAAGGCCTTCGATAGGGTTGACCATCGATTTCTGGAGGCTGTCCTTTCGGCGGCCGGTTTCAGAGCCGACTTTCGCTCCTGGATCCGACTTTTGTATGCGACCCCCGGTGCGCTGGTGGAAGTGAATGGGGTAAGATCGAAGCCTTTCGTATTGTCTCGCTCCATTCGTCAAGGTTGTCCGCTCTCGCCTCTGCTTTACGTTCTTGCGTTGGAACCATTCCTTCGCAAGTTGAAGGCGAATCCGGTCCTGCGCGGAATTTCCCTGCCTGGGGCTTCCACCTCAGCCAGGTATTCTGCCTATGCTGACGACGTTTCGGTTCTTGTGTCGAGCAGAGCCGAGATTGACGAAGTCAGCAAAGAGATCAGTGGGTATGAGATGGTGACAGGGGCCAAGATCAACCGCGATAAGTCTGTGGGCTTGCGGTTGGGTGCGTGGAAGGGAGTTTCTCTTCCCGGACCTTTCCTCTGGACGGATGGGCCGATCAAGATACTCGGCGTCTGGTTCGGTCCTGATCTCCAGTTGGAAATGAATTGGTCGGAGGTGCAAGGGAAGGCCGAGATCGCGGTTAATCTGTGGTCTCGGAGGAGACTTTCCCTGAAGGGAAGGGCGGAGGTATGTGTTTCACACATATATCCGATCCTCCTTTACCGACTTTCTGTGCTTCCGCTCCCGTATGCCAGACTAATGTCATTAGTCCGGACCTTGTTCTCTTTCTTGTGGAGAGACAAGGCCCCTATGGTAACTCGCGAGATCTGTTGCCTTCATCCCTCTGAGGGCGGTCTGGGTATGCCTAGCATTGAGATTCGTCAATATATGCTTCGCATTACCTTTCTAGACCGAATGTGTCGCGGATTGGATGAGGTGGGCACCTTTTGGAAAGAAGATGTCCGAAAACATTTCCCATCCCTGAGAAGTGTGCACTCGTGCGAGGAGGAGGCCGGCCGTAGACCTCGTGCCGAGTGCGCCTTCTACCGCGAATGTCGTAGTGCTTTGAAGCTCCTCTTACGGACGACGGATGGCCTCTCCGACGCCCAGGCGTTGTCTCGTAAGGCATTGTATCAATTGTTAGTTAGGGGGTCCGTTCAAGATGATCTGATCGACGAGCTCGGTCTTACGAAGCAGGAGGCTCGCTCGATATGGCCTTGGGCGCCTGGGTTGAAATGTCTCAATAACGATGAGGCATCACTCACCTGGCTGATGATTCGTGGGGCCCTCTGGGTCGGCAAGAGACTCTGTTCAGCAGGTTTGGAGAAATATCCAAACTGTCGTCGCTGCACTGGGGAAGTCGAGACCATTGGTCACGCCTTTTTTCAGTGCAAGACGGTAGTGCCGTTGTGCAAGTTTGTTGAAGGCCTCATGGTTCGCATGCTGCAGGGAAAGTTCTTTGTCCTGGAAGCCAGTTCTGTTTGTAGCAATGTGGTGTCGCAATTGACGAAGGCTGAACACTATGTGTTCTGTTGCTTGCTAGGGATTATGAGAGTTGTGATTTGGACGACGCGTCAGAAGGGATTCCATGAGGGCGAGAAGTTCACCTCTTCCCAACTGATCTTGTACTTTAAGCATCAGCTTAAAGTCAAGATTAGGACGGAAAGGCGGCGGCTCACCTCATCGGAATTTGGCAAAAGGTGGGTGAATCTTGCGCGAATGTGTAGAGTGAAAGGGGCTGACCTAGAGTGGCACTTGGATGTCGGTTAGGTACAGGATTTGTCCTAACAGGGTTGAACATAGGCAACCCACCCAGATTTTAGGCTAGACTAGGTTTTCGATTTTGAATCTTTAGTTTTTCCTTTTTTCTAGTAAACTTAGCTAGGTTATGCATGCGCATTGGTCCCTTTTATTTCTGTCCCTATTTTTCTTTTGTTTAATTCCCCATCCCCTCCCTCGTTAGGTGGTCAGTGACTTCAGTTCTCTGGTGGATGCGGGGCGACTTTCGTTTCGTGTGTGTGCTTTTTCGTATTTGTTGTTGTGTATGAATGTGTGTGTGTCTGTGTGAATGCTTGGAGGAATGAATGTTTTTTCTTATTTTTTCTTAGCCCCGCATTGATTTCGTCTAGTTAACTGATTTTGCTGCCACATTTATGGTTTGTGGGGGGTTTTATTACTAACACAGTTTTGTTTAGTTTTATTGTAAATATTTTTAAGTCATATTGTACATAATCATTTGGGGTTCCTTTTAAAAAATTGTTATTTTATGACCCTCCCCCCACGAACAATATTTGTACATAAGGGGACTAGTTAGGACTTCATGGAGAATTTGAGGCATTATGGTGGACGTGGTAAGAAAGGTAGGAGTGAATGTGTTGTTTTGGTGATTGGAATATTGTTGGTTTGTTTGGGTCCGTGTCTGGAACTAGCTAAGTTTAGATTTAAGACAGAAGAAGACCGTCATTCCCCATCCCCCTTTTAGGCCTTGTGCCACATTTTATACATATTGTATAAATAAATATCGTTTTCTTTTCATTCATCTTTCTCCTCGCTGCCAAGATGTAATCTTCAAGCACTCCCGTCTTGACTAATGTAGTCAGACGTTAAAGACCATTACCAACATTCACGCAAGTACGAACTCTGAAATCTCTTCTGAACTTTGACCATCTTTACAACTCACAATTCCAAACATGCTAAAGGAACTTTATTCTTCTAAACTACAGTTTAATAATTACTTTCACTTTATGAGCTCAAATACAAATATTTCCAAATCTAAGAGACATAACTCTATCACACCTTCAACTCTTATGCTTGTACACCAAACACTAATAAATTCAATTGTTATGTTTTGAAATCATTCCGTTCAGTTTTGTATTTTATACTATGTGCTATTTACGTCAAATATAAATTGCATTGCGTCCACGCATTGTCCTTAATCCCACCTTTCCTAGCCAAAGTTAAATATTGCTAACACTGTCGCTACAGTATGTTACAATTCAGAGCTGATTTTAAGGTAGAAGGGTGTCAACTAAAAAAAAATGATTTGCTTTCCTCAAAGCCTTGTGCTTTTAACTAATTAATCGCTAAATCTGTAAAATTAGAATTTCATGAGTTTTCATAAAATTAATTATGGGGGGCGGGAGTAATAAATATAAAAAAAAAATTACCATGACTTTGAAAAAAATAAACATATTTATAATAATTTCCATATTTTGTGAATACTTTCTGAAAGTTTCATTAAAATCTGACAAATATTTCTATTTTTACAAGATTTTCAAAATTAATGACAGCCATTAAAAAAAAAAAAACCGCTATGTTATTTAGTCGGACCCTCGCTTATAATGAGAAACGATGTTTTTCTATCAAAAGTTAGGATGCTCTAATAAAGACAGAAAAATTTTGAAAAATAATAAAAAATTACTTTGTTCTTTCCTCTTAGTAAAAACATAAACATTTTGACGATAAAATTTTGTTTTCGTCAAGTTTAAGGCCTTTATTATCTCGTGGTTTTAGCTCTTGTGCGAACACAAGAAAAATTAAATAAAAAGCTTAATCGTAGTACTTTGTCTGTCTTTTAATAAAACATGCATCATATATATAACAATGTTATAATAACATTAGATTTAAATAATAAAAACAAAAATAAAAATACATACACACCTTATAAAAAACCCAATACCAATCCTTTATACACCCTAAATCAACTCACCCCCATCTATAATTAAGCATATACCGTTATTAGAGCGAAGAAAACGGCGACTTACCTTGTCAAACCAAGCCACAGTGCGTCGCGTGTATTCCACGACAGAAAATGTGGCGAAAAAGAAAATTACTTACCAAACAAAATGGCACGTATTCTGCATGACATGCTGAAAATGGAATATTTGAATTAAAAAAAAAAACAAGTCCGTCGCAGGAGTCGCTATAAAAGTATTTTGATATGCAAATTACTGAACATCCTATCCCAGCTGTTGACGAATGGAAAAAAAAACATTCGACCAATAAAAGCAGTTGGTGTTCTCGAATCGGGGGGGAAAAAAGTCGGCGATTTTGGCTGCCGAGGGAGTTATTTTTCTGACTGGTTGCGTGCATTGTGATTTGTGAAATAGTACTTGCGAATCGAGTTTTCGGCATTTTCTTTCTGTCCGCGATGTTCGAGTCTGAACTTAGTGATTTATTCTCGGCGACGTGGAAATAATCTGCGACAAACATTTTCTTTGCAATCCCAGATCGCTTACAGTTCTATCCGAAAAAGAATAAGCACAAATTCAGCAAATGACAAGATTTTCGATAAGCATATCAATTCCTATAATAAAGCTCTAAAAAGAGAGTGGCTACAAAAACCCAAAACTAACTTATATAAAAAATGAAAATGGAAAGCATAGAAAAAACAGAAGTAGAAAAATAATTTGATATACGCCCCCATACAACCAAATGGTAAAGAACAAATTAGGACAAAAATTCCTCGGATTAATAGTCAAGCATTTTCCTAGTGAAAGTAAACTAAGTACTATTTTCAATAAAAAAAAGAGACTAAAATTGAGTTACAGCTGTACGGAAAACTTAGAAAAATTATTAAGAAACATAATGCTAATATCTTAAATAAACACTTATACCAAAACCAAAAACATTTAGACAATGGAAAAATAAAAATAAAAACTGATGAGGATAAACAAAAATTATATAACTGTAGAAACCGTCATAACTGCCCTCTCCAAAATAAATGTCACACAGAATCATTAGTATACCAATGCAATATCTCTTCGATTGAAAATCCTGAAAAGCTAGAAGATGTAGGCCATTGAATGACCCATGTCCTTTGTACTTACTTGAGAAACTATATATTACTAAGTTTATAAAAAATAAAGTTTACTAAATCAGAGAAATGAATTAGTTATTTTTTGCCGTAATTGTCATAAATTTTACTTAAAT
>OZ010615.1:22649656-22659656 GCA_963932145.1 Acanthosepion lycidas | reverse complement strand
GGTTCTAGAGCCTTGGATGGCAAGTGTTCGCAGAATGTGTTTGTATATATGTATCTATCTATCTTTTCGTTCAAGAAAACTGACAAGTTACTGCATTTAAGATTTTTATTTAATTTTTCTTGTGTTCGTAGAAGGGTTTTCTTTTCTGGACACAAACGTGTAAAAACTATCCAAACGTTCTGCATATCCGAGCGCTTTATCAAGTGTAATTTTTATTTTTAATTAAATCTGTGGTGTTTTTATGTATGTATGTATGTGTAAGTTATACGAATGTTTTATTTTCCGAACACGATCAACACATTGTGGCCGTGTTCATGGTTAATGTTATTGAGTGTTTGCTTTTCTTTTTTATTATTCTATTATTTTTTATCTTTTTTTTTACATGTGGATGAGGCTGTTATACTTGTATTTTCTACTAGTATAGTGCGGATGGAGTTTGGTAGAATTTTGTGTGTGTTTAAATGAATCCTAATGGACCTATGGTCGAGTTTGTTTAACCTAAGTCGTCTAAATACGCATGGAGTAGTATGACCAATGTAATTATATATATATATATATATATATATATATATATATATATATATATATATATATATATAATCCGTCACAGGTGGAATTTATTCCTTTTGAAATTGATTGAATTGTTTTCTTAGAATATATTGCTTTCATTTACTTTGAAAGATTTCAATTGCATTCTCTACAAAGTGGTGACTTTGGTGTAATTTTAAAATCTTCAACCAACCATTTCCCACAAGTGGCAATTCCCTCCTCCATGACTATCCTATTTTCTATTCATACAAATTACGTATTAAAGAGCAAAAGAAATTCGAGGTGACTTTCGTTCGAACTTTGAGAGAATTATTAATTCTTTACCGACCTTCCTTTTTTTTTGCTTTAATACGTAATTTGTATGAATAGAAAATTAATTTTTGATCTTAATTATGAGAAATAAAATACCTGATTATCTGCCCTTGGCAGTTTAAGGTTAGCCAATCAGCTTACAGTTGCTGATTCCCATTGATGATTTTCCATTCCTGAAAAATTATTCTTTTCCCTTTACTATAAAAATATTAAAAAAATTAAAAGAAAATGTCCAAATTCCTAACCTTCTATTATTTAAACAAATAGATAAATACGTAAATTTATCCCATACTAAAATAATTACAAATAAATTTAACATCCTTTACTCACTTGTTTATTAGACATTAAATTACGTCACTTAGCATCCTCCATAGTTTTTCCTTTCCTTGACGTTTCTGTCAACCTGATGAATATTTATGTGTGTCTCTTAAATTTAGAAGGTTTGAAAAACTAACAAATTTTTTACTTTTGTTTATAATTACTTGTTGCAAAATAAAATCTTCACATTTGCTTTAATAAAGTCCGTCAGAGGAGAAATATGAAAAATCAGAGATATGATTGCAGTTGGCTGTTTGAGGTTAGCCAATCAGCTTACAGTTGGTGATTGGCGTGCTTTTTACCTCTTTTTGAAGAACGCTCACTCTTGGTAAGACCTACAAAATGAACATTTGCAGAATCAGCCAGATCTACACCGTTATCACCATAGAGTCCGTAGATGGCGAAAACATTGACTCTTCTTCAGCAGATAAGTTTGGTCGCAGACACCATTAAGTTTGCAAGGACTTATTTGTAATATTGTTGAATACAACTTGTATAAATCAGAAGTCAGTCGCGTTCTATTCTTTATTTATTACAACGTCTCCATCCACCACGTGGGAGTCTTATACGGCACCCAGTTCAATTACCCATATTATACAATGAGAATAATAATACAATGTCTCCACCTTCCTCTCTACAACATCCCAATTATCATAAGGTACTATTCATATAATACGCAAATTTTATTGTAAGATAATTATGTGCAATAAGTAAAATGGTTAGTTGATTGGAACGCTATAGTAAAATGTCGTGACAATGTCATGTATCGTCCAACGTATCCGCAACGTAGCAAGACCGTTCCATGTTAACTCGGTGCCGCATCCTTAAGAGACAAAGAGAAAGAAGGTTTACTGCCTCTTCGTTTTATAATCCGAAACAACGCCACCTAGCGGTGTTCTTGCAGACAAGGTGGGGGTAATCCCAACAGATGTTCCACGGGTATTTATACTTTAATTAGTGATTATTATTATTATTATTATTATTATTATTTGGATCATATGAAAGAGTCTCGGCCCGCTCCCAAACCTATGACATGTAGCCCCCCTCCACCAACTCTACTACAATTTAATTTTCATAAGGTATTATTCATATAAAATACACATTTTATTGTAACATATTTATGTACAATAAATGGATCATATGCAAGGGCCTTGTACGCCCCCCGCCCCAGTATCTGTAATACGCCTTCAAATCTACGCTACTCCCCAAATACGAAATGGGGTGGCTGAAAGGGTCTCATGTACCCTGCCGAATCTATGATACAGATTCCCCTTCAACTTTACTACATCTCAATTGTTATAAGGTTGTAATTATATAAAATACACATTTTATTGCAACCTAATTATGTACAATAAATGGATCATATGCGAGGGTCCTGTGCGCTCCCCCCTCAAGTACGCCTTCAAATCTACGCTACTCCCCAAATATCAAATAGGTTCGATGGAAGGGTCTTATGCACACCGTCGAATCTACGATACAGGTTCCCTTTCAACTCTACTACATATCAATTTTCATCATGTAGTATTCCTTCAGAATCTGTCTATATTTCTGAGATGAGGTATTATGTACACTATTTACATTATTCGGACTATGGTCCTCATCTTTGTCAACATATTTATTACAACGTTTCGGCCCTTCAGTATCTGTCTATATTTCATAGATGAGGTATTATGTACACTATTTACATTATTCGGACTATTGTCCTCATCTTCGTCGCCATATTTATCACAACGTTTCGGCCTTTAAGTATCTGTCTATATTTCTGAGATGAGGTATTATGTAAACTATTTACATTATTCGGACTATTGTCCACATCTTTGTCGCCATATTTATCACCCTTCAGTATCTGTCTATATTTCTGAGATGAGGTATTACGTAAACTATTTACATTATTCGGACTAATGTCCTCATCTTTGTAGCCATATTTATCACAATGTTTCGGCCTTTCAGTATCTGTCTATATTTCTGAGATTTTCTTTTTAATTCTATATTTCTATATTTCTGTCGGAATATAGTCCTCATCTTTGTCGCTATATTCATCACAACGTTTCGGCCTCTCAGTATCTGTCTATATTTCTGAGATGAGGTATTATGTACACTATTTACATTATTCGGACTATTGTCCTCATCTTTGTCACCATATTTATTACAACGTTTCGGCCTTTCAATATCTGTCTATATTTCTAAGATGAGGTATTGTGTACATTACTTATATTATTCGAACTATAGTCATCATCTTTGTCGCCATATTTATTACTACGTTTCGGCCGTTGTATACTCCGGCCTTCTTCAGGCGGTTGGATTGTCGAACTGAATCCTTTATTTCACTCACTGGGGTAGACTGTTCTAGTTCCACGTGCCATGTTTAATGGATGTCAGTTATCTCCTGTTAATTCACCTCCTAAATTTCTCCACTGCCTTGACCGGGTATTGAACTCACACTCTTTGCATCCTGTCACAAAGACAGAAAAAAATTAAAGAAAAACGAATTGAAAAAGAAAGAAAGAAAGTACTAGAAAACAGAATGAACAAAACAGAAAAAGTTAGAAAGAAAACAGAAAAGAATGTAATAATGTAAAGAAAAAAAGAAAGAAAGAAACAAACAAAAACAAAATAAAAAAAAAGGAAAAAAAAAAGAATGAAAGAAAATGAACTAGAAAAATAAAATGACTGAAAGATAAAATGAGGGAAAGATTGTAATGAAAACGAAAGACAGTGAAAAAAAGAAAGAAAAACGAACTGAAAAAAGAAAGCAAGAAAGAAAAATGAAATGAAAAAGAAAGAAAGAACTGTAAAAGAGAAAGAAAGACAGACAAAATATATAGGAAAAAAACGAAAAGAAATTAACAAATAAAAGAAAGAAAACAGATGGGGAAAATAGAATGAACGAAAGATAGAAAGATGGAAAGACTGTAAGAAAGAAAAAAGAGAGAAAAAGAAAAAAAAATAAAGATTAAAAAAAAAGAAAAAAGAAACAATGAAATGGAAAAAGTGAATAATAAAAAATAAAAAGAAAGAAGGAATATAATAAATCGTTAAGAAAGAAAGACGAAAAAGAAAAACAAAATGAGAAATAAATAAATAAATAAACAAACAAACTTTAAAAAAAAAAAGAAAAAAACAACAAAGAAACAAAGGAAGAAAGGTAGAAAACGAACTGGGAAAATCGAATGAACAAAAGACTGCAATGAAGAAAAAATAAAGAAAAAAGAAAGAGAGAACAAAAGAAAGAAAGAAAATGATGAAAAAGAGTTCGTGAAAAATGGTGACATAAAACTATTTTTGTGCTTGTGGAGTGGCCATAAAAGCTTCATGCTTCACTTCTTTATTTTGATTTGACCTTCTACGAAGGAGACCAAAAAAGAAATCAAGGCGTTCCACATGACCCCCCCATAAATATCACTCACGAAATGTTAAGATTTTAGTAGCAATGATTTAATCATCTAGCTAATCTCTTACCATTATGTAGGAGGTATATTGTCGGATATTATTCGGCCGCACCTGTACACACACAGACATACACACGTACACATATATATGCATATATTTACACACACACACATATATATATATATATATATATATATATATATATATATATATATATATATCTCCAAGTATAAGATTGGTGCATACTGAATAAAATTCCAATAACCAAACAAAAAGAAAAAAGAAATACTATTCTTCATAGAGTGCTCAATACAGAATGGAGCAAATATAATTATTTATTTGAAAATTATAACATAAATATGTTATAAAATCACTACAAAAATATTCATTTTGTTTCAACACTTATGGTGTTGAATGTAGAATAAAGGGTTTTAAAAGGTTCAAATCGACCAAACACCCCTCGATAGTGGGGACGCTATTACATAAGCTGCAATGACCAATCAAAATATAAGTATATGAGAATTAAAAAAACTTGACAACGATCCTTGGCTACGTTAATCTAATGGGATGTAAAACTTCGTTATAACTTTGAAGTGGTGATATGGGAAGGGGAGGATGAAATCTTGCAAAAGCCTGGATCGAAACCCCACTAAATTTGGCATTAGCTGGAGATCCTACCCCTAAACTATCGGTGTACGGCAGAAAAAGGGAAATTCTAAAGTATTATATGCAAATATATAGAAACACCAGCAGCCAGAGTGCTCAATTCATTATTGAAGAGCGCTGCGTTAACAGCGTTGACGGCCACTGTTTTAGAATTACCTTTTACTCAATAGTATTCGATCTAAATACCAAATGAAAGAAAGAACAAAATTCCGCTGTTCGTAACATTTACTTAAAAGTGCTCAATACAAAGTAGAGCAAAAAGACATGCATTATAATTTTTTATAATAATAATAATATATATATATATATATATTATTATTATATATATATATTATTATTATATATATATTATTATATATATATATATTATATATATAATTATATATATATATTATATATTATTATACATATATATTATTATATGTATTATATATATATTATATATATATAATATTATATATATATAATATTATATATATATATATATATATATATATATAATATATATATATATATATAATATATATATATATATATATATATATAATAATATATATATATATATATATAATAATATATATATATATATATATAATAATATATATATATAATAATATATATATAATAATATATATAATATATATATATTATTACGTGGGCGACGCTGTGAAAACGTATTCCTAAAATTTGAGTATTTTGAATGAAAAATGAAAAGAATTCTATTTTGATCTAAAATTTATATGTACGCGTCGTGACGACAACGTGACCATGTTTAAACGGAACGCTGATCATATAAAACTTTCAGTTATAAGTTTGGATATGTCTTGTTCTTATGTCCACTGGGTAGGCTATTCGGATCACAAACTCGTTTGTGCCCGGGTGGTGTTAGACAATAGGCCTAGAATGGCTGGGTACTGGAAGTTCAATCTGTCTTTACTGGACAGGCGGGACTTCCAGGAGCAGCTAACTAGACTAGTGCAGCGGGAGCTAGTGGGGGCGGTTATTGGGAATAGGTGATGGGAACGCCTTAAATGTAGGATTAGGTCCTTCACCACTGATTTCAGCAAACGGCTCGCTCTAGATAGAGCTGAAAAGGTGAAGACGCTTAAAGCTAGTTATTCCCGGGTGGTGGCTGGGGGGGGGATCCCCTAGAGATAGCCTTAGCTAAGGAGGCCCTGGATCGATCGAATAGCGAGCGGTACATGGGTCAGGTAATTAGACATAAGTTAAGCAAGATGTCTTCCGAAGCCGTGAACTTGGGCGCAGATCTGCGCAGGGAAGAGGTCCGTCGAGGTGGCGATCGTTACATTCGTGAAGTCAAATCCCCGGAGGGGCGTACTCTTCGGGCCACTGACGACATGTGCGGAGCGTTTCGGCGCCATTTCGAGAACCTGGTCTCCGTGAGGAGGAGTTTCGTAGCTATTTGGCTGACTTTCCTCGGCTTTCGCCGACTGAAGCGGCTAGCTGCGAGGGAGAGATTACGGAGGGCGATGTCTACGCGGTTTTGAAGAAGGTCGGCAGAGGCAAGTCGCCCGGTCTGGATGGTTTGCCCTATGAATTGTACTTGAGGCTGTCGCACATCTTTGTTCCAATTTTGACTGCATTGTTCAACAACTGGTTTCGGTCGGGGTCCATCCCCAACCGGATCACCAGGGGTGTGATCACTCTGTTAAAAAAGGGCAAAGGTGGTGGGGGGAACCTAGATGATTACAGGCCCATAACTCTGCAAAACACAGAGTTAAAGATTATGGCCAAGATCCTGCAGGAGCGTTTGCAGTCAGTTGCCGAGTCTCTGTTGGGACCTGAGCAGACTTGTTCTGTGAGGGGCCGAACAATTCAGAGCAACCTGCATCTGATCCGCACGATCATAGAGGGTGTAAAAGACGACGAAGAAGCCGCGCTGATCAATTTGGATAAGTCCAAGGCATTTGATAGGGTCGACCATCGCTACCTTGCAGCTGTCCTGCAGGCCGCTGGATTCGCACCCAACTTCTGCCGCTGGATTAGCCTCCTGTATTGCTCCCCCAGTGCGGTGGTACAGGTGAACGGAAGGCTGTCGGACGCGTTCGTGCTGTCTAGGTCGGTTCGTCAGGGTTGTCCGCTGTCGCCTCTCCTTTATGCTTTGGCGTTGGAGCCTCTCCTTCGCTGGCTGAAGGACGAGACCGGCAGTTCGGCCCTACGTGGAATTGCCGTTCCTGGAGGGTCTCGAGCCAGGGTTTCCGCGTACGCCGATGACGTATCTGCTTTCGTGTCGTCCCGCAACGACATTGAGGTGGTACAGAAGGCGCTTGATCGGTACGAGAAGGTGACAGGGGCCAAAATAAACCGCGAAAAGTCGTCCGGCTTGCGGTTAGGTGCCTGGAAGGGGGTCGCTCTTCCGGGACGCTTCAGTTGGACAGACGGTCCTGTCCGCATTCTTGGAATGTGGTTTGGGCCTGACCTCCAGCTGGAGAAGAATTGGTCTGAAGTACGAGCAAAGGTCGATTCCGCCGGTCAGACTTGGAATCGACGGAGGTTGTCCGTGAAGGGCAGGGCGGAGGTGTGTGCTACATACATTTCCCCCCTGATTCTTTATCGATTGTCCGTACTTCCTCTCTGTAAGACTCACAAGAAGGCGCTCGAGCAATCGCTATCCTCCATTTTATGGAGGGGACGCGGGAATCGGGTCGACAGACGAGTCTGCACTAAACGTCCGTGTCATGGGGGGCTGGGAATGTCGCACCTGCCGAGTCACATCCGTGCCTCTAGGTTGGCTTTCCTACGCCGTGCATTGACTGGAGGAGATCCGATTCTGGAGGGGATTGTTAGGGACGCGTTCCCTGGCCTTACCATCAGTCCCCCCATCTCGCGGGTTGAGCGCAGTCGTAAACCCCGGGATCAATCGGTTTTCCTTCGCGAGTGTCGGTCGGCCTTGAGGGCCGTTCCCCGGTCCAGTGACCTTTCTCGGCCTAGGAAGGTCTTCTATCGTGAATTAGTGGAGAGGCCCGCGAAGGATCTCCTACGAGATACGCTCGGCTTGTCGGAGGAGGAGTATTGCCCCTACTGGTCTTGGGCGCCAGCGGCGGATTACCTCAGTAACCCTGAGTTTTCGCTTAGCTGGCGATTGGCTCGGAATCGGCTGCCTCTCAACGACAAGGCTTTCATATGGGGCTTGGCGGATTTGCCAGACTGTGAACGGTGTGGCCTTGGCTTAGAAGAAACGGCTGCGCACGCCTTCTACCATTGCCCCCAGGTCCGCCCCTTATGGGACCATGTCGGCGAGCTGACGGCTCGTCTCGCTCCCGAACAGCTTGTGTCCATTGATCGCGCATACGCGTGTGACAATGTGTCGCCCCCGTATTCCGGGATGAAACGGATGGTGTTTCTGACGCTGATGGCCATGGCTCGAATGGTGATTTGGACGACGCGAAAGGAGGAAGTCTTGCGAGGCAATCGTCTTTCTCATTCGGATCTAATTCGAATCTTTGAGCATCAGCTCAAGATGAAGATTAGATCGGATAGAAAACGATTGCATTCGACAGTCTTTAGCGAAAGGTGGGTAAAAGAAGCGAGCTTGCTTCGTGTGAACGGGGCTAACCTTGATTTTCTCTTCTAGGTCAATCTTTTGCACATCGGGGTGGCTTCCTGTGGAACCCTCCCCTTGGTTAGGTTAGACAAGCTTCAGTGTACCTAGTTAATGTAAGTAAGTGTTGTTCCTGGCCTGCATCCCGGCCGTTCTTTGGTTATGATCCAAGTCGAGATTCCCATCCTCCCCAGTTTGTTTTGACCCCCGCCCCATTTTCATCTCGACTGGGTCAGTTTTATATTTTCCCATTCCAGCCTAATATTTTATACTTTTTGCCACTCCCTTAGCGAGAGCGTCTCTTGATTTTGTCCCCTGGGCAGAATACAGCGGCCACTCTGTTTTAAGGGTTGGACGGTCCCTACTAACATCAATTATGTT
This sequence comes from Acanthosepion lycidas, assembly GCA_963932145.1. Lineage (NCBI taxonomy): Eukaryota > Metazoa > Mollusca > Cephalopoda > Sepiida > Sepiidae > Acanthosepion > Acanthosepion lycidas. The sequence goes on along the minus strand of OZ010615.1, from coordinate 22,650,478 downwards.
TAGTTTGTATTTGTGTTTATTTTAAGTTTATTATTGGGTTCATTTCCCTCCCCTCTCATTTTATCATTATTAGAATTGTATATATATATATCATCATTAGAATTTTCATGGTATGGGGCGCGATTTTGGTAGGTCTCCCTTGAGAGCACGTGGTATTATGGTGGTTGAAGGATTGCTTGGTGATGGACGAGTTCTTTTGGTGAATGTGTAAAATGTAATGTACGAATGGGTCGCGAATCTGATTAGCTAGGTATAAGATAGTTAGTGTTGACAAGCCTCTACCCCTCCCCTTTATTGGCCTCGTGCCACAATTTGTACTTTTTGTACCAATAAATACCTGTCTTGTTCTTATGTCAATTAAGTTAGCTACACTGAATGTGAATGGTTTGAATTATAGGCATTTAAGAATATATATTGTGTATTTCGGAAGCATTTTTTCATTGATGCATGTTTCATTAAATAATATAGACTAGTGTTGTATTTTATGTAAATTCTTCTCATATCGTTTGATAAGCTTAATCACATTATCATTAAACGAAGTAAGAAAATCACAATATTGATACATATTTTTTAATCCAATCTAAGCTTTCGGCTTACATAAGCTATTATCAAAGATGATAATTACATTACAATATATTTAAAACATGTCTGGCCGCATACACAATTCCGTAAAATCCTTGTAGAAAACACAACTATACTTAAGCATGAAAACAGTAAACAAAAACTAAAAATTTTTGAAGCTATATACATAAAACAGTTAAAGCCTAACCTGAACAAAATAAACTATGAAATCTCCACAAATATTCTTAAATGTCTATAATT
>OZ010615.1:22616179-22628679 GCA_963932145.1 Acanthosepion lycidas | reverse complement strand
AAGGAAGGAAGCAGGGTTCTGGTATAAAAATCCGTGCGCAACTTAACAGCATTATATGTGGACAGAATGGACGCTGAAATTTTGTCCGATAGTAGCTGACATTTCCTACCAAGCCAAGGTAACTTCAAATAAACAGGGCATTGGCTAGAACCGAATGTCACAGGCTCCTCTAAGCGTCTGATTTTATTATTGATCACACGTCTGATAATATTGATGGGATATCCATTACTTATGAAAATATTTCGAATTTTAGTAAGTTCACCATCCAACATTTCAGGGGAACAAATCATAACAGCACGATGGACCAAAGTCGAAATTAGACTAATTTTGACTTCTACAAGTGGTTACCTCACACTATTACTAGACTCTAAAGAAGTCTTACTTCGAGACTATAGCTATATATATTATTATTACGACTAACCGCGTTCCTGGATTTACTAAAAGAATTACACTTTGTATTATTGTGCAAATAAATTTAATTTCTTATCTTTATTTCTTGCGTTTGTCATTCATTGGAGACCGAATTTCATCTCAGAATCCACAACAAATATAAAATATTATAACTGATCCACAAAAAAGCTCTGTATTTATTATAACAGAGCATATATATGTCAAAGTTGACAATGCAACATAGGTCTTGTTGGTTTCCGGCAGCAAGGTCTCTGATCGGCAGGCTGGATGTTTTGAGGAGCATGGAACCACCTCTTAATTGCTGTTGTTCCCAGGTTCCCTTTACCAGCCGCAAGGCCTCTGATCGGCAGACTGGATGTTTTGAGGAGCATGGAACCACGTCTTAATTGCTGTTGTTCCCAGGTTCACTTTACCAGCAGCAAGGCCTCTGATCGGCAGACTGGATGTTTTGAGGAGCATGGAACCACCTCTTTATTGCTGTTGTTCCCAGGTTCACTTTACCAGCCGCATGGCCTCTGATCGGTAGACTGGATGTTTTGAGGAGCATGGAACCACCTCTTAATTGCTGTTGTTCCCAGGTTCACTTTACCAGCAGCAAGGCCTCTGATAGGCAGACTGGATGTTTTGAGGAGCATGGAACCACCTCTGAATTGCTGTTGTTCCCAGGTTCACTTTACCAGCCGCATGGCCTCTAATCGGTAGACTGGATGTTTTGAGGAGCATGGAACCACCTCTGAATTGCTGTTGTTCCCAGGTTCACTTTACCAGCAGCAAGGCCTCTGATCGGCAGGCTGGATGTTTTGAGGAGCATGGAACCACCTCTGAATTGCTGTTGTTCCCAGGTTCACTTTACCAGCCGCATGGCCTCTGATCGGTAGACTGGATGTTTTGAGGAGCATGGAACCACCTCTTAATTGCTGTTGTTCCCAGGTTCACTTTACCAGCAGCAAGGCCTCTGATCGGCAGACTGGATATTTTGAGGAGCATGGAACCACCTCTTTATTGCTGTTGTTCCCAGGTTCACTTTACCAGCAGCAAGGCCTCTGATCGGTAGACTGGATGTTTTGAGGAGCATGGAACCACCTCTTAATTGCTGTTGTTCCCAGGTTCACTTTACCAGCAGCAAGGCCTCTGATCGGTAGACTGGATGTTTTGAGGAGCATGGAACCACCTCTTAATTGCTGTTGTTCCCAGGTTCACTTTACCAGCAGCAAGGCCTCTGATCGGTAGACTGGATGTTTTGAGGAGCATGGAACCACCTCTTAATTGCTGTTGTTCCCAGGTTCACTTTACCAGCAGCAAGGCCTCTGATCGGCAGGCTGGATGTTTTGAGGAGCATGGAACCACCTCTTTATTGCTGTTGTTCCCAGGTTCACTTTACCAGTCGCATGGCCTCTGATCGGCAGACTGGATATTTTGAGGAGCATGGAACCACCTCTTTATTGCTGTTGTTCTCAGGTTCACTTTACCAGCAGCAAGGCCTCTGATCGGCAGACTGGATATTTTGAGGAGCATGGAACCACCTCTTTATTGCTGTTGTTCCCAGGTTCACTTTACCAGCCGCATGGCCTCTGATCGGCAGACTGGATATTTTGAGGAGCATGGAACCACCTCTTTATTGCTGTTGTTCCCAGGTTCACTTTACCAGCAGCAAGGCCTCTGATCGGCAGACTGGATATTTTGAGGAGCATGGAACCACCTCTTTATTGCTGTTGTTCCCAGGTTCACTTTACCAGCAGCAAGGCCTCTGATCGGCAGACTGGATATTTTGAGGAGCATGGAACCACCTCTTTATTGCTGTTGTTCCCAGGTTCACTTTACCAGCCGCATGGCCTCTGAACGGCAGACTGGATGTTTTGAGGAGCATGGAACCACCTCTTAATTGCTGTTGTTCCCAGGTTCTCTTTACCAGCAGCAAGGCCTCTGATCGGCAGGCTGGATGTTTTGAGGAGCATGGAACCACCTCTGAATTGCTGTTGTTCCCAGGTTCACTTTACCAGCCGCATGGCCTCTGATCGGCAGACTGGATGTTTTGAGGAGCATGGAACCACCCCTTAATTTCTGTTGTTCCCAGGTTCAATTTTTCGGCAGCAATGGATCTGATCGGCAGACTGGATGTTTTGAGGAGCATGGAACCACCTCTTTATTGCTGTTGTTCCCAGGTTCACTTTACCAGCAGCAAGGCCTCTGATAGGCAGACTGGATATTTTGAGGAGCATGGAACCACCTGTTAATTGCTGTTGTTCCTAGGTTTACCTTTCCGGCAGGAAGGCCTCTGTTTGGCAGACTGGATGCTTTGAGTAGCATGCTACCACCCCCTAACTGCTGTTGGCTCCAGGTTCACCCTGACACTGCATGATAGCACCTTTTAGGATCCCAGCTCTAGGCAAATAGTGAAAGACCAGCCAAAAACAAAACACTATTATAATTAAGATACATTTTTAGAGTGAAATACCAGTTATACATTTCTGTACAAAGTTATCAAAAATATTAGTACACATACTTTCAAAATCTAACGATGGTTGTCCAAGCTCTGGGCAAACAATGAACTTCCAAACAAAAATCAAGTGTTCGTTTTTATAATATAAGCAACAATACAGTTTTATAGAAAAATTACAATGCAGCACTAAGTATATAAAAACACATTTTTATAATAAAATTACCGACAATTTATTTTATTATCTACACACTATATATCTAAAAACACACCTTTGAACTGACTGTAAAAAAAAAATTATGCATAAGTTATTTTTAGTTGAAAGGATACATTTGTGCGCTGCCTTTTTAGATTACGGCATTAAATAATTAACACAGCTTGATATGCAGCTAAACAAAAACAACCAATCAACAATACCTATTTATAGTAAAATGACGAATAGATTTTATCTGTAGTTGACGGAAAACAATTGCATTCCAAATATATTTAGTCATAAAAATATATTTTAAATATTTATATTTCGGTATTAAATAACCCATAGAGATTGGTATGCCGCTAAACAAAATCAACGAACCAGTTAAAATAAATGCAGACGGTTTAAAAATGCAAATTGCAAAAATTAACAAAATAAGTATTCTAATTACAGTGGCGTTTTGATTGAATTCTCGGATTTTTAACCAATGGGTATAAAAATTATACGTTTACGAAAGAGTTGTTTCTGTTGATCCGGTTTGAGATAGATGTTTCTTATATAATAGGGCACAGATGGAAAACCGCTAAACTGTATGGATATTTGCCATCCGCCCCAAACGATAAGATATGGCACAAGGCAGAATTTAACGTGGGGTATCCGAGCGCGTAGCACGGGCAAAAATCCCCCGTAGACTCCATAAAAAACGGGGTCGGGTAGCTGTCTACACCCCCAGACGAGACTCTGCCCTTCGGCATAGCCTCGTATGGGTTCCTCTCCGCCCGAAGGCAGAGAGTTCGACCAGCTTAGCTGGAGACGATTCACGAGCTAATTGCCGAACCAAGCCCCCACCATTTACCTGTAAGGTTATTTACCTCACCACCCCGCGAGGCAGGATGTGGCACAAGGCCGTTATTTAATGCGGGGAAAAACCGAGCCCGTAGGCTCGGACAAAAATTCCCCGTAGAACCCGTAAATAACGGGTTCGGGTAGCTGTCTACCACCCCAGACGAGACTCTGCTCTTCAGCATAGCCTCGTCTGGGTTCCTCTCCGCTCGAAGGCAGAGAGCTCGACCAGCTTAACTGGAGACGAATCTCCAACTTATTGCCGAAGCAAGCCCCCACTTCTTACCTGTAAGTCATGAACTGGCCGACCATCAACTTTTTTGTAACGCACGGGGTATCAGCGAAATGACGCCATGAAACATTGTTCGGCCAATCAAATTTAGTGATTTTTACGAGTTTCGTTTTCGACATGTCTCTACCTAAAACACATCTAACAGATAGCCATCTTTATAACGTTAGAGTTGTGTAGGAAGGTTTTTGTTAGAGTATTTAATCAATGGGGCTAGTAAAATAAAACTCATGTGCAAGCAATAAGTTCAATAGCAAATCAGAATTCAAAATGCCCAAATGCCAAAGCAGTCGTAAACAGTTCAGCAGGCAAATAAATAGCGAAAAACGGGGTCAAAAATCCAACCTTCCACTAACAGAGGAAACGCACTTTCGCCAATCAAGCTAAAAGATCGTTCTAATATTTATTGTACAAATTTACAAATGGGCAAAATTGGGATGGTGGCGAGTCTGTTTTTCACCTGTCTTATCGCTAACTTAGCTGGCCTCAAATACTGATCCTGTCGTCCGTACATTGTTCTTTTCATCAAAACATTTCATCCACACAACACTGCCATACATATACGCTACAATGCTACATTCACTCTAAGAAAACCTACCTAAATTTCATAAAGTTTTATGAGGGCCTGGGTTGATAAAAACCAAAAAGTAAACATCCCCAATGTTCATGATATAAAAAACTATCTACCCAACTAAACAAAACTAATGTTAGTAACAGGACCCCCGACAGTCTAATCATGACAGAGATAACAGTTTAATGGCCGAAAAAATGCTACAGGATTAATAAAATTATTTCGAAGCGCCCGTTCTACAATTACTCGCACTAGTATTCACACATTTAGACACAAAAACAATTACGAAATCTCACGAGAACGAAACACATCCTACAGTTTAACTAGAGAACAACAATCCCTGTCACCCAAATGGGGGGAGAAGGGGAATAAACGAAAGAAAAAAAAAACTGGGAGGACAAAAAAAAAAAAAAATGAAGGGGCCGATGACCATCCTTACTCTAGCCAAGTTAAATCCAGCAACTTGAACAAAAAGGTAAACGACTTACATTTATAGTCGGTTAACAGTATAGTGAAGTGTATGTGTTGTGAAACATTATTATTAGTTTGATTTGGCCTCGTTAGTTAGCCGACCATAAGAGGGGTATAAAACAAGAAAATCAAATTGTAAAGTGAAACAACAAATTTAAATTTATATATATATATATATATATATATATATATATATATATATATATATATATAAATCAATTAAGGTCTTTACAAATAAAATTAATCTATTTTGCTTAATACAAGGTCGTCAAAATGTTCGTAGTAGTCCTTGCTAGAATGAGTATACGCGTGCGTAGGCAGGAACGTATGTTTGGATGTATGTATGAGCGTTTTCGAAGGGTAGGAATGTTTTTGAAGTAATCGCTGTTTTAAAATGTTCCGTTCGTTTATCAAATATAAAAGAGGTGAGGGAGAAAGGTAGAGATAATAATAACACTCGGTTGACGTTGTCAAGGGACTTGTTAATACGCGCGTCTCCTCCTCCTCCTCTCTATCTCCCCCACTCTCTCTCTCTCTCTGGTGACAAGCGAACTTGCCCGTCTTTTATTTTGTTTTGGGGGCTTGAAAAGGTCATTTGGGAATTCTCTCCCGGATATGATTCAGGCCTTTCCATTGGACGACGAGCAAATTTCACGTCGGATCGCGGAAAGGTGCGTAAAAAGAATTTGCTTTTTGAGAATTGAAGATTATTTGAATTTTGTTTTTAAACGTTTCCTAGTTTTCTATTGACCGAAAAACATTTCGCATGAAGGTGTGAAATTTCACGAGTTTTATTTTTAATTCGCTTTGCGTGTGTGTTAACCAAAGTTTGTAAATTCGAGTCTTTTTTAATTTCTAACAAAATCAATAATTCAGTGTTTAGAATTTGAATTTTAAATCTAGATCTTGTTTTGTTCACTACACATTAACCTGGCACTAAATGACTGATGTTTAATCCAGGTGACCCATGTCCTTATTCTTATGTCACCACCAGATGCTACTCTCCGTCCTGGGTATGACGTTAAACTGCATCCAACAGCAAGGCCTCTGATCAGGAGGTTTTGAGGAGCGTGGAACCACCTCTTAATTGCTGGTGTTCCCAGGTCCACCTTCACCCGAGGTGGTAGTACCTGTTAGGGTCCCAGCTATGGGCAAATAGTGAACTCCTAGTTTTTCCAGATCTTACTCACGTCCTGGGTATGGCGATAAACTACATCCGCGTTCTGGGTACGGCGATAAACTACACCCAACAGCAAGGCCTCAGATAATGTTTTCGGAAAAATAATGTTGCCAGCTATACTTTTTTAAAACAATAATGTTGCCAGCTATGCATTTTTGAGACCATAATGTTGCCAGCTATACGTTTTTTGTAAAAAATAATGTTGCCAGCTGTACGTTTTTGAAACAATAATGTTGCCAGCTATACGTTTTTGAAACAATGTTGCCAGCTGTACGTTTTTGAAACAATAATGTTGCCAGCTGTACGTTTTTTATTCCATACAAAATAGGCATTTAAAATTCATATAAACTGGATTTGGCATTAAATAACCCACAGTGGTTGATATGCCATAAAACCCAAACAAACAAACAAACAAACAGATGCTACTCTAAATTAGCCCTTCTCAAGCGAACCAAACGTGAAACACTCAACACTCTTTCGTCGCCTTTTAATGAAGAGTGTCGCCTCCTTTCTGCTCTAATTTTGACTTTAAACTGGTGCTTAAAGAACAAAATTAGTTGAGAAGAGAAAAACTTCTCACCTCCATGAAACTCCTTCTGTCACGTCACCGAAACCACAGCTCGCATAATGACAAATAAACACAAGAACACATAGTGTTCATTCCTCTTCAAGTGCAGTGCAACATTGCTACAACCGGAACTGGCTTCGAGGACAAAGGACTTTGCGCGCAGATTGCGAACCATGTACCCTTCAATCAGATCACACAACGGTCGTACGACGCTGCAGTGAAAGAAGATGTGACCCAAGGACTCAACCGCCCCACCGCAACGCACGCACTTTGGCATAACTGTCAACCCCGCTGCACAGAGCTTTTTGTCGACCCAGAGGGCATTCCGCAACGCCATCGAGGTGAGTGATGCCTCATCGTTATTGAGATACCGCCACCCAGACTCCCAATAGGCCTTGCTGCTGGTAAAGTGAACCTGGGAACAATAGCAATTAAGACGTGGTTCCATGCTCCTCAAAAGATCCAGTCTGCCGAAAAGAGACCTTGCTGCCGGAAAAAGTGATCCTGGGAACAACAGCAATTAAGAGGTGGTTCCATGCTCCTCAAAACATCCAGTCTGCCGATCAGAAGCCTTGCTGCCGGTAAAGTGAACCTGGGAACAAGGCCATAGAGAGCTTAACTTCTCCTTCGTCAAACCGAGCTCATCCCTTAGAGTATCTCGAGCACCCCCTAACCCTAACACACGGTATAATACCTCAGGGGACAATAGTCGGGTGTCGGAGAAGCCTTCTTTAACCCGTCTTCTTCTAGAGCATGTCGACACTCACGATAGAAGTAGCACTCGGTCCGATGAGCACGACAGGCCTCCTCCTCGGCATCATGCACACTTAAAGCCGGAAATGATTTCATAGCGTCTTCCTTTCAGAAGAGGCAGTTACCCTCATCCTCCTGACACATTCGACCCAGGAACTTGATCCGTAACATCTTTTGACGAATCTCAACGTCGGGCATTCATTCTTAGACTGCCCTCAGTGGAGGCAACAGACCTGCTAACGCACTTTAGGATCCTTGTCACCTCACAAGAGGTGAAGCAACACTCGAACCAATAAAATTAGCTCGGCGCACGGGAGTAGATGCGGTAGATGTGCGAGGCACAAACTTATATCTGCTGATTTCCTTGCCAACTTCGTCAATCTCAGCGTTGCCCACAGAGCGATAAACACATGCCCACAGAGCGATAAACACATGCGACTGACTCAAGTACACCTCAAGTCCATCAATACCGGAGTCTTGTCACAACCGACGTGTTTCAACGCATCCCAGATTTCCTCCTCTGTTATCAGACCATCGAACCAAGTCGCTTCTGTCGCCTCGAGGCGAGGAAAGTCATCCAAATAGGTGTCGAACTTAGTCGGGCTCAGACCAGGCTACCCTGGTAAAAAGATCCTGAAAATAAGATCGAAAGACTCACATATGCCACCGTTTGTAGTCACGGTACACCCATCCGGCAATCTGACGCTAGCGATATATCGATCTGCAATATTCCTAACTTATTCATCGGCCATATTTGTTTCCTCGAAAACATCTTTTTTAATCTAGCACTACCTACCAAAGCTTGATGCTTCTTGATAAGCAAGGAGGCTAAACTATGCCCTAGCTGCCGCTAATTCCCCACTATATCCCGATTTTATAGCCGTTTCTAATCTAGATTCTTGTACCGTTTGCTCTGCTAATCTATCTTGGCTGAGTTGCTTACTATAATCAGCAATAAACGACTTAATGGTAGCCTTAATGTAAACCCACTACTTATTCCCAACCACAGAGACCGTCAATTCCTGCATTAGAGTTAGTAAAAGCTGGTTCTGAAAAATCCTTCTCACCGAACAACATGTTGAATTTCCAGTAGTCAACCATACTAATCCTAGCCTTATCTAAGTTTAGACGAACTTTGGTCCGAATAAACTACAGTATGATGACTTGGAGAGCCTAAGAGTCCTAAGTCGACTCTCCTAAGACTCGGTCAATGTAGCTTGTACGCAACACCGAAGCTGTCAGTTATCAGTTATCGCCTGCTTAATTCCCTCTTCAAGTTCTCCACCGGCTTAACCAGGTACTGAACTCACACTTTTTGGGTCCCGTCACTGGATCTAACCAACGCCTTTACCCACTGTGCCATGTTTCCTTGAGCAGGAGATAACTGATAACTGACATCCATTAGACATGGCACGTGGGACTAGAACAGCCTACCCCAGTGAGCGAAATAAAGGGTTCAGTTCGACATTCCAACCACCTGAAGAAGGCCGTAGCGTACAACGGCCGAAACGTTGTAATAAATATGGCGACAAAGATGAGGACAATAGCCCGAATAATGTCAATAATGTACATAATACTTCATCTCAAAAATATAGACAGATACTGAAGGGCCGAAATATTATAATAAATATGGCGACAAAGATGAAGACAATGGTCCAAATAATGTAAATAGTGTACATAATACCTCATCTCAGAAATATAGACAGACAATTTACTCAATCACCACAAGAACTTGTTCATCATCACCTACATGTACCACATACACCCCATGACATAAAAATTCTTGAGTATAAAATTATATATAAAAACTTACCGCTCAAAAATTCGTTCAAGATTTATTGATAAAATACATCACTTGTGGCACAAGGCCTAAAAGTGGGAATGAGTTGAGGCTAGTCAGCACTCACTATCTTACAATTAGCTAATCAGATTCACGACCCATTCATTCATCACAATTTGCACATTCACCACAAGAACTCGTCCGTCATCATCCAATCTTACATATACCACGATACCCTTCACATACACACACAGGTAACCTACAAAACACCCATTGACATGAATTATTTTTTTGAGTATAAAATAATATAAAAAAGTTACCGCTCAAAAACCTCGTTCTTCCCTCGTTAATCAAAGCAACGGCTTTTATTCACAGAGCATTTTTTCTGATTGGCCACGCCAGTCAGAGAGGAAAGAACATTAGCATAGTTCTGATACTTAAAGTGGCAATTTTTTTTTTTTGTCAAATATTTTCTTTATACAGTGTAATCCGGATATAAGAGTGTTGTTGGGAAGGGAGAAAAAGTCTCTTATATCAGAGTTTCTCTTATATCCGGGTTTGGTATATTTTGTTTAGGTAAGTATGGCTCTAATTTGGGACCAGAGAAAAATCTCTTTTATATCCTGGTTTCTCTTATATCCAGTCTCTTATATCCGGGTTACACTGTATTTCCTTCGGCAGACCACGCACAAAAACGGACTCTTTTTTTCCGAGGTAGGTGATTTTCTCTTTTGTGACAGTTTTATCTCTCTTTGCTTTTTATCAGTTGCAGTATCATCTATTTTTAATGTCTGCTTGGATAATTTCAAATTTGTTACTATTTTGAATTCATCTGTGATAGTTCCATTTAGACTGTAAAAATAACCCATACGAATTGGTAAAAGAGAAAGAAAAAAATTTCAGGTAATGGGAGGATTTTTCACGAAAAGTAGAATGAAAAATATGTTGTTAATAAACAAAATTAAAAAAAAAAAGTTTTTTGGTGTATTTGCAAAACGTCAATTATGCGTTCGTTTAATATGAAGCGCCATTTTGAAAGCAGTCATCAGAATTTATGATCAATGGCAAATGGACCCAATAAAATTTATTTGGAGAGAATTAAAGCAACAGGGACAACAAGGTAATAATTTCAAAAGGTTGTTTAAACCAAAAAACAAGAACTTATTTCCGGAAACAGTTTTCAGTCATTCTTCACTATCGCTTACTATGGAAAGCCATTGTCTTATGGTAGTTATTTAAGAGACATTTTTGAATTGCTTAGATTTTTCTTTGACGATTTTCAGAATAAGGATAAGATCATCAAAAGAATTAGGAGTTTCCAGTCGTTAGAAATCTGGTGAAAAAGAATAATCGGTATTATAATTAGCTTTTATTTATTTATTTTATGGACACGACGCATTGACTGTATAGGTAAATTTTTATTTATGTATTTCTTGGCGCTATTTACACTTTTGCATCTCCACCTCCGCCATGTTTTTCCCGCGACAACGGATAAAGTCCCGTGGCAATTTGATGCTAGAAGTTAAAAAAAAGCCGAATCACAAAACCTTTGAGCCCACATAAATTTCCCCAGGCATTAAGAAATTTCAAAATAAACCGAGGGTGGGGGCTATTCATGAACTTAAATATAGCCAGGGGACGTTGCCACATTGCTTAAACTCGATTCGTGGTAACTGTAGTGTTGGGATCTATAAAGTTCTGAGTGTGGTTGACAGTGTCATGTTTCAACCGATTGTGTATGAGGCCCACATATCAATCCAAAATGTCATGTCTGTGGCAAACCTATTGGCGAATGGCAGAAAGCAACGCGTTTGCAGAACGAACATTCCAAAATTATTTTTTTTTTTATCAAATATGAATAGAAAAACAAAAAAAACAAAACAAAAAAAAAAACGAATATGGTGAGGGGGGACGGTAAGAAAGTGTAATAGTGCCTATTTTTTATGGATACTACACAGTGACAGTATAACTAATTTTTTATTTATTTATGTATGTCTTTATGGATACAACAAAGGCCACCATCAGATCATTAGAAATGTACTAGCGATATCTAAAAATAATGTTTTAAATATTTGAAGTATTTTTTGTATTGTTGTGGTCAACTTACTTGTCTTCTAGACCTTGCAATATTCTTCTTTGTTCTTGCTTCTGATGGCGTAACATCTGCTTTGCTTGATGTTTGTTCATCCGTCTTTTGTGTAGGTTTTAAGTGAGAATCCATCCCGCCTTTCTCCTCTACACATACAAACACGTGACATTATCACTATAGGACAAGCAGTCAACACGGGCAGGTCATCAATACACGTGTCAACGAAAATTTCAGCTCTTTTTTATTTTTTTATTTTTTCCTTTTTCAGGCCATAAAAGTAAAATTTATTTGAGATAAGAAAACTCCAGGCACTTCTTGTATTTTCCAATTCAATTATTTGGACACTATACACATCTGTTGGTTCCAACCCAAATGGGAATGATTGCAAAACACGTTCCCTCCCCTATTTATAGAGAGAAGCAAACAAATATATGTTGGGATTTCTTCTTAGCCAATAGAGTAGGCCGGTTCTCAGTTTCTCGGTATTGTCTTGAAGTCAGAACGCTATGTTCTCTTAGCTCAACCCCAATTCTTAGTTTGTGAAATTTATGCCCTAATACTGTTGCCTTGCCTTGCGTATAATTTGCTTGCTTGATATTATCCCCCCTTTTCTTTCCCTTGTTATTGTCTATTGCACACTTTGTCAATTCTGTTTGTTGGACAATTTTGACATTTATTTTATATTTAACCATAGCCACTCTACATATCTATAAAAACATACGAGAAAAACTGTATACATTTTATTCTTTATCTTATTCTGTCAGATTTCAATCCATTTTTGATTTACATTTGATCCCAACTCACAATTCTGTTCAGTATTATTATGTCTGGTGTCTTTAAAAACTAAATAACATTGACATAATAAATGATATTTGATTTGTTGTTTCCATGGCTTGCTCTTTCTCATTTTAACGA
>OZ010615.1:22558679-22608679 GCA_963932145.1 Acanthosepion lycidas | reverse complement strand
ACCATTTTTTCCCTACCATCTTCCTTTCTTAAATACCACAAATGTGAAAGCTTGGCTGAATAGCAGGGTCGCTGCGATTACCATACTTTGATACAGGTCGATCGTCTGCTTTTCTTCGCCACCATTCTGAGCGTATAACTTCTTTTGTGTCATCTCCTTTCATGACGTAGGCGAACACGGCTCTCCACCTCCCCTTATCCCTTGCTGCTCTCAACATGTTACTTCCTTCTACTTCCTCCCCCAGTTCTATCATCCACCTGCTCAAACCCGCCAGGGATGTCACGCGCTGCTTTCCCTTGTTTCTCTTTCCCTCTATTCGACCTGGGAGTATCAGATTCTCAAGGCCTTCCTTCCTCATAATGTGTCCCAGAAACTTCAGCTGCCTCTTTCTGATGTTAAGCATGAGTCTCCTTCTTGTCTGCATCCTCTCTAAGACCGCATCGTTGCTCACACGCTCGGTCGACCAAATCCTCAGCATCCTCTACATCACCGTCGCCTTGAGTTTCTTCATCTTTGAGGAAATCGTCCAGCATTCGCTGCTGTAAAGGACAGATGTCACGTAACAGCTCAGTATCCATTTTTTTGTTACCAAAGAAATCCTCCCGTCTTTCAATACTCTACCCAGCTTTTAGAATGCGCCCTTGGCTATTCCAATACGTCTACTGATTTCAGCGTCGCACTTATCGTCCTCTGTCAAAACACTTCCCAGATATTTAAACTTCCGCATTTGCTTGATTCTAGAGTTCTCGACCAGCAAATCGCATTTCGGCCTCCTCCTTTTACTGATGACCATGCATTCTGTTTTCTTGTATTTTATGCTTAGTCCCTTCTTCATACTCTCCATCGTTACTTTCTGTAGGAGGTTTTATTTTCTTCCGTGTCTGCGTCATCTGCGTGTCTCGTGTTGTTAAGATTGTGGCCGCCAATGCTAAATCCCGGCAGGGTTTCCAATTTTCTCAGAACTTCTTCGCTGTATAGGTTGAACAGGTCGTGTGAGAAGACGCATCCTTGCCTTTAGCCCCTTTGTGGTTTTTGTATATTCGCTAAACTCATTCCCAATGCACATCCATGCTGTTTGCTGCCAGTATAGGTTCTTGATTATTCTAATATCTTTCCCGAATATGTCAAGGTTGGTGAGCAGTCCCAGCAGATACTTGTGGCATCCATCCATCCGTCATGTTGTCGCCCTAATACCTATCAAAATTCTGCTCCATTTTGGTCATACATACTCCATTACTATTTGAACCTGAGAAGCGATTTCTATTCTTACCATTACTTTGGGCCGTATCATTTTCTTCTGCTCCCCATTGACACGTCACAATATGACGTTCCGTCATTAGAACATCTGACTCCTCTTCCGTATCATTTTCTTCTACCCTACTCCTTTGAAGCGTCACAAAAATGCTTCTACTCATGCATAATACACACCACTTGTTTGGTAATCAAACCCTATAAACAGTACGTCCTGGGTATGACGATAAACTACATCCACGACCTGGGTACGGCGATAAACTGCATCCAACAGCAAGGTCTCAGATAATGTTTTCAGAAAAAAAATGTTGCCAGCTCTAAGTTTTTGAAACAATAATGTTGCCAGCTCTAAGTTTTTTTTGTAAAAAGAGTAATGTTGCCAGCTATACTTTTTTTTTGTAAAAAGAGTAATGTTGCCAGCTATACTCTCTTTTTTTTTTTGTAAAAGAGAGTAATGTTGCCAGCTATACTCTCAATTTTTTTTTTTGTAAAAGAGAGTAATGTTGCCAGCTATACGTTTTTTTCGTAAAAGAGAGTAATGTTGCCAGCTATACGTTTTTTGTAAAGGAATAATGTTGCCAACTATGTTTTTTCGTAAAGGAATAATGTTGCCAGCTATACGTTTTTTTTTAAACAATAATGTTGCCAGCTATACATTTTTTATTCCATACAAAATAGGCATTTAAAATTCATATAAACTGGATTTGGCATTAAATAACCCACAGTGGTTGATATGCCATAAAACCCAAACAAACAAACATTAACACATAGCAAAAAGGTGATATTTTGCTGGATCCCAAGCCATGTTGGAATCCAGGGAAATGAGAAAGCTGATTCATTAGCCAAAGCTGCTCTCAACATGACACTCGACCAAAACATCAAAATTCCATACACTGACCTAAAACATAAAATCAAGACAACAATAACACTAAAATGGCAACAACTATGGGACAAAAATACCAACAATAAACTCTACCAATAGCACCAATTCTAAAGGAAAGGCAACTGAATCTTAAAACAAGAAAAGAACAAACCACTACTGTTCGACTACGCATTGGACACATAAGACTGACTCACTCTTTCGTACTAAAACAAGAACCCTCTCCTAAATGTTCCTGTGGGAAACAATACACTGTAAAACATATACTAATAGAACGTACAAACTTCTATAACACGAAGAACATGAAGAAATTATTTGCAAAAACTGAACCAAAAAATATATTGCATTTTCTAAAAAGAATTGGTCTCTTATCAAAGATATAGACTGATGTATAAACAACATATCCTACCTTTTATCATTTTGCAAATAAATTGTCCTTATCAAATGGAAATTCTTGACTTAAGCAGAAATACCTAGGATTATTTTGCAGTGTGCAAGCAAATAATCTCTAGGTTGCTAAAAATGTTCCATACAAAATAGGGATTTAAAATTCATATAAACTGGATTTGTCATTAAATAAACAGTGGTTGATATGCCATAAAACCCAAACAAACAAACAAACAAACCTATAAATAGTACCTCTCCAATTTCATTGCAGCCAGCGTTTCCTACTCTTATTTAAAAAATAGTTTCAAACAGAGTAATATTATTCTAATTTAATTTTATGATAATTCTTATTTTATTTTACGGAAATTAAAGTTTTTTTTTTTTTTGTAGCTGTGCATAATATTAACCCCTGTTTTGCTTATTATTGTTAGAAAAAAAAATGCGTATTATACATGAAGAATTTCGGTAATTCTTGAGATGACTTTATATAACACCGGTCGACATTTTTTTTTTTTTTTTTTTTTTTTTCGACACAAATGTTGTTGGGCAAATGTTTCTGGGATATTTTTTTTTCACGCTGAATCAATCTGAAAATCCATTTTTCCCCATCACATCACATTTTCTCAGTACAGATAATTTCTGTTTTTCTTAAAATAGGTCAAAATACCCATTTAACAGTCATATACCAGAGCTAAGTAGAACCATCCTTAAACGTTTTCAGGTTAAAATAACAATCATAAAAGAAAAAGTATCCCAATAACTTAAAGAATGCATTTTCAGTTCAGAAAATGTTTTTAGAAAAATCTCACACAAAATTAATTTGGGGCAAACATGTGTCATCAATTTTTAAATCAAAACAAAGATAAAAAGGAATGGAAAAAAAAGCATTCATTTTTGTCCATCCAAAGGTATAAACCTTCTCTTCTTGGAAACTTTACGGTGGTTTTGAAAAGGTGGATCTCTTTTGTTGCTCCAGCAGAAATCAGCCATTATGTCAGCATCCCATCTGCAAAGTGCCTAGTTGACTATGCCTGTCTGGTATTTGGCGGCTATTTTAAGATCTGATAAAGAAAATTTTAATCTCGCTAGTCTCAAATACACTCGCTCAACACCCTAAGAACCCTCATTTATCGATATTCCTATGCATATTATACGGAGACAGCATGACAATACAAGACCTTTGTAAATTCAAGTGATATGATAAAATCTTATGACTGTTTCAAACTTAGTGAACACTACTAATAAAAACTAAAATCGCTTTTCTTGAATAACTTCTAAAGAGATTCTTGTATGAAAAGTAGAGTAGACACACAAACCACAAAGTTTTAACAAGCTAAGAACATTTTCCAGTGAGATATCGCTAATAAAATCAAGCATTTTCAGGTCAGCTTATCTGAAATAAAATAGCTTAGAATTCATTTTTAAAGTTATTTGGATATATATATTTTTTTTTTAATAATAAAACATTTTAACATGAAACGAAATGTTTTTTCTATGTCACTTGCTTATTTAAGCCGTGGCATATCCCTGTGAATTAGGCATTTTGACCTATTTTAATCAAAATAGAAATTATCCGTACTGCGAAAACGTGATGTGCTGGGGCAAAATAGACTTTATTTTCATATTCAGCATAAAAAAAATAGCCTACAAACGTGCCCATTACCCAACAGCATTTGAGTAAACAAGTAAGAGGAAGGGAGTTCCACTGTTGGGATGTGTAAGAGAAGAAACTGTTGGAGTAGAATTGGCAGTTACATTTAATTATTTCAACAGTAAAAGGGTGGAACCTAGATGCTAATCTAGTAGTACGCTTAAATCCATATAGTCTATTTACTTCTGTTAGTGGTAAAATTGACTAGCCGTATTATGTCGCAGCCAAGGTGAATCTATAAAAGATGATTATGAAACGAATTTTACTTTACATCAGTTCTTGCTTAGAATTAAAATACAATAATTTATGAAAAGAGTAAACTGGTTAGGGAGAACACTATTCACCATGTCCCAAGGGCTGGCAATCGAAGCCAGGCCACAGTCTGTTCATTTCAACGTTTCTTTTTTAAATCCGTGTCACCCCACACAAGGCAGTACAGTCACTAACACACAAGGGTTTACAGGGCATGGAAGAATTAGGAACAGAAACATTAGTAAGGAGTAGAAAGTGTAATCAAGAAGACTGTATATAGCGATTGACATTGCATTTAAATTTTTGCAGATTAAAATTGGCTGGAACCGTAAGAGAGTTCCACAAGCGAGAGGTGCGAGAAACGAAACTGTTAGCGGAGAAGTTAGGTCTACATTTATCTAGCATAACTGTAAATTGATGCGATCTTGCCACCAGTCTAGTACTGCGCTCAAATCTATCCAGTCTAGATACCATAGCGAAGAGCTTATCTGAACAGTTACCACGAAAGTATTTGTAAAAAAAACAAAAAAACAAAAACAAAAATCACACACACACACATTACTGCAGCGGGGAAGTGACTGAAGCCGAATTGCCAGGTCAGGACCAATAATATTGCAGATTTTTCTTTGGATCTTATCAAGGAGCTCCAACTAAATCGCACAGACACCGGACCATATATGGCAGCAATATTCTAAGCATGGACGAATGGTAAACTTATTGATATGCAAGATAGATTCTGGAGAGAAGAATTGTTTCGCCCGACACAGTGAACAAACTTTCTTAGCAGCTGTCCTAGCAATGGATTCAATATAGTCTTTGCACTTCATATCAGGTGAGAACGTTAGCCCGGGAAGGCGCAACTGATGGAAAGCAGAGAGGAGTCTCTCAGCTGATTAATGGAGAGAAGTTATAAAAAACCGACGTGTTAAATACTTTTGCTATCCACTGTGTGCGTGTACACACACACATACACACACACACAAGGTGTAACCCCAAGCAAAGCAGTACATCCACTAACACGCAAGGGGTTACAGGATGTGGAGTATTAGGAACGGAAATATTTACTAAGTAGGAAGAGAAAATAGTAATCATTTCATAGTAATAATTTCTTACAGATTAAAGTTGGCTGGACAGCTTGGTTTGTTTTATAGCATATCAAGCTTAATAGGTCATTTAATGCCGACAACCTTTTTTATCCTGGTAATATTTTTGTTTTGTCAAAAATCTATTTCTGGTAATATTTTTTTCCTCAAAAATGTATAACTGGTAATATTATTTAAAAAAATGTATTGCTGGTAATAGTTTCTCTTCTTAAAAAATTATTCCTGTTTAATAAGTTTTTTTTACAAAGTATTTCTGGTTTTTAAAACCTAGTTTTACACTTTCATAATGCTTTTTACCTCAGTTGCCGTGTTAATTATTTGCCCATAGCTGGGACCCTAACAGGTGCTACCACCCCGGGTCAGGGTGGACCTGGGAACACCAGCAATTAAGAGGTTGTTCCACGCTCCTCAAAACCTCCTGATCAGAGGCTTTGCTGTTGGACGTAGTTTATCATCTTACCCAGACCGGGGGCAGTATGGAGCCGGAAGGGAATGCCACAGGCGACAGGTACAAGAAAAGATATTGTTAGTGTAGAAGGCTATATCTAGCTAGCTCAACTGTAAATTGATGCTATCTTTTTGCTCTTTTCCGAGTACCTCTTATGTATTTACTACTCTAATTTCTTGCCAAATACCTGTATCTCCCTTGTCAAAATCCACTTTGTTTTTGGAGGTTGTAATGGCGATTATAACTTCAGTTACATCATGAACAAAGGTTTATTTTAACTGGTTCAATAACACAACACTGTTTGTCTTATTTCGCAACATTTGTTCAATTACTCCCATCTATGCACAAAGATTGAAACATTCATGAAATAGTTGGAGAGTTATTTCGCATATAGGCAATTTGGGTCACTTCTGTATGCTTAATTAAGTCATGAATATTTCAATTTTAAATAAATTCATTATTTTCAAGGACTCTTTGTCTGCACTTACTGCCTTAAAAAATAAAAAACGTTACTGACCCTTTAACCACACAAGTACTTAACAGAGAATATCATTTACCAAAAAATAAAGAAATAATCTTTTGTTGGAGCCCAAGCCACCGGAAAATGACCGGGCAGACTTGGAAGCAAAGAAAGCTATGATAGATACAATAGCAAAAATAAAAATACCGTATACTGATTATAAAATGGTAGTGAATAGAATTATCTTTAAGAAGTGGCAAAATCATTTGGATAAATACACTAATAACAAACTAAAAAACATTAAACCTACCATTGGAGAATGGAACTCAAAATACAAGATTCACATAGGCCACACCTTCATCACCCACCATCATTTACTGGAGGATACAGAATTCCCAATATGTACGACATGCCAAAAAGAGATTCACAGTTAAATATATACTGCTTGAGTTTACAAACTTGAATCGAGTGCGAAAACAATATTACCAAACAAATAATTTGAAGAAACTCTTTATGGAAATAACACCATCTAGGATACTAGATTTTATAAAAGTTATTGGAATGTACTCAAAAATATGAGTGGCTGAATAGTACTGCATATATCTACAGTGTAACCCGAATATAAGAGAGTTGTCGAGACCGGAGAAGAAGTCTCTTATATCCGTGTTTCTCTTATAACCGCGTTTGGTCTATTTTGTTTAGGTAAGTATGGCTCTAATTTGGGACCAGACAAAATCTCTCTTATATCCGGGTTTCTCTTATATCAGGGTCTCTTATATCCGGCTTACACTGTATATATATATATATATATATATATATATATATATATATATATATATATATATATATATATCCATCCTACCAAACAATGCTAAAATCCATTCCAAAACCGTGTCGGTATTAAATGTCGCCCTGAGGGTGATATGCTGTAAAACAAAATAACCTACCAATCAATTTTAAACAAAAGAGACACTTTTCTAATTTGTCAGAATGAATGGGTGTAAACAATCTTGGAAAACAGATTCATATCTCTAGAGCAGTGTTTCTCAACCTTTTTAAGCAATGACACACCTAGGAGCAAATGAAAAATATCACAGCACCCTTAGCAACATTTTTAAAGGGTATACATTTAAATGTTATGAAATAAAACCATAGCTTAAAAAAAAAAAAAAAAAAAATAATACCCACCCAAATATGGACTGACTTTATTTCAATATTTCTCTTCAAGCTACTTGTGCAACTTATCTAGTATGAAACCTCTGCTTGGAGCTTTTTTTTATATTGTGATTTCTTCAATGTTTGGTCGAATGGACGATAAGCAGAGCGCCATTTCTTCTTCAGTTCAGCGGTAGTCTTTCTCGCTTCCTATATTTCATGTTATTTACGGTTGAGAAGCCTCATTCACTTAAATAAAAAGCAGGAAATTGCGATAAAACTGATAAAGCCTTTTTAGCTAATGTGGGAGATTCCTTTTGTATTAAAATCCATAATGTATCTATCAATGGCTACCGTCGAATGTTTTATTTTGAGCCCTCGATCACTAGAAATGCTGACCATTTTTCTTTTTCAAATAACTGAAGTCCAATATTTGAAGAAACATTTTTGAAGAGATTTAGAATCCAATAAAACTTTCGAGGCAAACTTAAGAGGATCGAGCGGCTCATTAGTGTGCCGCGGAAGTTGAGAATCCCGATTTTAGATGTAGGTAGCTGGGAGGGGAAAGGAAATAGGGAAAATGTAAAGGTAATAAGTAATACTAATTAAATAAAAGTTAGTCTGGCTCAAGGTGAAGATTATTGAGCATTTAATGACGATGGCAAAGAAATTTGAATCAAGCAAGCTGAACAGAACACTTCAATGAAAACTACAAAAACGGCCAACATTTCATGCGTAGCTGTGGCACAGGGTCGAAAATATGGAGCACCCAGTGAGGATCGAAGACACTATCCAGTTGCAAATGTTCTATCGCGACAAGCTGATGTCACTGTAACATGAGTGTGTATCCACGTCTTTGTGTCTTTTGTCTCCCAGTCTGTTATCTGTGTGTGCCTCTCTCTCACTCTGTTAACTGTGAGTCTCGGTCTGTTATCTATGCGTGTCCCTCTCAGTGCTGTGTGCGTCTCTCTCACTCTGTTATATATATATATATATATATATATATATATATATATATATATATATCTGTTATCGTTGTGTGTGTGTATCTATGTCTGTGTGCGTCCCTCTCTTAGTCTGTTATCTGTGTGTCCCTCACAGCCTGTTATCTCTGTGTGTCTCAGACTGTCATCTGCGTGTCTGTCACTGTCTGTTATATGACGGTGTCTTTGTATGCCTCTCTCATAGTCTATTATATATATGTGTGTGTGTCTCTCTTTTCTGTGTGTCTCTCTGGATCTGCGTGTCTCTCTTAATCTGTTTTCTGTGTGTGTATGTCTCATTCTGTTATGTGTGTGTGTGTGTTTCTTTCTCAGTTTGTTATCTCTGTGTGTGACTCTCTCAATCTGTTATGTCTGTGAGAGTCTGGTATCTCAGAGAGAGTGTCTGATATGTATGTGTGTCTCTCTGTCTGTTATCTGTGTGTGTGTGTGTCATTCTTTTATCTGTTTGTCTCTTAGTTATCGTCTGTGCATGTCAGTCTGTTATCTGTGTGTATATCTCTCTCATTCTCTCATCCCTGTGTGTAACCGTTTGTGTCGGTTACCTGCATTTGTTTGCATGTGCCTGTCTTGCTCGGTCTGTTATCCGTCGCTCTCTCTCTCTCTCTCTCTGTTATCTACGTGTGTATCTATTTCTGTTATCCAGCTGTGTGTCTCTTTCCCAGTCTGTAATTTGTGTGTGTCTCTCTTTTCTGGTCTCTTTCTTTGTTTCCCGCGTAGTCTCTTCGTTGTCTTGCGTACGTAAATTTCATGATATATCGACATCTATTGGGTCATTATGTCAAAATCCTTTTTTTTTTTTTTTTTTTTTTTAAACTATCCTTTGTACAATACTTGCGCCCTATCCCCGGGGACCATAGGTATCTGATTCTGTTAACAAATACTCGGTAGGTGGACACTTTTGACAAGCATATTAATGTTCTTTTCTGAGTAAGGGACGTCAACGTTAAGACGTGTTATGCCTTTAAAGATTATTGGTGTTTTTTTGTCGTTTTTTTTTTTTCGTTTATCAGTTTAACTCTTTATCATTTCTGTTTCGCTTGTCTTCTTAGTTTCACACAATTGCGGGACACGTTTTAATGTTTGAACTGCTTTGATATCGACTTCGGCAAATTTGAAGTTTGACAAATTCCAAGGTGAAAAGCTGTAGCTGTCATGTCCCAAAAACAAATATGCAAATTTTATGTCGCTTTTCGTAAAGAGATACTGCTGTATTTGGAATGAGTAACACACTTGGGTTATGGCAGTGAAAACAGACATATTAAAAAATACCCCCACCAAAAAACAAAACAAAAAACAATAGAATGAAAAGCAAGGAAAAAACTACACTGCAAAGTTTAACCTTCGTACCAGCAATAAAAAGTTATGTCGAAAGAACGTTTTTCCTTCGACACCACTATTTTGTACTACTATAGAAATTCAATAATTTGTCTGAATTTCTGGGATGAGGATTTATCATTATTTACATTATTTATATTTGGACTATTATCCTCATCTTTGTTGTTATTATCACCTGATTGCCTTCTGCCAGAATTTCTGGAATGAGGAGTTATCATTATTTACATTATTCATATTTGGACTATTATCCTCATCTTTGTTGTTATCACCTGATCGCCTTCTGTCTGAATTTCTGGAATGAGGAGTTATCATTATTTACATTATTTATATTTGGACTATTATCCTCATCTTTGTTGTTATTATCACCTGATTGCCTTCTGCCAGAATTTCTGGAATGAGGAGTTATCATTATTTACATTATTCATATTTGGACTATTATCCTCATCTTTGTTGTTATTATCACCTGATCGCCTTCTGTCTGAATTTCTGGAATGAGGAGTTATCATTATTTACATTATTCATATTTGGACTATTATCCTCATCTTTGTTGTTATTATCACCTGATCGCCTTCTGTCTGAATTTCTGGAATGAGGAGTTATCATTATTTACATTATTCATATTTGGACTATTATCCTCATCTTTGTTGTTATTATCACCTGATCGCCTTCTGTCTGAATTTCTGGAATGAGGAGTTATCATTATTTACATTATTTATATTTGGACTATTGTCCTCATCTTTTTTGTTATTATCACCTGATTGCCTTCTGCCAGAATTTCTGGGATGAGGAGTTATCATTATTTACATTATTTATATTTGGACTATTGTCCTCATCTTTGTTGTTATTATCACCTGATCGCCTTCTGTCGGATTTTCTGGGATGAGGTGATATCATTAAAGGCTTTGGGTACACCGAAATAGCTGTAGTTTCGACAAGACTTTTAAATAATTGATTCACAGAAAAATCTGTAGTTGCAAAAACTTTTATCGTTAGCGAAGATTCACTGATCGTCTTTGTTATCGTTGTTTTCGAAGATTCAATGACCACCCAATCTGTTGTAGCTGGTTCTTTGAAAGTCACCGACTGGCCGTTGTTCCTTTCAGTGCGCGCTGAAAGAAAAAAAGCTATGAAGGCTTGTCGGCTTGGAGACCCCACCTTCTCTTCGAGTTGACAAGTATATTCATTCACAACACTCGTCTTATACAGTGCGTGTGTGTGAGGGGTGAAGTTTGGGATATGTTATTTTTAATAACTAAGTTGCTAGTTTTGATTTATTTGTTGTAAATAATAAATCTGATGTAGTTATTTTTATCAACTGCAATTTAAATCTATGATTGTTTTCCATTCTTTTTTTGTCTTTTTTGTAATTGTGATTAATTTGATTTTGGTAACATATGAGTTCTGTCGGAAAATAACGGGACATATCGTTCTTCGATGTGTCATTGTCCACAGTACGTTCTTGTTACGATCAATCAGCAAATCTACAAAGAGATCCTGCGCCGTTTGCTTCGCTCAGTACTCTTGCAGAGACGAGAGTTGTGGCAGGGCAAATCGTGGCTGCTTCACCACGACAATGCACCTGCTCACAACGTCCTGATCATCCGGCAGTTCCTGGCCGCGAAGAACATCGCCGTATTAGAACAACCTCCCCTTTCATTTGATCTTGCTCCATATGACTTTCTTCTTTTCCCTAAGCTCAATTGGATCATCAAAGGGACCTTTTTTGAGGGTGTGGAGACCACCAAGAGGGCCGTAACGACGAAGCTGAGGGGCATCCAAGAAGAATCCTTCCAGCAGTGTAGCAGAGAAGGATTGAATATGGCATTAGACTCGAAGAGGATTATTTCGAAGGGGAAATCATGCAGTTTGTTGCTTGGAATTGAAATAAATTGTTTGTGCCACCGGTCCCGTCACTTTTCAGATAGATCTCGTCTGTTAATGGCGTTATTGTCAATATTATATTTATGACTATAGTTATTGTTAAAATGATTGTTTAAATGAAATTGAAGTTGCTTGTCGGTTATGTTATTAAGGTGCTCATTGTTCTCAATCACTCTCTCTTTCAATCACGCTTTCAATCACTTTTCCTCCCTCTTCTCTCTTTCTCCCTCTTCTCTCTTTCTCCCTCTTCTCTCTTTCTCCCTCTTCTCTCTTTCTCCCTCTTCTCTCTTTTTTTCTCTTTTTCTTTCTTTTTCTCTTTTTCTTTCTTTTTCTCTTTTTCTTTCTTTTTCTCTTTTTCTTTCTTTCTTTCTCTCTCTTTCTTTCTCTCTCTCTCTCTTTCTCTTTTTCTTTCTTTCTTTCTTTCTTTCTTTCTTTCTTTCTTTCTTTCTTTCTTTCTCTCTCTTTTTCTGACTGAAGGAGCCCCTGTCTGAAAGTCGAGATGTGAAATTAAGTTAAAAAATGTGTTTGGGACCACTCTAGTAGGGGTCCACTTGCCATTGGGCAAGATGATACCCTGTCTGTCACTGAGTAGCAAGCTATAGAATCACTATTTTGATTCGAAGAGTGACAATGTCCGGCTGGCTTTAGTTTAGGAGAAACTTGCAAAAAAACAAAAACAAAAAACAAAAAACAAAAAACAAACAAGCAAAAACATTTAAATTATACCCTCTTTTCTGTTTGTGGTGGGGTAGTGTTGAGCTACGAAAAAGCCAAACTAATTTTTCAAAATCTGTTATGTTCTGTGCCATGCGTGATACACGCTTAGGCAATCAAATAAAAGCGAAAAATAACCTTGTACTGGTGAAGATTCGCTTAGTAAATCTCGCATCAGCTTTTGCCAATCCCCTGCAATCTGAGATGCGCAGGACATTACTCAGTATCAACTTACGAACATTGGTGGACTGGCCACGGTGTCAGCTTTCCCGATGGAAAGTGGGCTCCTGTATCAAATAAAAATGCAAACAAACGCAGGCAATTGTTTTAGTAATAAAAAGGAATAAGAATTTTATAAAGTCATCTGTACACTAGAAGATACTCGATATATATATCTGAAACTGAGATAAATCTGATACATGACTACATGACCCAGAAAGAGTATGTTGTGCCAATAATTCAAAAAAGGGCAGTTCTATCCAATAAAGTAATTGAGATCCTTGATCGAACCACATCCTAAAGATATCACATATAAAAGATGTCCTGACTTGAAAATCAGCTTTAGCTGAGGCCAAAAACCGACTGTTTTTGCCCATGAGAAAAACGCTACTGCTCCAACCAACAAGCAAGCTCAAGTTTTTTTTTTTTTTTTTTTTTTTTTTTTTTTGTTAAAAATAAACCACCAACATTCTAATAATTAAAAGTTCAGTAACTGTTTTACTCCAAACATTACGATCACACTGCGCATCTCATGACCGACTGTTTTTGTATCAACTTCCCCGTTTCGTTGATGTGATCACGAGTTTTACTACTACTTTTGCACCGTCTGTATTTGTTACCTTCACATTCAATGTTCCATCTTAACAGTTCTTCTTTCCGTCCTGGGTAAGACGATAAACTACGTCCAGCAGCAAGGCCTCTGATCAGGAGGTTTTGAGGAGCGTGGAACCACCTCTTAATTGCTGGTGTTCCCAGGTCCACTCTGACCCGGGGTGGTAGCACCTGTTAGGGTCCCAGCTCTGGGCAAATAATTAACACCCAAACTTGTGTAAAAATAGGTTTTAATACCAGAAATACTTAGTAATAAAAAAAATTACTAGCAATAATTTTTGAATGAAAAATTATCAGCAATACTTTAAAAAAAATACCAGTAATACAAACAGTTATACATTCTTAAGAAGTTGGAGTGTACTCAAAAATGAGTAATTGAAAAATGGTTCAAATATATATGTATACATACATACCTTTTTTTTTTTTTTTTCTAAACTATCGCTATGAATCTATTTCAAAAATTTTGTTGGCATTAAATGACCCACTGAAGTTTTGATATACCATAAAACAAGACAACCAACCAATTCTTCTTTTATGTACCGTGTCCTTTCAGGACGTAGGCGATCATGGCTCTCCACTTCCCCCTGTCCTTTGTAGTTCTCAATAAGTTTTGGCCCTTTGCCACTTCTCCCCCATGCCATGTTCTGTCATTTACTTGCTTAATCCGCTAGGTATATCATGATTTGCTTTCCCTTGTCTCTCTTTTCTTCTATTCGCCTTGTGAGTATTAGATTCTCCAGGCCCTCCTTTCTCATTACGTGTCCAGAAATTTCAGTTGTCTCTTCCTGATGTTAAGTATAAGTTTTCTTGTTTGCATCTTCAAAAACCTCATCGTTGCTCACATGTTCGGTCCTTAATATCCTCAGCATCCTTCTGTAGAACCATACCTCCGTTGCCTCAAGTCTTTTTCATCTTTGAGGAGATCGTCCAACATTCGCTGCCGTAACGGAGGACAGATGTCATGTAACAGCTCAGTACTCTTTTTTTTTGTTAGCAACGAAATCCTCCTGTCTTCTAATACTCTCCCTAGCTTTGAGTGGCACTAGTCTACTTATCCCAAACTGTAAATTCCTTATTCAACATCAAAACCAAAGAATACTGAATCTGGAGAATTACCATCCCCACTTTTCTGCCAAAGAACTTCTGCTAAGGTCTACTATATAGCGTTGCCAAAGTAGTATATGAAGAAAATGGTGTAAAAGACGTTCTCGCACCTCTTATTTTTATTTAGACATAGATTTTCTTAGAGATAAGACGTGTATAGGTTTCCATTCTCTTTCACTCCCAGTAACCCCTTGCGTCT
The DNA here is from genome assembly GCA_963932145.1 of Acanthosepion lycidas. Lineage (NCBI taxonomy): Eukaryota > Metazoa > Mollusca > Cephalopoda > Sepiida > Sepiidae > Acanthosepion > Acanthosepion lycidas. The sequence goes on along the minus strand of OZ010615.1, from coordinate 22,594,024 downwards.
TAGTGGCATTATCGCCATCTTCTGTCTTCTTGAAACCTGTTCTTTTATTGTCCTTTCTCCTCACTAAAGTCTTCTCATTCTCTTTCACTCTCAGTAACCCTGGTGTTTTAGTAGCATTATCCTCTTCATTCGTGCGAAATGAGTAGATAAAAAATACCCGATCAATTTGTCTGTCAAATTCTGCTTTTTATATTAATCAGCGATCTCAATTTTAAGGGCGCAGACGGATCATTATGTACTGGGCGGTGCAGGGGGGGGGGAGAGAAGTGCAACGGGGCAGACGCAGACCTGTCACTAGATTATTAAAGTAATGTCGGGGAGGCAACAACTCTAGTAGGGCGGCATTAATTCTAAAGGGGGTCTCCACTGATAGAGGCACATTTTCTCGAATTAAAATTCTTATCACATTCACAGATGCAAGGGAAGGGCGAAATATTCGTGGAGGGTGTAGTTAACTGTCCATAAAGAGTTGTCAAATTTATTTCTCCTTACAAAATTAAACAAAAAAGAGATCGAGATACTGTTTAAAAAAAAAACAAAAAAAAAAAAAACGTTTGTACCCTCTCGTCCGTTAGTTGACAAAGAATACCTGTTGTGGGGATGTCGACTTGTCTTCCCTTCCCTGGAGAGGGACTAGAAAGGACTCTGTGGGTTTTAAAATTGATTGACTACTGGCACTTATCGGTTAGGTCGATTTCAATCTTGCTGCTGTACAAATACGGAAGAGGGGATATACAAATTTATTAAATATCTGTCTATATATCTGAGATGAGGTATTATGATTACTTACATTATTTACATTATTCGATTGTTATCTTCATCTTTATTGCCATATTCACGACGTCTCGGCCGTTGTACGCTCCGGACTTCTTCAGGATCTGTTTATATTTCTGAGTTGAGGCATTGTCATTATTTACGCTATTTACGATGTTCAGACTGTTGTCCTCATCTTTGTTACCATATTCACGACGTTTCGTTGTAACCTCTAGCCTTCTTCAGATGATTGAAATTTCGAACCAAACTCTTCATTTCTTCCTCCGGGGTACATTGTTCTAGTTCCACTTGCCACGCCTTCTTCTGAATGTTTCAGCATCAGTTATTTCTCTTTAACTCAACTCTCCAAGTTATTGATCACCTCTGCTGTAGCCAGGTATTGAACTCACAACTCATAATGGGCAGGTTCGGTTCGAAATTTCAAAAGAAATAACTGAAGAAGGCCGCTCCTGAAGAATTTCAGAGCGCACAACAACTAAAACATCGTGAATATGACAATAAAGATGAGGACAGCAGTTCAAACAATGTAAATAGTTACAGTACCTTATCTCAGAAATATAGACAGATCCTAAAGAAGGCCGGAGCGTACAATGGCCGAAATGTCGTGAATATGGCAACGACAGTCCAAACAATGTAAATAGTTATAATACCTCATCTCAGAAATATAGACAGACCCTGAAGCAGGCTGGCGTATACAACGACCGAAACGTCGTGAATATGGCAATAAAGATGAGGACAACAGTCCGAACAATGTAAATAGTGTAAATAACTTCAATGTTAATCTCTCAAAGTCAATCGTTATGTTACCTTATTCTCATAATTTTCACTTTCTACCCACCACCTCTTTGATTCATATCACACACCTCCGAGAACATTGATGTGGTGTAATTGTTAACAAGCTTGTCTCGCTAGATCTATTACGACTGAGTAGTGAGTTCGATCCTCACTGAGTTCTTTACACTTTTGGCCTTGTCACATCTAAGCTACGCCTAGAAAATCATTAGCTTGGACTTTAACGTGGTGTAGTGGTTAACAAGTTTGTCATGATCGATCAATTACGACTGAATAATGAATTCGATACTCACAAGGTGACGCATACTTTCGGCCTTGTGCCACACCAAAGTCACGCTTAGGAAATCATTTACGGGTAATTCGACGTGATTTAATCGTTGGAAACCTTGTCTCGCTAGATCAATTACAATTGAGTAATGAGTTCGATTCTTACCGAGTGCTCCATAATTTCGGCCTTGCTTAGTGAATCACCATAAGACCTCATCCATCATAAACATTTTTACAGTAACCCTCTACTTTGATTGAAACTATCAGACCGTGTCAAGTTTTAATATAATAATATAAGGATGTAGTTTTTTTCTTCAGCTGTCCTCAGCGCAGCCACGAGAGTGTTTTTTTTTTTTTTTTTTTTTTTCCTCATCTGGTATTCCTTCCATTTGTTCTCAGATGTCTGGATAGTTCGAGTTCACGTTTTCGCCTTATCTTCTGATCTGCCATTAATCCATCTTCCAGATCTGTTACAACTTTTGGCATGCCTCTGATTTTTGCATTAGTCTTTCTCGAAGCTGAAAAGATTTCTTCCTTCCGTTTCTTTTCTATTTCCGGTTTCGTCTATCAATGTTCTCCCTCGAAATGTCACGCACTTCTTTCTTTCGTCATCCGTCTTTCTCCGTCCTCAAGTGACGACCGAGTAATGCTTCTCTTTGTTTTCATCCGGTTCCTTTTGTATCATTCAAAAACATTCTTTTTCTACCTTTTTCTATTTTTTTCTTTTTCTACCTTTTCTCTATTTTCATCTTCTTTTTCTATCTTTTCTCTATTTTCATCTTCTTTTTCTATCTTTTCTCTATTTTCATCTTCTTTTTCTATCTTTTCTCTATTTTCTTCTTCTTTTTCTACCTGTTCTACCTTTTCTCTATTTTCTTGCTTCTTTTTCTACCTGTTCTACCTTTTCTCTATTTTCTTCTTCTTTTTTCTACCTTTTTTTAAATTTTCTTCTTCTTCTTTTTCTACCTTTTCTCCTTTTTCTACCTTTTTTCTATTTTCTTCTTCTTTTTCTACCTTTTTTCTATTTTCTTCTTCTTTTTCTACCTTTTTTCTATTTTCTTCTACCTTTTTTCTTCTTTTTCCACCTTTTCTCTATTTTCTTCTTTTTTCTCTACTTTTTCTATTTTTTCTTTTCTCTTTTTTTTCTACGTTGTCTATTTTTTTTTTTTTTGCACTTTTTCTTTTTCACCTTTATCTATTAGGTTGGTGCAAAAATAATTTCGTTTTCTAACATATGTTACTATGTGAGAAAACGAAATTATTTTTGCACCAACCTAATATTTTTCTTCATTTTCTTTTTTCTACTTTTCTATTTTTTTTTCTTTTTCACTTTTTTCTTTACTTTTTCTACTCCTTTCATCTTTATCATTTTTCTTTTTTTTCTTTTTCTTTTTAAACTTTCCCAGTATTTCCTCTTCATTCTTTTTCTATATTTTTCTATTTCCCTCTTTTCCAATTTTTCTTTTTTTTTCCTACTTATTCTTCTTATTCATTTTCTTTAACTTTCTCTTCTTTTATTTCTGTTTTAACTTTTCTATTTCTTTTTTAACTTCTTCCTATTTTTCTACTAATTAATTACAGCCTTTTTCTCTTCCTTCTCTGTTATAATAAAAATAATAATTATTATTATTACTTGATATTTTCGATGGCCATGTGATATTATCATTGTTACTATTATTACATGCAAACAAGTCCGCATATATAAATACACAACTTCTTCCCATTTGCGCGGCTTAAAATAACACCGTAATGGCGTTCTGATACGCCAGAATTATTTGTTTAAGATTCGACTGCCGCAGATAATTTATATGGGATATTTTTGTACAAAACAACGTCAGTGATTTTTTTTTTTTTTTTTTTTTTTTTTTTTTTATGTCCCAGGGACTCAAGAGTACACCCCTATACCGAGCGCGGAGTACACCTGAACTGGCCTAATTGGGATGTCATAATCACCGGCTTTTCTTTTCTGAAAAGACTGACCATTATAGAACAAATAAAAATAGAACATGGAGTAATTTCATTCCGTTTTAAGACCACGTTCAAGAAAGGAATAAAGTTTCTTACGCCGATCCTTAATCAGGTAGATAGAAATTTAGATAGGCAATATACATAGACAGAGATTGAGATTTAGATGGATATAGATGAAAATTGAGATATCTATATCTCCATAGATTCGATATAAAAAAAAAAAAGCTCCAGGCTTAATAAAAACTTTTATCAAAATCTTTTAACATTCTGAGAAACGGCCAAAGGGTTTGTTTTTTTTCCTATTAATAAATTATATTTTTTAACCCTTTTCAGAACCTTCAAAATTTTGTTTTTCTAGCGTCAACCAGTGACCATAAATTAGTATGGAGAATTTTAGCATCTTTTTACGGTAAAATCACATTGATTTGTAAATTCTTGCAGAAATCAAATAATTGTCGATTTTGATAAAACTTTCAGGGCGTATTCACGAATGAATTAAATTATTTTAGATATTTGTCTTCTAGAAGATCTTTGTAAAATTATTTACTTATTTTTATTTTTACATCTCCAATGTGTTTTGCTTATAAGAGAATTTACTGATCGCCACAACTATTACCTCCATAGAAACGTGATACCGGAGTTTTAAAATAAATTTTTAAAAATTGAAAAATCTTTCTTGAAACTTTTATTCTAGTTTTAATTTCAAGCTAATAGATTAAATTTAATATTTTCAATAAGCAAAATATTTGGCTGTATTTCAAAACTAATTTAAATTCAGTGGAAAGAGTTTTCGTTTCGAAATTGCTGAAATCACTGATTGCAGCGCCATTTTTCATCACGATGTAATTCTCTTTAATAAAAAAATCTTCCAAAAATATCTACTTTTTCTGAAACTTTATTTGAGGAATATAAGCTGATTTAAAGTTTAATTAACCTGATTTAATATAAATATTTCTAACTTTAAGTTTAAAGTACCGCATTTTTAACACAGTGGTAGCTGTTAAGAGCTTAACTCACACTTGGAAGTTTATCTAATTTTTCTCTACGGTGGATACATCTGTAAAAATTACTTGAGGAATATAATGTGAGCGCCTTTTTTATATAATTTTTAACAACCCAGTAATCTTAAATTTAGGAAATTATTCTCCGTAATTTGTTGTTTTATTGAATTTTAGATACTTTGGCATTAAATTTACTATAGTTATCGCTCTTATTTTCTGATAATGTCGTTTATGGACATCCGTATTTACAAAAAACAGCACGTTTATACACACAAAAAATTTAAAAATTCCTTTTTAAAATATTGGGGGCCGATGAATTGTAAGCTTTTCCATTTATAATTAGTAGTTATAGATTTTACTTGATAACAATATCGCCTAACCTCTGCGAAGTAAGACAGAATTTTAAAAGATTTAAAAATTTAAAAAATATTATAATTAATTTTTATAAAAATGAAAATAATTCTTGTAAAAATTCATTATTCATCGAATTTTTTTTCTTAAGACAATAGTGTCCATAATATCTTATTCATAAAAGCAATTAAGCTTTTGTAACGAAATAATGTCTTAGTTTTATTGCATTTTTATTTTACAATCCAGAGCAGATTTGGGATAACTAAGTTTCTGTTTTACAAAAAGAAATTGATGATTTAAATTCCCCAAAGAGTTCTGCTTTCAATTCGTCAAAATTTCATAAAATTAAATAAGTGCGGGAGGAGTAAACGATGAAAAAAAATAAAAAAAATAACAATTTTAAAATAATTTCATTCATTTTTTAATAATTCCTGTAAATTTGATCAAAATCCGACAATTATTATTTTTTTTTTTTTTTTTTTGCAATAATTTCTAAATTAATGGAATTTTCTGCGCAAAAAAGGCAAAAAATTCCGATCCTAATGTTTGTCCCCCTACCCACACCAGCTAACGCGCGCTCAAAAAAAAAAAAAAAAAAAAAAACCGATGAAAAAATATAATTTAATAAAGAAATCATTTGCCTCTTAATAATAACAAAGATTTTAACGATAAAATCTTGTTATTAAATTTGGGGATTTTTTCATCATGGCATGCTTATATTCAGATATAGATGGCTAGTTGTAAAAATTTAATATAGATTCACAGACGGAAATTATGGTATATACACGGTACGATGGGTAAAGTAGTGTCGTTTTTATATTTCTAATTTCGCATGTGAATTGTTTATTTTTTATTTTTATATATATAAACGTCGTAGTTTTAAAAATTACCTGATCTGATTCATGTCCTTGCAAAGTAAGAAACCTCTTTTTCTTTTTTTTTTTCTTTGTTTTTTGTTTTGCATCTGCCTGACTGTGTTGTACAGTTCTGCCAGTTTATTTGTCTGAAACGACATTGACAATCGTCCAAATGTCGACCGCTCTCAAAAAAAAAAAAAAAAAAAAATCTATAGCTAATGGAGGAAAAAATCGAGTTGGTAGGGCCTATCGTTAAATTTCAGCCTTTACCAACTTTGGGTTTTTTGGTCAGTCGGGGCACCTCGGCAGGGTCGATAATGCGGGCGTGAATCCCTTGACAACAGAGAAATGGAATCGTCGAATAGAGGTTAAAATCCACCGTGATTAGTGGTTTGTTTTTTGTTTTTTTGCTTGATTGAATGATTTTATGTGAAATTTTGTATAAGTACATGTGAGGATCGAACTACCTAGTAATTGTAAACAAAACTAGCCTCGTTAACCATAACCCAACACCGAGGAGCTACCAAGACTCTAGTCTATACGTTCAGTTCGCATTCATACTTTTTATAGAGATAGACAAGTTTATGAACAAGAGTAACAGGGGAACAAAAGGTACCTTCATGAAAATCGATAGCATGACAAGAACGGTCTGAAAATTAATGAAAAAAAAATTTCCTCGTGTTAAATGTATATTTCATTATTGAGAAGAAACACTAAAGTATTTTTTGAATATTTTTTGAAATTTTTTACTCATACTTCTTAACATGTCCAAAATTTTAGTTACAAATCTTGTTTACCAAATAACGAAAAAAAACTCGATTTTAAAGCCATTTTAAAAATTTTTTAAAATAAGTTAAATTCTTCGTTTAAAACTAGTTTAAAAAATTAATTATACGTATTTCAAAATTTATTCGAAAAAATTTAGAAAATTTGAAGTTTATTTAAAATAATTTAAAAGAAACTTTTACTTACTTTCTTCGTAGAAAAATGTTTTTTAAAATAAAAGAGAGCCGATTTGAACCACGCGTGCATTGACAAAAGTCTATATGATTCCAATCCAATCTATAGTCGGAGATTAGAAAAATAAAAAAGCAAATAATGAAATGATATTTTTTTTATTTTAATTCTTTCTGTATTATTTCTTTTTATTTTCTTTTTTTTCTTCTGTTTTCTTTTCTCTTTTTCTTCTCTTTCTATTTCTTTTTCACTTCACTTTTTCCAGGTTTTTTTTCATTGTTCGTTACTTGTTTTTCATTTTCATTTCTCTTTTTGCCATTTTTAATTGTTCTTCAAATTCTTTTTTCAATTCTTTTTTTTTTCTCTTTTTATATTTCATTGTCTTTTTTTTACATTTTGACTTTTTCACTCCTTTTTCTTTGTACTTCACTTCTTCTTTTTTTCAGTTTTTCTTTCTTTTTTTTTTCACATCTTTTTTTCAATTTTTGGCTCTTTTTTTACTTCTTTTTTTTCTTCACTCTTTTTTACTTTACTCTTTCTTTCTTTTTCCTTCACTCTTTCTTTTTCCTTCACTCTTTCTTTCTTTTTCCTTCACTCTTTCTTTCTTTTTCCTTCACTCTCTTTTTCCTTCACTCTCTTTTTCCTTCACTCTCTTTTTCCTTCACTCTTTCTTTCTTTTTCCTTCACTCTTTCTTTCTTTTTCCTTCACTCTTTCTTTCTTTTTCCTTCACTCTTTCTTTCTTTTTCCTTCACTCTTTCTTTCTTTTTCCTTCACTCTTTTTCTCACTTTTCATTTTTTTTTTTCACATTACCCTTCTTTAAATCCCAATACCAATGGTGAAGCATCCTCTTCGGAGTCGGTCCTGCAAAGCAGGTTGAGGGTTACAGAGTAAGAGGCACGGTTTATGTGGTTATGTGGGCAAGATAACAGTTAACCCTAGACTTAAACAGGTTAAGATTGTAGTGATCAGGGAAGCATCCTCATGGGAGTTGGTTCCACAGAGTAGTGGTTCATAGGAAGAAGCTGCTTGAGTGGAACTTACTTCTCACCAATGGGATACGGAGGCAATGATGGTGGTAGTCTACCATGGGCGTGGCATGGTGGGTCATAGGCGTGAAAGTTAGAAATGGTGGAACTAAGGAGTGTAGTTCATCTGCACAGTTTTCATGGAAATATTGACTTAAAACAACAGAAATGTAGTTCTACAGAAGGATGCTGAGAATATCATGGACCGAACATGTGAGTAAAGACGAAATTTTCGAGAAAATGAAAACAAAATGGACACTTTAACACAACGAAGAGACAGTTGAGGGTTATGGGATAAATGAGGAAGGAAGGCTTGGAAAGTTTGATACTCACAGAGCAGATTGAAGGTAAGAATGGCAGAGGAAAGCAACGCACAACCTACCTGGCAAGCTTAAGTGAATGAATGGTGGGGCAGGGTATCGGAGAGATGGTAAAAATACAAAAGATATTAAAAGCTACAATCCATCTTGCACATTTATAAACCTATCATATTCCTGCCATCTCTGGTCTGGTGCACATCCTATTTATCTCGGGATTCTCAACGAAATTCAAAGAAAGGTCTGTAATGTTATCGGTCCTGACCTGGCATCTCGACTTCCAGCCACTTTCCAGCCTCTATGACGTGGCTTCCTCCTGCCTCTTCTCTCTATATATTTCATGGCAGTTATTCTAATAAGTTCCCCTTCTTGGCACGTCGACTGCATGAAATTAAGCGTATTACTAGATTGGCAGTTAGGTCTCAGCGTTTTAGTCACTTCTGCCGCACTTCTCGCCTGTGAAATTCCCTTCTCTATATAATGTGGTGCGTGTGGTTTGGGGCGTGTACGACTATTTTTAAATGGGTCAGTCAGTCAGTCAGTTATGTGCCATGTGTGATACACACTTAGGCGATCATGTATCTTTCGATACATCACTGACGAGGTAGATTTTTTCCCGTAGTGGCCTGCCATTTCTTTCTGCAGTAGACCAGTTGCCATCCAAGGCTATAGAACCCCGTCTGTCCTGCTATTTAGAAGAGGATTCATACCTTTCCCAAGAGTATTAGAACGTAAGTGAATGTAATGGATTCGACTGGAATTCGAACTCGGCTCTCTGATTCCTCGATTATCCCAAGGGTATTAGCACGTAAGTGAATGTGATGAATTCGACTAGAATTCGAACTCGGCTCTCCGATTCCTCAATTCCTCAAAAAGTGAATACTCAGTGTATTTTAGGGTGTTTTAATTTCCAAAATATCACTGGAGTTTTATGTAGTACCAGCTCTTCTATATGACATTGAAGACTGGGCAATCTCTTCAGATAAAGAGACTTAAAGCAACAGAAATGTAGTTCTATAGTTGGATGCTGAGAATACTATAGACCGAACATATGAGAAACGACGAAGTTCTAGTTCTACTTAACACCAGTAAGAGACATTTGACGTTTCTTAGCTACATAATGAGGAAAGAGGATTTAGAAAATTTAATGCATACAGGACTGATTGAAGGTAAGACAGACAGAGGAAAGCGAGCTTGAGTGAATGGATGGCGGAGTAGGTTATGGAAAATTAGGGAGTCATGTTCTTAAGAGCTCAAAGGGACAGGAAATTGTGGAGAGCCATGATCGCCAACGTCCTGAAGTGACACGGTGAACAGAGGAGATACTGTGGTAACTAAATTGAGGAACTCTTATCTTCTTGTGAAGAAGCAGGTAAGAAATAAGCGAATGTTGGAGAATTTACTGAAAAAAGGGGTTTATATTCCAGAATTGTAGACATTATTTTTTTTTACATCGGTATTACGTTACAAGTTAAACGTGTAATGCAAACAGGGTAAATAGAAACGTTTTTCTTATCTTGTTCAACTATAAAATAAATGCGATACGCCCTATTTATAAAAACAGGTGTATGGAATTTTAATAACGCAAGGGAAATCATGATTGGACATTCCTTTTCCATCAACTTAAATATTCAAATGGCTTTATAAAGTTTTCAGATGAACTGTTTACATTATTCGGCATTATTCGGCTTATTTCCTTTATCGCTATTGATTATAGAAATACACACACACACACACATATTCGAGGATACCCGTCTACTAGGGCGATTAGACAATCCCAATTGCAGACTCTCGCTCAGGCATATTTGTATTTGTTCACCACTCACAGAGCCCACTGTGGTTTATACTACAACTATGCTGAGCCGACCTTAGTTACAGTTTCTGGGAGAGAGCGTGTTATCTCGAATGATCAACAATCTGAACAACACCAGCACACTCAAACCCTCGATCACGATGACTTGGGACTTTGTGTTAGCATAGCTATCAACAGCACCAACTGTTCCGTCTACCCAATTTTACTAACAAGGCTTGGGTCAACACAAGATAAAGTTTTCAGAAACTTTCCAAAGTATATATATATATATATATATATATATATATATATATAATTGCTGGTCACTCGTTTTCGAGGATACCCGTCTGTTAGGGAGATTAGACAATCCCTATTGCAGACTCTCGCTCAGGCTCATTTTATGTTTGTTCAACATCCACAGAACCAACTTGTGGTTTATACCGCAACTAGGCTGAGCAGACATTAGTTACAGTTTCTGTGTATGTATATATATATATATATATATATATATATATAGTAATCCGTATAGAATTTCCAGGAGAATATAGATCCAGGGAGAACTCTGTCAAAAGACAGAGCAAAATTACTATTAATTAAAGAATATCAAACACAAAATCCCATATATAATATATAATAATAGGTAATATTTTTTTATTTCATGAGAGCTCTAAAAAAGCAGCTCTCAATTTTCAAAATCTATAAAGAAAATCCTGTTTTTATGTCATGAAGACTGAGAGCAGCTTTTTTTTTTTTTTTTTTTTTTTTTTTTAGAGCAGAATTTTTTTTTTTTCCTTTGTAACAAAATTCTTGAGCATTCAATGCCATTTAGGAGATATTTTATAAATCATGATTGATTGATTCATTTGTTATGGTTTATCAACCCATTTCGGGGTATTTAAAGCCAGAAAATCTTTTTAGATTCTAATTATTTTTTTGAAAATAATGATTTACTAATTAACCCATAGTTGAGGGAGATAGGTGGATTTCCAAACGGTATTTTCACATAAGTGAATAAAACAAGCCCAACTGGAATTGGAACTCTGTTCTCTTATTAACAATTTCCAGACATTATTCATTACGCCACCTGCATGATTACAGCACCTGGTATTCCCAAGAGGTCCCCCATTTAGGAACAGGCTCGACGTTGCTTAACTTCGGTGATGGTACTGGAAATCGTCTCCCCGATTAATAATTCCGAGTCGTTATCCATTAAACCACCCGCACATTCAAGCTTACAGTACCTGGTATTCCCAAGTGGTCACCCATCTAGGTACGGAACAGGCTCGACGTTGCTTAACTTCGGTGTTGGTACGGGAACTCATCTTCCTGATTAAAATTCCAAGCCGTTTTCCACTACACCATTCGTACATCCAAGCTTGCACCACCTGGTATTCCCAAGTGGTCACCCATGTATGTACTGACCAAGTTTCAAACATTTGAACTAATATATATATATAAGATATAGTTTTAAGGTATGCTATATTTATGGGTTAAAGTACTCAATATCAGGGATAGAGCGTGTGTAAATATAAAAGTGGACATTGAAGCCAACACAGGTGAGTCTGTTTCATGAAATCCTCAAGCTCTATATCCTGTATATACTCGCGTATCATGTAACCTTTGAAGATCTAATGTTGAAGCTAATTTGACTACAGTAAATGGATTTATAGTATGACCAAAGGTTTTGCCAGGGCCAGCTGTACATACGCTAATTTTACATCTAGTGTATGATACGACCCTCTTAAAATTAGCTTCAAAAGTCGTATGATACGCGAGTAGATACGGTGTGTGTGTATATATATATATATATATAAATTAATTCATCGAGTCTAGAAGAAACCTCAACAGAATGCTACAATTGTGTATTTTAAGCAATAAATCTTAAGAAACAGTCGTTAGCAACTAGAATTTAGAAATGATATTGTATATTCATTTGGTCAACTGAAAAATTACGTCAATTACATTGAAGCGAATATTTTCACGTGTAGAAATATTGTTGTGTTGACGGATTCAATCGTTTTCTTTTCATTTCTTGATATATTTGTTGTGTACGTTGGCTTGAGAGAGTAATGATTCTGTTAGGAAAGGTGATATTGGGGGAAAAAACCTGGGCGTAGATTAATATTTGGATAATATTCAATGTCGGCACTCTCGAGGATTTTCCTTCTGAGTGAATTATTTTCTTTTTTTATTAGTGCAGTTTTTATAAAATAAAAATTGTGATTGAAATTTTTTTCTATATATAAATAGTGCATTTGTTAAAAAATGCCTATATCCAGTTCTGATAAGGCCGGGGGAATTCTAATCATGGATAAACACATTATTTACATTATTCGGACTATTGCTCTCATCTTTGTCGCTATATTTATTACAACGTTTCGGCCGTTGTACGCTCCGGCCTTCTTCAGGTGGTTGGCAGAGGAGAACATGACTAAAGACTGTATGCTATCCCGTGCAGGTGCGGAAAGAAATATAAAGGGGAGACAGGCTTCAAGAACACCAGAAAACTGTAACACGAGGGGAAGTGGAAAAATCAGGCGTAGCTGATCACATATGGAGAGAGAGGGAGATCACCGCCCCCACCTGTGACAAGGAACACCATTGAAAAATTCGTAAACTTAAGGAATCAGCACATATGCTAATCCACAAAAATCTTCTGAGCCGACGAAGCATAGAAATGAATACAGTATGGGAACCAGTAAAAAGGATTGCCAGAAAAAAGCGATAACAACAAAAGTTGCAATATGAGTTCTGGTAAAGACATGCAATGATAACAGCAAAAAATTACAATATGAGCACTGGTAAAAATGGTTCCTGAAGACATTAGGTTTATAATACCCAGAAATTCATACACAGATGTCATCAAGGACACATGGCACAGTGGATAAAGACGTTGGTTAGATCCAGTGACAGGATCCAAAGAGTGTGAGTTTCCAAGGGGAAATTAACAGTAGATAACTGACATCCATGTCAGTGTAGTCTACCCCAGTGAGCGAAATAAAGAGTTCAGTTCGACATTCCAACCTGAAGAAGGCCGGAGCGTACAACGGCCGAAACGTTGTAACACATATGGCGAGGAGGACAATAGTCCGAATAATGTAAATAGTGTACATAATAACTCGGGAATATAGACAGATACTGATTGATAAACACATTTATCACCAGAAAATGAGACGTCATTAATGATAACATGAAAAAGTAAATAACTCCACTCCTCGGCACTATTAGTCCACACTTGAAAAATTCAGATGACCCCCTAAACATAGATATTAAAAAAAATATGTCTAGTTTAGATATAAAATCTCTATACATAAACGACCCTATAGAGAAAATTAAATCTACTGAAAAACACATAAAAAAAAAAATTAACCTACACATAACATCATAAAAAATATGCCAGCTAATCACCAAGCAATGTTTCTTTACATTTGATAACAAACTTTACAGAGAAAAATTAGGTTTACCAATGGGATACCCTCTCAGTGACGTTATTGCTTGTCTATTTTTAGAGTTTCTTGAAAGTGACTCTTTCAAAAATATTCTACTTTCAAACTCTTCCTACTTCAGATACGTAGACGACTCAATTAATATAGCCAAAAAATACTAATTTAATAGACTTCGTCAACCAATTTAACAACGTTGAATCTACAATAGACTTCACGTTTGAAATTGAAACCATGTACACTATTCTCTTGTTACACAGAAACAATAACGAATTCAATTTTAACGTTCATAGAAAAGCTACCAACACAATTGATGTGGTCAATTTCTACTCAAACTACTCTTCTAAAATAAGTCTGGAATTATAGGTTTCTATTTGAGAGCATTAAGAATCTGCAGCCCCCAATATTTACCTAAAGAAGAAACATAGCAAACACATTCAAAAATCTACAATAGCCATATCATTCCATCCACAGCACAAGGCATACAAAATATACAACCGAAACAAAAATAACATCATCCGTAATTATAAATTATATGAAGACAGACAAATAATACTACCGACCATCTCCGTCACGGCCACTATCCAGAATAACTTATCACATCTAAATAATCTCAAAAATAATTATAAATCATTGTCTTTTTCCTTAATACATATTGTCTTTTTCTACAGGTTAACCCTGAGAAATGTTTACGTATCCACTTGTGTACGAATGTCTGTGTCTGTGTGTACGCGCGTGCATGTGTGTGCGTTGCCTGTTTTCACTGTCAATGTCACCAGAACGTTCTTACCTCCAGTCGATAGATGATTGTTTTTTTCCAGCTATCTATTTATGTATATTTTTCTAAGTCATGATTTCGCTGTCAGTTTTAGTGATTTTTTTTTTTTTTTTTTTTTTGCTAAGGAGACAGAAAATAATCAAGGCATTGATTATTATCTGTTTATGAGATATCAAACGACAGGAGTTTGGGAAAAAGCAAAATGGATGAAGACAAAAGTTAAGATAAGCCAGTTCTCGGTTTCATATAACTCATTCCCGATCGGTCTTGTCCTAAAGTCAAAATGCTACTTTCGTTTATCTGAATTCGCTCTTGTGTGTCAACCCCAATTCTTAGTTTGTGAACTTTTCACCACATTACTGTTGCTTTGTCTTATTACTGTTAATTTACTTTGCATATATTGTTTGCTTTATATTAATTTTTGTTCTGTCCTTTTTCTTGTTTATTACAAAAGTTTGTCAAATGCTGTTTGTTGGGCACTTCTTCTATTTATTTACATTTAACAATGGCCACTTACTCTACAGCTACTCCTGTTCAAAATTTATTTATTCAAAATGTATTCCTTTATACTTTATTCCAACTATTGTTTTCTCATTGATTTTTATAGATGTGGTCAGAGATAACATTTCAACAAGTACTTTCTAACCATCTTCAAATATTCATTATTTAGTTGATATGGGATATGTGTTATTATTGTGCTATATTTATTTAAATGAATTCACTCTTGCGTGTGTCAACCCTAATTCTTAATTTGTGAACTTTTCGTCATATTACTGTTGTTTTGCCGTATTACTATTAATTTGCCTTGTTTGATTTAGATTTATTTTTGCCCTGTTCTATTCTTTTTCTTGCTTAGTACAAACTTTGTCAATTCTATTTGATGGGCAGTTCTATTTATTTACATTTAACGATAGCCACTCAGTTTTCCTTTTCGATACCTTGAAATTACGAATTTAAGCACAGTACTAGATTGGCAGTTAGGTCTCATTATTAGCATAGAACTTACTGTTACATCTAGCAATTTCAATAGCAAAATAGTTTCTTTCTCACACTTCTTAGTTTGTGAATTTTTTACCATATTACTGTTGCTTTGCCTTATTACTGTTAATTTTCTTTGCATATATTGCCTGCTTGCCTTGTATTATTTTTTGGCCTGTTCTTTTCTTATTCTGGCTATTGCAATTGCTTATTGCAAGACTGACAATTCTGTTTGTGGAACAGTTCTGCCATTAATTTAACAATGGCCACTCGCTCTACACTCTGGACTGGAAAGACATTGTATATTGCGAGCCAATTTCACAAAATTAGACTTTGAATATGGAGTACTATTTCCGATAGAACCGGTTAAATCCTGAAATCGATGAAAAGCACCCGGAATTTGGTTTCGTCTTCAATCAGGACAACATCAAACGTCACTTTAGTCCTGGTGGCAAAACCTCTGATCGACATATTGGAGGTGTTCAAGAGCGTTGATCCACATCTTAATTGCTGTTGTTACTTTGTCCACTCTGACCCGGAGTGTTAGCATCTGTTAGTCTCAGCTACGAGCAAATAAAGAAGCCTTCAAACTGTGGCCAAAACGCTATGAATGTATAAAAATACATTTTTATATTAAATATACCAGCAATATATTTTTATATAAAGAAAATGACCAACAATACTTGTATTAAAATGAGCAAAAAATCATTTTATCTGTAGTTCAAGGCATATAATTGCGTTCAAAACATATTTAGTTGAAGCCCTAAAACTGTGTTCAAAATATTTAGATTTTGGCATTAAATAACCCATAGAGGTGTTGATATGCCACTAACCAAAATCAAACAACCAACAAGAAAGAACTATTTCATGACCTTAATCCATATAATATCCTATAATTTCTTAAAGAAATCAAATTGTATTCTAAAACATAACTTCAACAAAACTAATACATTTTATCTGCAGTTGAAACCATAAAACTGTGTTCAAAATATTTAGATTTCGGCATTAAATAACCCATATCCTATAATTTCTTGACCTGTATTCCAAAATATAACTTCTTCAAAACTACAACATAAAACACAAATATCACCGGCTCGAGTAATTGTTCATAATGTCCACACAAACATGTATATGCATAAAAGCTAAGTATCATCTACCATGTATTCAACTGTGAAAGCAGAATAACATATATCATATTTTTATAACTAAAATTAAATTTCGGCATTTAGTCATCTCCCCTCCACCACCGTAACGTAGCTTCCCTATGTCTTTTCCATAAATACTTTCATGGTAATTGTTCGGATAGATTTTATGAATTTAAGCGCGGAACTAATTTGGCGACAAGGTCTCATTTTACAGTTGAAATAGCTAGATGTAACCGTAAGTTGTATGCTAAGTTTCTTCTTTTGCACTTCTTTCTTGTGTAACTTTTTTCGACTTCTTGCTTTCCAGTCAATTTTGATCTTCAAGAATTTAAATGCAATGTTAATTCGTACTTGTCTTCTTAATTATTCTTTTATTGTCCTCGTTTCTTAATAGTATTTTTTCTTATATTCTCTAACACTCACTAACCTCTCGCATCCTAGTGGCTTTATTACCTTGCTTGGAGTGAAATGATGTTAAAAAATTACCCATAAGGAGTTGATATGCTGTTAAACAAACATCAATCAATCATCACGTTTCTCGGCAGACCCGGTAGAAATTAGTTCGTTTGGCTGGGATGTCCTATTACATTCAGTTGGCGTTGTACCTTGAAATTACAACGGGTAATATGAACGGGAAGAACTCCAATTCTCTGGGTGCATGGAATCATAAAGCTGCCTCAAAGATGGTAAAAGGTAATGGAAGCATCTGTTGAATGAATCTATATACAATTATCTAAATATTTTTCGAATTAGCTTTAAAAATGCAACCAGTTTTTGTTCTAAGCAATACCGAACTGAACTCATATAATTTTAATATCAATATGAAATTCGCGGAGAGCTTCATATGCCAAATGAAGATAATTGGTTTGGTTTATTTTACGGCATATTAACTCCTTGGCAGCAAGGCCTTTGATCGGAAGAGTTTTAACTTTGGTGCTAATGTAACTTCTGTTTCAAGATGCTGGCATTAAACTTGACTAATATTTGAACATGTGGCGAGTTCTACGACAATAAAATCTACGTCGAAACTGTCCTATCGCATCGTTAAGTATTTGATGTTAACAACATTAAACGCTTGCAATAACAATCATACATAAGGACGCTGGTCATTATCTATAGAAATAAGGGGGTACAAATAAAAAAAATCTTTACATTTTACTAAGACAGACATTAAACACTTCTAGCTACGCTTTTTTCATTTTCCTTTCCTTTTCCTTTCTTTTTCCTTTTCCTTTCTTTTTCCTTTTCCTTTCTTTTTCCTTTTCCTTTCCTTTTCCTTTCTCTTTTCCTTTTCCTTTCTCTTTTCCTTTTCCTTTCTCTTTTCCTTTTCCTTTCTCTTTTCCTTTTTTCTTTCTCTTTTCCTTTTTTCTTTCTCTTTTCCTTTTTTCTTTCTCTTTTCCTTTTTTCTTTCTCTTTTCCTTTTTTCTTTCTCTCCTTTCTTTTTCTCTCCTCTTTCCTTTCTCTCTTTTTTCTCTCTTTTTCTTTTTCTCTTTTTTTTTCTCTTTTTTCTCCTTTTCTCTTTTTTTCTCTTTTTCTTTTTTTCTCTTTTTCTCTTTTTTCTCTTTTTCTTTTTCTCTTTTTTTTCTCTCTTTTTCTTTTTCTCTTTTTTTTCTCTCTTTTTCTTTTTCTCTTTTTTTTCTCTCTTTTTCTTTTTCTCTTTTTTTCTCTCTTTTTCTTTTTCTCTTTTTTCTCTCTTTTTCTTTTTCTCTTTTTTCTCTCTTTTTCTTTTTCTCTTTTTTTCTCTCTTTTTCTCTTTCTTTCTTTTTTCTCTTTTTCTCTCTCTTTTTCTCTTTCTTTTTTCTTCTTTTTTCTCTTTTTTCTTTTTCTCTCTTTTTCTCTCTTTCTCTCTCATGCAATGAAAACGAATAGGCCATTATTTATGAGGTATTGACAGGAGACGTTCTGCACTTCTGTCTTCCCTTCTTTCTTTACATTTTTTTTAGTTTATCACTCATACGCCATTTCCGTCTTTTCACGCAATCAAAACGGAATATTCCTTTATTTATGAGCTATTGGCAGGACGTGACGGTCGTGCGAACTAACGAATGAAGGGACAGTAAGAATTCTAACAGGATCCTGTTTGCAGATCGGAAGGCAGCTTCATATGCTAAAGTGAGGCATGTGATAGGTCTCTGTTTACCCGCACCTAGTAGAATAGTTAATTTAGTTTATTTTTGACTGCTGTTGTTACTTCATTTGGTCGTTTAACATGTCCCCATCAGCCAGTCAGTCGAGTGCAATACATGATACACGCTTGGATAATAATATCGCTTTTGATTCATGGCTGACTGGGCAGAAGATTTTGCCGCTTTTGCTGCAGCAGACTTTTTGCCGCCCAAGGTTATAGGACCCGGTCTGTCCTGCTAATCAACCCTGGGGGTTGACAAGAGATCGATTTATATCTTTCTTAAGGATATTTGCGTGTAAATAAATGTAACGAACCCGACCTGAATTCGTATTCTGTTCATTACGCCACACCACACATCCATGTTTGTATTTAGGGTTAAAGGTACAATGGTAGGCAGGGTTAGTTGGTCAGGATTGGAGTTTTAAATAATATTGTAGTGTCAGTTTTTCTCATCTCAATTTTAACACTTCCTCATGGTACGTTTAAACTTTCTATGGGTGATGTTTTGAATGGTTGGTCAGAGATTTTTACATTGATATGAGAAAATGAAAACACAAGTAGTTTTTAATCAACTGTGTAGGTTATGTATTAAAGTCATTTATTTGCTTCGGTTTGTTTTACAGCATATCAACACCTCAATGGGTTATTTAATATCGACAAGATTTTTATTGCTGGTAATATTTTGTTTTGTCAAAAATCTATTTCTGGTAATAATTTTTTTCCCAAAAATGTATTGCTGGTAATATATTTTTTCCCAAAAATGTATTGTTGGTAATATTAAAAAAAAAATATATTTCTGGTAATTTTTACACTTTCATAGTGTATTTACCCCAGTTTCGTGGTTAACTATAGCTGGGAACATAACAGGTGCTATCACCCCGGGTCAGAGTGGACCTGGGAACACCAACAATTAAGAGAGGGTTCGACGCTCCTCAAAACCTCCTGATCAGGGACCCTGCTGCTGGACGCAGTTTATCGTTTTACCCAGGACGCGGATGTAGTTTAGTTTATCGTTATACCCAGGACGCACCCAGAGCAGTAGATCACGCGCAAGTCCTTGTTTTTCTCGCCAGCAGTGTTCTGCAAAGCGCATTCTGTGTCAACAGAGTGTCTGGATTTGCCGATGTTGCTGACGGTAGTTATTTGTTTAATGCGTTGCGATAGGTTTGCCTGAAAGGGGCAAAAGTGAAAGATTATGCCGCGTCTTGATCATTCCAGCCTGAAAATTCGGAGTCAAATCTGAAAGTTTTATAAGATCAGCCTTCCGTTTAAACATGGTTTCAGTTATCTGCTTGGATAAGTCTTGTTCTTATGTCCATCGTCTTTGTCATGTTGAATTGATAATGTTAATTATATTTTATGAATATGTCCTGAAGATGGTTTATTAGACCGAAACGTCCTAGGTTGACATATTAACATTACAACAGCATAATTGCATATAAGGATTTTTGTTTGTTTTTTCCGTATATTTTTCTTTATATATATGTATGTATGTATGTATGTATGTATAAGAACAGTAAGATATATAATCCGGTGTTCTTATTGATATTTTTATTTTTACAAAATAGTGCTCAATGTAAATTTACAGAGCATTAATATTATAAATTAACTGATTTAAAATAAGGGTTTTTTTTGTTTTTTTTTTGCTAAAAGCTTCGAATTTAATTTTGTAATTAAATTAAAAATATTAGTTCCATTTCATCTTCGAGCGAATTTTGGAGTAACTTATTTTTTAAAAATCTACTGAGTTTTAAAGGCACAAAAGAAAATTCATAATTCACTGTTTCCAAGATTACAGAGAAATCCAATCATTCAGGCAAGGGTTGGTAGCGTGTTCATTTTTATTAACTTTTGCTGCAGCAGTTATTAGTTACGATCGAAATTATATATATATATATATATATATATATATATATATATATATATATATAAAGACAAAAGGAAAACTCTGAACTTTATCGAGGCAAATGTAAGGATTTTATTTTTGTAACAAATATTTATTTACACGAGCAAACGTTATTGTTTTTTTTCATTTTTTTTTTTTTTTAAATTTAAGAATGCTTCATCAGGTCATGTGAAAAGTGAGCGAACTATGGGAGACGGCAACTAACACAATTCAGTCTCTAATAAACAAAAATGAGTAAATTATATTCTTGATTTCTTTTTTATGCAAATTATTATTTAAATTATCGTAATTTCGGATTCTAAATAATGAGATTGTGAATTTAACCATTTTCTTTTAGTTTCTTTTTAACGTTTTTATGGTCATGCATGTTGGTTTGGGATAGTAGCAATTTGATAACATTCGATAGCGGCACTCTCGAGAATTTTTCGTCTAAGTTTTTAAATCTGTGTGGCATTTTTTTTTTTTTTTTTTTTTTTTTAGACCAAAGTTTTGGTTGAAATTGGTTCTATGCATAACAAATTCATTTTATAAATTGTTGTGTATAAGATCCCTTTTGTGTACATAGATACTTTTTTTTTAATTTCTGTAAGTTTCCCCAATGTATTGTGAGGAGCAGTTCTGGCAATTTATTTTATAGATACCCGTTTCAGAATTATTATTGTTATGGGTATGTTTGGTTTTGTAGAAATTAGATTTCTACATTCTCTGTTTTAAACCTTTTTTAAAAAAGGATCACAAGTATTCTCAGTTTGTGCTGAACCCATTAAAATCGGCTCCAGAGTTCAGTACGAAACAATGCTTTCTGATTGGTCCATCAATAATAATGTCATGTTTCTGCCTACGTCCGCACGGTTGACCTCGAGTTGACCTGTTCAGAGTTCAACGCGCCAAAAATAGGCAAACATTCTCTCGAGCCTCCCACGTGATCAAGAAAATATGAAAGTTCGACACGACTTAACCAGTGAGTCCTTAAAATAATCAACTCGTCACACGAATCCACTAAGCCCAACTTCCCCGGCTTTGTGGAATTCAATTTCTTTCCAGCATCAACTCATCTAGTGATGAATTCAGCCAAGATTAGATTCAAAAAACAATTCACTCAATATCTTAACAACATAAAGGAAATCGTAACTATATCAGTCGAAGCGAGACAACTCTACAGTAAGTCAAGCAATCTCATTCATTTTCACCATCAACATAAACTATTTAATTCTTTACCAGATCTATAGCATAACACACACACACACACTCATATATATATATATATATATATATATATATATATATATATATATATATATATAAGGGAAAGAACAAATAGAGTAAAAATCTAGAGTTCGTAGTATTATTAGCATCGTTTATAGATGTTCCACATTTTTAATTCTATCTATAGTCCCCTTTAAGAAGTTCCTGCATATAAAAAAAATAAAATTTTCTGATAATTTTACGTGGGATTAACCCCCTACTACTTCAACAAATACGTGGTCATATTTGGCTACATCCATGATACATTTGTTTTATATTACCCTTGGTCGCACAACCGAGAGCTCGAAAGTGTTTTAAACAACTTTATATCGTGTGTACTTGTTATATAAAAATATTTTCTGTTCAACAAATAACTGCCTATTTGAATATTTCTCTTGTGGTGGTTCTTTGTTGCATTTGATTTAATATTAGATGGTGCAAAAATAATGTCGTTTTTTACGTTGAAAAAATACGTCAAGAACCGACATTATTTTTGCACCAACCTAATATTAGCGGGTCAGTTTAATTTGTATTTTGTCACTGATCTGTAGAGGACCAAGTGTGGCTTTGAGTTTTGTTGAATTAGGGACACGTGCTGTTTATTCATACTAGAAGGTCCAACTACAAGAACAATGCGGACTCAAGTTGAGTCCAACCGAAGATGTAAAGAAAACAAACATATGTATTAAACAACAAATTTACAAGTGACAAAGACATCAACATTTGTGCTGGAGTGTGAACGTAAAGAGTTTGTATTTTGGTGAAAGTTCGTACGTATGTCTATGTGTATTTACTTGACACCCCCCCACCCCCACTGAGTCAGGTTGTGACACAAGGTCAGTTTTTAACGTGGGGACCGGAATGTTTTCACTCGGTCCGCTGGTCCACGCTGGTCATAGCTTGTTCAAGCTGGTCTAAGCTAGTCATAGATGGTCTTGGCTTGTCCTGGCTGGTCTAGGCCGGAGTCGGTCCAAGATAGTCCTAGCCGTGATACCACCAGCCCAGGGACGGGCCCTGTGCCAGGTAAGTATGTACGTATGTGTATGTGTGTTTAATGGCGTTTTGCCACAAGTGGGTGAAAACGCAGATTTCTACGAGAGATCACATTTTTAAATGTATCCGCTGAAATGCAAAATGAAAAAGAGAACGAGGCAAGAAGTTGCCCAGTAATTATAATATAGGGAGAGCGACCCCTAGTGAAAAATTAGGTAATTAAGGAGGAGCTAACTCCGAGAGATTCACTACAGTTCTGATCATATTTTACAATACCGCCTAACTTTTAGTACTCTTCTACCAAAAGTGAGTGTATAAGATAAATTCAAACTATTTACTCATAACTTTTAATTAATAATTTTATTAATTACAATACTAACTAATGAAAAGCTTTATACTATTCATTCAATGTTTGTTTTTGCCTTATAAATTCAACAAAAAAATAAAATCAACAAAGCTACATTCAACTATCGTTTACATAGACACTGTTGATTTGGGATAATTTTACTTCGCCTTAATCCATAAAACAGTAAAATGAAGACTGGGCCTTTACACGAAAAATGAATACGTCTTAAATATTTATTACTACTCTCATGTTGATCTTGAAAATGAAGCCAAACAGTAACTGTACGTAGTCTGACACCACAATATAGAAGTATGAACATTAAATTTAAATGCTAGTTGGTGTTCGAAAAAAACAAAAAACACAGGAAGCTATAAAGAACTATGATCGCCCACGTCCTGAAAGGGCGTGTCTTCCAAAGATGATTCTGAATGGTTGTATTCACTGCCATGGAAACAAGGGTGTGTGGATGGAGAAGGAAAGAAAAAAAGATTAGTTCAGAAAGAAAAAAAAAAAAGAAAAGAAAAACAATGACAAAATGAAAAAGAAAGATATAAGGAATAGAAAGCAATGCAAAATTCACGGTCGATGGGAGGAAAAAAATAAAGATTTGGTTTGAGAAGGCGGTGAGAAAAAATTAAATTATTCTCTTAATTAATTATTGATTATTATTATTATTATTATTATTTATAAATTATTATATTTATTATTATTATTATTAATTAAATTATTAAATTATTGTACAATAAAAACAAATTATTGTTTCACTGCCGTGGAAACAAGAGTGTAGTGATGGAGAAAGAAAGAAAAAGAAGATTAGGTTTAATGCAAAATTCACGGTCGATGGGAGGAAAAAAATAGATTTGGTTTGAGAAGGCGAGAAAGCCAGAATTCTCCGCAGGTTCCCCGGGGGACATGCGGAGAAACAAGTGAGCTAGGTGACTCGAGTGGAAGAGATGGGGAGACAGAACTAAGATGACTAGTATTACTACTAGTAGTAGCAGCACTCATCAGCAGGCAGGTGAGGATGTCAGGCTTAATGTTCCCCATTCAGACGACACTTTAATCAAACGATATGTTTGATTATTTAAACATTTTTTCGTCTGAAGATACTGGCGCTGTCATTTTGTTTTGAGACAACAGATTCATTAATCAAACTAAATATATTCCAATACCGCCAGTCACGGTGAACGAATGTCTCCCTCAAGGGACATTCGAGAGAATATTAGGTCTCAACCTCAAATCCGATCTCAATGAATTCCTATATACGATCCATTGCTAAAGATGCAAATAAAACAATCCCACTACCGCCGAGTCCACAGGCTATCCTTTAATTTTATAAGAGCCAGATCAAGCCGAAAGTGGAGTACTGTTGCCATATTTGAGCAGCAGTTGCCAAGTCCTCACTTTCCGGTTTTGATAGAATTATTTTCCATCCTTCAACCTCACACGCGGGATGTGGCGAGTCTCTAACTACTATATCGTTACTACTGTTGTTCATGATGACGGTCGTCTTGAGTAGAGAATCCAAAGGTTAGCAGTGAATATTTCGAAGACAGTAGGGAAGCGTAGTTCAGGTTAGCAGTGGATATCCCAGTAAAGTAGCAGAACGTCGTTCTTCCTTCTGTTTCTCTTCGCCTGACAAGCTGGCACTGGACATTCGGATAGAGTAAACAAAATAGCCGCCTTTATACACGACGGATTGAATATTCTACGTCTTCTGATTGGTTAATCTTCTATTGGTGGACTATAAAGTGAGTCAAGTCATTTGGGCTAGCTCACTAGTTATATATATACCCCCAAAACTGCTACAACTACCATGGAAAGTGATCGGACAAACCACATGCTTTGGTTCTGCCAGGTCTATCTTTCATTGCTAGGAGCCGCCATGCTAATTACAAAGTAGCAAACCACCCACCATATTCAATTGGCAAGAAATTCCACTCAAACAGCTTCTTCCCGCAAACCACTGCCTTGTGGAACAGACTCCCAAGAGGATGTTTTCCCGATCACTATAGTCTTAAACTGTTCAAGTGTAGAGTCAACCGTTATCTTCCCCCTCCTATAAACTAACCCTCTACCTCGAGTGGCCTCCGGGCCTTGTTGAGAGGCCTTGGATAGACACGTGAATATTCTACAGGTGTTGACAACTATGTCATCTTTTATCTCCTGCCTTTTCTCTTCTTCTCTCAGTCTCTGCGTGTATCTTCGCATTCTCACCCTTAACCATACTGTAAGAAAAAAAAATGATCAACATCAAGAGATTTACCAATATTCAAGATTTTGGTAGTTGTCCACGAAACTTGACAGCAAATTAACTAACATGGCATATCATGACAAGTTCATTAGTTGATATTAAAGAAGAGAAAGAACTCGTAATCAGTGCATTATCCATTATCTCATGCTTCTGCTTTTTTGTCACCTGTATCTTCACATTCTCACCCTTATCCCACTGGATAGACACGTGAATATTCTACAGGTGTTGACAACTAGGATCATCCTTTATCGCCTGCCTCTTCTCTTCTCTCAGCCTCTGCTCTTCTCTCAGCCTCTGCTTGTACCTTCTCATTAGGTCCCTTCTCCTACATGCGTTACAACTATGATTATCTGTTTCCTCCCTTACCCCCCACCTAGCTGAACCGATGGAAATTCAACAAGGATTGGTAACTATGTTTATCTGTTAAGTATTATTATTTACATTCTCTGGAATATAAATGGAGAGAAACTACACTGATCACAAAGTGAGGGATCCGTTTAGATATTGATTGTAATGTACAGTTGATCCCCCACTTTATACCCACAATACACTTTCTTAGGTAATGAATCCGCCTCTTCTCCCCTTATATGAGTTAATTAGTAAGACTTGTATCACTTAATCATTCTTACAATCTAAAAATATTTTCTGGCTTTAAATAAACTGCAAAGGGTTGATAAGCCGTAAAAAACCGTATCAACCAATTATTACTACGAGCGTCTTTTTTCCCTTCGTTTTTATTTTATTTTTTTATTTTATTTTTTCGCTTTCTTTTGATTATTATTATTGTTAGTAGTAATCATCATTTTTCATAATGTCCTTTGTTCACTCGGTGAGCCGAGTCCTTTAGTCTCTCTGAGTCTCTGTGATGGATTTATTTAATGGGTAGGGTTCTCCTAAAAATGTGGGCAATGCCGAGAATGGATTTTTCTGTTAATTCACCCCAAATAATGTAAAGTTAATATCGCTAATCAAGAAATTATCAGTTTTAAAAATCAAAATATGTTTAGCTTGACTTTGAACAAATGTTTGAACTGATCCAATATTTCTTATCAAATTCGCTGTTTTCAGAAAAACTAAAACTTAATCGTATACCTGCGATAGTCCTACAGAAATGTGCTCCTGATCTGGCTCCTGTTCTCTCTAAATTTTACAGTAAATGCTTGGTTGCTGCCCTGCTGGTTGGAAATCCTCATCTGTTGTCTCTGTCTTTAACAACACGGGTGAACAGTCTGACCCTTCCAACAATCGACATATTAGACTTTTACCTTTTTAAAGCAAACAACTAGAGGCCCTAATCAATACCGAATTAGTTAAGCATCTCACAACGCTGGGTCTTGTTTCAGACAAGCAATATGGCTTTCGTTTCTCTACGTCAACTGCTGATGTATTAACGATTATTCCGGAAAGAATCTATCAAGCTATAATGTAAGAATGGTAAATCTATGGCTGTTGCTTTTGACATCCATTAGCTGTTCGACAAGGAGTAGCATACCGGTCTTCTTTTCAAGTTGAAAAATTATGGTGTCTTCGAACCAATATTTGAACTGATCCAGTCTTATCAGATTCGCTGTTTTTAGAAAAAATAAACATTAGTAGTTTATTAATGATGGTATCCTGCAACAGTCCTGAAGAAATGTTCTCTTATTCTCTCTAAAGTTTACAATAAATGTCTTGCTGATTCCTACTTATTGGAAATCATCTTCTATAGTTGCAGTCTTTAAGAACTCAAGTGCAATGATGTATTCTTCTAACTACCAGACTATTACCCTTCTACCTCATTTTGGCAAAATACGAGATACCCTAATCACCTCACAACGCAGGGTCTTCTTTCAAATAAACAATATAACTTTTACTACTCTACGTCTCCTGACATATTAACGATTATTGCTGAAACTGTCTATCAAGCTTTAGATCAGAATGATGAAGCTTGGGCAGTTCCTTTGGACATCTCGAAGGCAGTTGACAGTAGTCATCATTATCATCATCATCATCATCATCATTTTTCATAACGTCCTGCTTTGTTCACTCGCTGAAGTCTCTCTGAGTCTCTGTGGTGGATTTATTTAATGGATAGAGTTCTAAAAATGTGAGCAATGCCGTGAATGGATCTTTTCTGTTAATTCACCCCAAATAATGTAAATTATCAGTTCATTCCTGATGTTATTCTTGTGATAGTCCTGAAGAAATGTGCTCTTGTTCTCTCTAAAGTTTACAATAAATACCTGACTGATTTCTGCTTATTGGAAATTATCTTCTGTAGTTGCAGTCTTTAAGAACTCAAGTGCAATGTTGTATTCTTCTAACTACCAGACTATTACACTTCTACCTCATTTTGGCAAAATGCGAGATGTCTTAATCACCTCACAACGCAGGGTCTTCTTTCAAATAAACAATATAACTTTCGCTACTCTACGTCTCCTGATATATTAACGATTATTGCCGAAACTGTCTATCATGCTTTAGATCAGAATAGTGAAGCTCAGGCTGTTTGTTTGGACATCTCGAAGACAGTTAACAGTAGTCATCATCATCATCATTTTTCCTAGTCTCTTTGAGGATGTGATGGATTTACTTGATGGGTACGGTTCTCCTGAAAATTTGAGCAGTGCCGAGACTGGATCTTTTCTATAAATTCACTTCCTATAATGTCAAGTTACTTATCGCAAGTATTAATTTACCCCAAGAAATTATATATTTTGAATCATTCTTTTTATTAAATATTTTCTAACATGAAAAAAACAAAACTGTTTTGGCTTGTTTATCGAGGTGAGAGCGAACGTTGGCCCCTACACTTAGAAATTGCGCACTCGAGTCACCCATATTTGGAGCGGTCGCAAAGGTCAACAAGGTCAACCTAAACTGGGTGCAATGGAAAGGCCTTCTTCTGACAGAATTTGGTGTGAATTTTAGCAAATATAAATTCTTTTTATTTTAGAGTGAATTAAAAGATACCGGAGAAATCTGATCATCTTGTACCCTAACCCTGACAGGGATTTTGCTTGTATGTTATCCCCACCTCTTTCTAGGTCAAGAAGATGAAGAAATAATAATAATAATAATGATAATGTGCGATTTTTTTTTTTCAAAGCTACTCAGTGGAAAATGTCATGATGCCATTTCTGAGCTTAGGTCTCTGGTCGGGACCCG
Source organism: Acanthosepion lycidas (assembly GCA_963932145.1). Taxonomy (NCBI): domain Eukaryota; kingdom Metazoa; phylum Mollusca; class Cephalopoda; order Sepiida; family Sepiidae; genus Acanthosepion; species Acanthosepion lycidas. Next base: position 22,565,558 of record OZ010615.1, on the reverse strand, counting down.
GAAAGAAATGAGTATACACCAGAAATCAAAGGAAATAAAACAGCAACAACAATATTATTCAGTATCTGTCTATATTTCCGAGATAAGTTATTATGTACACTATTGACATTATTCGGACTATTGTCCTCATCTTTGTCGCCATATTTATCACAACGTTTCGGCTCTTCAGTATCTGTCTATATTTCTGAGATGAAGTATTATGTACACTATTTACATTATTCAGACTATTGTCCTCATCTTTGTTGTCATATTTATAACAACGTTTCGGCCTTTCAGTATCTGTCTATATTTCTGAGATGAGGTATTATGTACATTATTTACATTATTCGGACTATTGCCCTCATCTTTGTCGCCATGTTTATCACAGCGTTTCGGCCGTTGTACGCTCTGGCCTTCTTCAAGGACACATAGCACAGTGGATAAAGGCGTTAGTTAGAGCCAGTGACAGGACCCAAAGACTGTGAGTTCAATACCTGGTTAAGTCAGTGGAGAACTTTCAGAGGGGAATTAACAGGAGATAACTGACATCCATCAGACATGGCACATGGAACTAGAACAGTCTACCCCAGTGAGCGAAATAAAAGGTTCAGTTCGACATTCCAACCATCTGAAGAAGGCCGGAGCGTACAACGGCCGAAACGCTGTGATAAATATGGCGACAAAGATAAGGACAATAGTCCGAATAATGTAAATAGTGAACAACATTATTACTTAATAATAATAATGATGTTGTTGTTGAAAAAAATCGCGCGTTATTATTTGTGGTTATTTTTTTTAAGTTGATAAGACACATGGATCTCTCTAAATGAATATTACTATGCACTCACTCAACAATTGAGTAGGCAAAGTCTGCAAAGAGAGAGAGAGAGAGATTTTAGGCCGGGTACTGCAATACAGATGAAAAACGGGTTTTTTTTCTCCTTCCATCGACATTAGGCAGCCAGCGCTTATCTTTTTTTTCACGTTTTTTTTTTTTTTTTTTTTTTTTTTAAAGGAAGAAAGGAAAAAAAAACTTCCTCAGTTTTTCTCGCGCGTGCGCACACACACACAAAAAGAAAGTCAAAAAATGTACATTCACATGCAATCCTGAGAACTTACCTATGCTCTACCCCCCCCCACTCCGTCAATTGTCGTGGTCTTTCCTGCTGGTAGATTATAGATACAATACTCAAGAAGATATTTAGATATAGATTTACACAACTACAGGTTGCTATATGCATATACTTTTTTTCTTTCCTGCATAAGCTCCTCCCATTTCGTTGTTGTTGTATATTTTTAAGTTTCAAGGAAAAATCATATTTTTGGTTATAGGCTTACCCTTCCAATTTAAAAAAAAACAAAGAAAAAAAAGCAAAAAACTCAAAAGGTCTCTCGCAAGAAGGTCAGCTTGGATATATAAACCTTGGGAACTGAAAAAAATTTCTTGTAAGTAAACCTTCTTACTTTTGCACTAGTGTTTAAAAAAAAAGTCTTTTTTCTACAAATACAGATTTTTCAGTAATAATACAACGCTTGATTGATTTCAGCATTTCATCAGTTTTTTTTTTTTTTACTTTCCTTTCACTAATATAATTTATTATTATTTAGTAATAAACGAACATTTTTTTTCAAACCGATTTCTCTTGTCTTTTCGACAAACTGGTCTTCATTTTATTCGTTCTTGCGAGTGGAGAATTGATATTTTAAAAACAGTGTTTGACTTCAGAAAATATAAATATATTCCCTGTATTCCTTCATACACGCATTTTATTAGCTATCCTTGATCGACACCTTTGTACGGGGATATCAAAGGGAAAAAAGGCGGCTCTGCCCAGTCTCGAAAAATAACATTCGGAATCCAGGTACGAACGCTGATCTCCGGTGGAGCATGAAAACATTATCTGAGCCATGAGGAAGGTTCGTTGTGATTTGCTGAATTTAGTCTCGTCTGGCTCAAGGTCACGACTATTTGAGCAGCCATTGAAGACTGAAAACAGTTCATTAGCTAATCTCGATATATCCTCGGGTTAAAAGGCAAAAATCAATGTTGCAACATTGTGTTTATGGTAATCTTTCAAATGGAAAAGATTTTCCGGACTTTAAAATTAGTGTTTCCTGCTCCGTTCCTGGATTTGAACACCAGACACTGAAAAAAGTATTTCAATCACGAGACAGGTCAGAAAATTGTATTCGTTAAAAAAAAAAAAATAATAATTTAATTTCTTTGGAGGAGTTAGATTTTTTAAAAAATTGTAGATTTAGATATGCAATTTTTAAAAAAATGATCTTTCCTAATCAGAGAAATTCGACATTGTTTACTACAGGAACATCGAACGATAACAAAAAAAATAACAGGCAAAAAAAAAACAAACAAAAAAAAAAAAACAACAACAAAAAACAAACTTCCTTTCTTTGTTTTTTTTATCTTTGTATCGAAGTTTTCTTATCTATCTCTCTCGCTTGCCTTACTCACTGCCTATCTATTTGTTCAGCGACATATCTATCTAAGTCTGTTTCTATCTCTATGTATCTAAGTCTGTTTCTATCTCTATGTATCTAAGTCTGTTTCTATCTCTATGTATCTAAGTCTGTTTCTATCTCTATGTATCTAAGTCTGTTTCTATCTATCTAATCCTGTTTCTATCTATCTATCTATCTAATCCTGTTTCTATCTATCTATCTATCTAATCCTGTTTCTATCTATCTATCTATCTAATCCTGTTTCTATCTATCTATCTATCTTATCCTGTTTCTATCTATCTATCTATCTAATCCTGTTTCTATCTATCTATCTATCTAATCCTGTTTCTATCTATCTATCTATCTTATCCTGTTTCTATCTATCTATCTATCTATCTATCTTATCCTGTTTCTATCTATCTATCTATCTATCTATCTATTTTATCCTGTTTCTAGCTATCTATACGTCAGTTCATAAGACTGGTCGGCATTAACTTAAAATATTGGCGCATTATACTGTTTGTCACCTTCCTATATATATATATATATATATATATATATATATATATATATATATATTGTGTGTGCAGGAGAAATACCTCCCAAAAATGCCCCTCACACATAATATGTAAGACATTAGTGGCAATGGTGTCTTCATTTGGCTGATGTCATATCATTATTTCAGAAACATTATCTATCCACTCCAACGTTTTCTAGACTGGCCATTTTCCACGTGGAATATTGGCGCTTCACAATCTTTCACCTGTTTATGAAAAGTTATGTTTAATCATCGGAGCATAAACTGAAAATTTTAAGATTACAAAATAAAAAAAACGTGTAAGTGATGTGCGTCTGTGTGTTTATTTTTGTTGTGTGTGTCTGGATATGTGTGGCTTTATTGGTAAGAGTGAGCGTTTGCATACTTCTGTTCTGGCCATGTAACTCTGTGTGTTTGGGTGTCTCGCCTATGTGCGTCGAGATAAGCCTGGTATTTGTGTCGGGATGCCTTTCTGTCCATCGCGTTTGTGCGTGCGTATATATATATATATATATATATATATATATATATATAAACGCTGAAACAAATATCTAGATAGATATATAGGACAATTTTCATTGTGACTCTTTCAAGCTCAAGCTCAGGGATTCATTTTTTCGTAGATGTAGAAACATGAACTTGAAAGGATCACAATGAAAAGTAAGCGACATATGTCTAAATTATTTAACCAAAACTAATATATATATAAGCATGGAAAGCATGTCAATTTTGATATGCTTTCGATGTAAAAAAAAAAACCCCAAAAAACTTCCTTTCTTTGTATTTTTATCTTTGTATCTACGTTTTCTTACCTATCTATTTGTTCAGCGACATATCTATCTATGTATCTAAGACTGTTTCTATCTATGTATCTAAGTCTTTCTATCTGTCTATCTATCAATCGTATCCTGTTTCTGTCTGTCTGTCTATCTATCAATCGTATCCTGTTTCTGTCTGTCTATCTATCAATCGTATCCTGTTTCTGTCTGTCTGTCTATCTATCAATCGTATCCTGTTTCTATCTGTCTGTCTGTCAATCGTATCCTGTTTCTATCTGTCTGTCTATCTATCAATCGTATCCTGTTTCTATCTGTCTGTCTATCTATCAATCGTATCCTGTTTCTATCTGTCTGTCTATCTATCAATCGTATCCTGTTTCTATCTGTCTGTCTATCTATCAATCGTATCCTGTTTCTATCTGTCTGTCTATCTATCAATCGTATCCTGTTTCTATCTGTCTGTCTATCTATCAATCGTATCCTGTTTCTATCTGTCTGTCTGTCTATCTATCAATCGTATCCTGTTTCTGTCTGTCTGTCTGTCTATCAATCTTATCCCGTTTCTATCTGTCTATCTATCAATCTTATCCTGTTTCTATCTGTCTATCCATCAATCTTATCCTGTTTCTATCTGTCTGTCTAAAATAATTTAAAAGAGGGGTCAATACAAAGTAGAGCAATATTCTTTAAATGTTACGAACGTTGGAATTGTACTCTATTCGTTCTCGTTTTACGTGGATGCGTGTGTAATATATATTATATATATATATATATATGTTTGATTGTGTGCGTCCTTCTGTTTGCCTTTGAGTAGTGTGTGTGTGTGTGTGTGCGTGTCTTTCTCTTGTGTCTGTGTCTCTATATGTGAATCTGGACGCGAGTGCTAGGTGAAAGGATTTTTATATTTTAAATGTGCGTCTGTCAATTCTGTTTCTGAATGTGTCTTAGTTTTTTGGTGTGTCTTTCTCTTTCTGCACTGTCCGTATGATTTTTGTTTTTTATTATATATATGTGTATGTGTTTTATTTCTGTGCAAGTGCGTATCCATGTGTGTCTTTGTATCGAAGTCTTATCTCTCCTTCTCCTCTCTCTCATTCTTATCTAAATCACTGCCTATCTATTTGTCAGGCTACATATCTATCTATCTATCTATCTATCTACGTGTGTATGGACAGGTACGTATCCATGTGTGTCTTTCTATTTATAGGTTTATGTGTGTGATTTTGTTTGTGCGTCTGTCTATTCATGCGTGTGTCACTTTCTGTTCTAACTGGGCGTTTCAGTTCTGTATGTATGTGTGCCGGCATCAGAGTAGTATTTGCATCTAAAAACATAAACTGGTAATGTGTGTCTTTATGTACGTCTGTTCTATCGAAACATTTGACTAATATTGAATTTCATCAATACATAATTTGTGTGTCTGTCTGATTTCGCCTTTTATGTGCCGTGTCCCTTCAGGACGTGGAGGATCACGGCTCTCTAAAACTACCTATGATTTATCTGCGCATTACTGAAGCGAAAAACAAACCACTATATCTCGGCCTTGAGAATTTTTTTTATCCTCCTGCTTCTATACACCGTGTCCCTTCTAGACGTGAGTGATTATGGCTCTCCGCAATTTCCTATTTTTTGTCACTGTTTGTTTTTCACTATCCACCCCACTCCGTGTTCTGCTATCTATTTAAAAAAAATGTTAGTCAGGGTGATCATGACTCTCCACATCTTCCTATCCTTTGCATCACTAAATAGTGTTTGTCCTCTTACTCTCCGTCCCAGTCACTGTTCTGCCATGCATTTATATAAGATCGTTAATCAGGTTGATTATGACTCTCCACAACTTCCTATCCTTTGCATCACTAAATAGTTTGTCCTCCTACTCTCCGTCCCAGTCCCTGTTCTACTATCCAGTTGACCATGACTCTCCACAACTTCCTATCATTTGCAGCTTTAAACAAGGTTTTCCCCTTACTGTCCCTCCCAGTTCCTGTTCTACCATTCATCTAGACAACCTTGTTAGGCAGGTTGCTCAAAACTCTCCACAACTTCCTATCGTTTGCTGCTCTAAACAATGTCTGTCTCCTTTCCTTCCTAGTTCCTCTTCTGCCATCCATCTATGGAAGCTCGTTAGGTCATTTATCCACTACTTTCTCCTGTCTCTTTTGCCTCCAATATGTCTTGTGAGTGTCAAATTCTCCAAACTATCTTTTCTCATTATGTTCCTTCCATTGTATTCTCAGCAACCTTCTGTAGAACCACATCTATGTTTCTTCAAGTCTTCTTCTGTGAGGAAATTGTCCCGCATCCTCTGCCATATTGGGGAAGTGATGTTGCATATCAGTTCAAGACACTTTTCCTCGTTTATAATGATTTTTTTTCTCTTTCTTAATACTTTGTTTAGCTTTTAGAAGGCATCTTTCGCAGAAGTGACACACACATATAGAATATAAATTGTTTGACCACATTTTTACCAGATGGGACACCACTTCTATCATTTAATAGCATCTAATCTTCTTTTGCCTATGCGCTGTCATTTCAGGGTGTGACCGATAATGTCTCTCCACAACTTCCTCTCCTTTGTAGCTCTTAGCAATATTTGCCTTTTTACTATCCCTCCAAATGCTGCCATCTAATTACATAGGCTCATTAGTTAGAGTACTTGGTGTTTCCCCCTGTCTCTCTTGCCTTCAATAAGCCTTGTGAGTGTCAAATTTTCCGAACCTTCTTTCTTCATTATGTACCTCAGGAATTTCAACTGTCTCTTTCCGATTCTGATTAAGTGTCCTTTTCGTTTTCGTTTTCCTTAAAACTTTCCCGTTAGTCACATGTTCCTTCCATGGTATTCTCAGCATCCTTCTGTAGAAACACATTTCTGTTGCCTCAAGCCTTCTCTCGAGCAGAATTAGACCGGAAATAGGACAAGAACACTACAGGTACGATAAAGACTAAAGAAATGCTATATTTATGCTAGGAATGACATCAGAAAGAACAATAGTAATGCAAAAGGATCTATACCTATATTTTATAGATTATGTAAAAGCGTTTGATAAAGTAATAACTGTTTGAACTGTTAGGTAACTTTGTCACAGCTGGGAAGGATATTAGAATAATCCAGAACCTATACTG
>OZ010615.1:22546179-22548679 GCA_963932145.1 Acanthosepion lycidas | reverse complement strand
GAAATTGGAGAAAGTGAAAAAAATATTTATAATTCTTCATTTATATAAGGCATTTGTAGACTTTAAGTGGCACACAGTAAATGACATACTTCTTTTCGTGTAACAGCAGAAAGGAAGCATCTAGACTACGGGAAGCTGGCTAAAGGAGCTTACCTGTGTCGATAAAGTTAGCCTAAGTACCATCAGAATGTAGGCCTATCAGGTAGTTAGGAAATAAAAACAAAAAGATAAGAAAAATAAATAAAATAAGTCAAAAGGTTATCATTCCTAAATATAGGTGAAGAAAAAGGCATTATCAAATAAATCATTTCTGGAACCAATCAAAATGTTGAACAATTCGGGAATGAATTCTATTGACTTTTAAAACAAATGTTAAGACAATGACGATCAGGTAAACGGACTAGGTCAGTCGCTGAAAAGTATTTCACCCGCTCTCCCTTGCCTTCAAGCTTCGGACACCTAAAAATCCCACAGAGGGAGTCAAAAGAATTACTGCTCTCAATACGTATTAACAAATACTCTTTCCTCTCTATGCTAGGAACTTAAAGACTTTCAACGCAAGTACTTTCTGATAGGAACTTATGAACTCTTGAAATATTACTGTATATTTTTATTTTGAGACATTTTTAAAAGACCCTAAATTGGTGAATATTTAGATTAAGGACGTTATCCGAAGATAAGCACCTGTAAACAAGTAACCCCCTACATTAGGGACTTCCACATCTTGCCACTAACAGACCATCGCATTAGTTCTCCGAATCCCACAAATGCAACCGGTTATCGAAAATGCATAATTTTAACCACCTAAAAAAAAGTGCGCAATCCTCCAATTTTGGCGTAAAAACTAATTATACTCCAATATATATATATATATATATATATATATATATATATATAGGTACTCGTTTGGAAAAACTTTAGGCATTTAGGCTTGTGATTGAACAAACCAATGCCCAAGAAAAAATGAGGGATCAAAAAGAAAGAACTAAGAAAATGAAATTGAGGCGAAAACAATCGTCCAGAATTCAAGCCCATAGAAAAAAAACCCACTCCAAACCGAGTATAAATAACTACGTAAAGTGCTCAATGCACGAAATAGAGCAAACCTAATATAAACATAAAGAGCTAGGTAAACATACCTAGGTTTCACCTAAACGCATCATCAGGGAATATATATCCTGACGATCCGTGTAGGTGAGACCTAGGTAGGTTTACCTAGCTCTTTAGGTTTATATATATATATATATATATATATATATATATATATATATATATATATATATATATATATATATATATATATATATATATATACACACACAGTGGGGGAAATAAATATTCGTACACTTGAAAAATTGTACTTTTATAAATGTAAAAGCCTTAAATAAAACAAATCTCGGCACATTTTATGTATAAAGACACATACTATTAAAAAATAATAATAAATTTAATTAATTCTTACTCTAACTGAAATTAATGCATTTTTAAAATTCTAACTGGTGAAAAAAGTCTTCGTACAAATCAATTATTAGAATAAAATAATCAATTAATTATGAAAAAAGTATATTCTAGAATGTTCCAGTAATGTTATTAGTAATTATAGTTAACACTATTAGCCATTATCAGAGCATTCTGCAATTTCTAGTCTTACGAGAAGGTTCTAATAATGCCTAAAGGTAAAGAATTGACTATTTCCCAAAAACAACACATTTTGTCTCTTTGGAAAGATGGGAACAATTACAGAACGATTTCTAACAACCTGAATATTCCTTTTACTACAATTGCTTCGTTCATTGCAAGATTTAAAACTCGTAACAGCGTCGAAAACTAAAGACGAACAGGTACTCCGAGGAAGATTTCTCTAAGATCAGCAAGGATATTAGGACGCCTGATCCAACAAAATCCACAGGTTACCCGAGAAGAGCTACAGGAACATCTGCGTGCTTTAGGGATTAAAGTAACCAAGTGTACAATAAGTAATGAACTACACAAAAACCGCCTGAAATCACGCATCCCAAGAAAGACTTCACTTCTCTTGAAACGTCACAGTGATGCTAGGCTAAAATTCGTTAGAGAGCATAAGGATAAAGAATATTCGTTTTGGGAAAAAGTACTATGGACAGATGAAACTAAAATAGAGTTGTTTGGTCATAATTATCGAAATCATGTGTGGTGGAAGGACGGTGAAGCCTACTTACTAAAGAACACGTTGCCAACTGTAAAGTTTGGTGGTGGCAGTATCATGATCTGAGGCTGTTTTTTCTGCAAAGTGTTGGCAGAATATCAATAATAGATGACAAGATCAATGCCGAAAGATACCAGAAAATCTTGCAAGACAATTTAATGCGTTCTGTTGAGAAACTTCGGCTACCTCCTGATTGGGTTTTCCAACTGGATAATGATCTTAAGCATACCTCTATATCTACAAGGAAATGGTTAGCTGAAAGTAACGTTGATGTCTTGCAATGGCCAACTCAGTCCCCAGACTTGAACCCAATCG
>OZ010615.1:22473679-22543679 GCA_963932145.1 Acanthosepion lycidas | reverse complement strand
TTGCAAGAATTTTTGAATTGTGAAATATAAAAATTATCCCTGTCAACAATAATTTACTCAACTATATGTCGTCGGCAAGCAAAATAAAATTAACTTTAAAGCCATCCTGATATGAGTCGATTCGCATCATAATAGTTGTTTCGGCGGTTAGCCAAGGACTTGAGGAGGACATAGGCTCCGCCAAGTTATCTAAAAGTCCACTGAAAGGATGACGAAGCAAGAGAAGCGCCAATATAACTAGGCCCGGATTAACAACGACCATGCGCCCCATTGATGGCTGCCGTTTAAAGACCGTTGTGGAAAAGAGTTAGTGTGGCCTCTGCATTCGGATCCGCCCTACGATTACAAAAGTCAAAGGGATTGATGATGAAAATGATATGAACAAAAATAATAAAAAAAAAGACATATCTGACTTATTCAACCGTAGCCAGATACACCATCATTATAGTGGAATGCCACCTAGTGGCAGATTGGGTGCTTGCGTGTAGGGAAATACGTAATATGAATAGGCCATTAAAAATATAAAATCACTGGTACATGCCACTTAATGATCCAAAATAAATTCCTTAGCTTAAAATTTCTAATCTAATTATTACGAATAATCCAAAACATGAAAAATCTACGCCTACTGCCTTTAAAAAAAAACCCCAAAAAACAACGTTCTTTAGGAATTCACATGTCTATTTAGAGATTGCATATCCAGTACGTGTGTTTGTAAGGTGAGTAATGTCATCCGAAACAAAAGATAAAGAAACAAAGTGGAAAAATATATAAACGACGCGTTTCGCCAAAGTCTGTTGGTCTTAGCTTCTTCAGGTCAGAGTGAAAGACAAAGCTGTGTGTAAAGAAAATGTATTTAGATTCTTGAATAATCCTTATCAGATCGGATGACCAAAAATCCAAAATTAATTGTTTGCATAACATATATATTAGTGAATATACTTAATATCCCACGTCGATAGCATGACTCTGAGTTTCACGTGGATACACATGGCTGAGTACTCTCCTCCTCAAAGTTTATAGCTCTGTTATATAACATCAAGAACTGCTTTTATATAACACCTGAGAAAAAAAATATATTTACGTGCAAGTATAGCGATTTTCCAAGCGTAGGTTAGATGCGGCACAAGGCCGAAAGAACTCACTACTCAGTCGTAATTGTTCTGGCGAGACAAGCTTGCTAACCATTACACCACCTCGAGGTGCCCAATTTACCTGCAAGTATATGTGCGTATACGTATGTTCTTATCATACTCTTATATATATATATATAATGTAGAAGCGTTTGTGTCTGATGGCTTTAAAATCAGATCACAGAAAGTGTTTTTATTATATTATTTTCTGATACAAACACACACACACACACACATATATATATATATATATATATATATATATATATATATACACACAAATATTCTTAAATGTCTATAATTGGTAACAGAAGCCATTGGTTTATACCATGGCTTCCCATACTTCATACTTCTACAATTCACTCTCGTGTGGCCATCTGTGACGTCATGAGATGCGGTGCGATTTTCGCTTCTAGCGTCTTATATGCACGTGTTTATCGTTGCTTAGAAATCATCTATGTAAACAATGACAGACTATCATCACTGTCGTGTCCGTATATTGCTTAACATGTTGTAATTGACATCTTTGATAATGGCTTAAGTAAGCCGAAAGCTTAGATTCTATTAAAAAAAATATGGATCAATATTGTGAATTTCATTCTTCGTTCAACGATAATGTTATTAAACTTATCAGACGTTACGAAAAAAATTTACATAAAATAGACAACACTTGTCTATATTATTTAATGAAACGTGCATGAATGAAAATATGTTGCCTAAATACACACAATATATATATATATATATATATATATATATATATATGACTTTGAGGTCAACTCTCAGCGGCGACAGTGCTTCATGCTTAAACACAGTCTTGATTACCTAAAGATTGCGTTTAAATAGAATGTCGCTTCTGGGTGTTGACTTTAATGACCACTTTAATGACCGCTCCAACTCTCTGTAACCCTTTACATAGGTTCTCTCCCTGATATTGAGTACATTTACCCATAAATATAACATAAAACTATTTTTTTCATATGTGTGTGTGTTAGTTGACAAAAAAAATGAACTCAACTTAAGAACTTAACCAACAAAATAAACTCACATTCTTGGATATTCGTGCAACATTTTGGAGCTTATGAAATTTGTCAGTGTGCTACCAGGGATGTAAAAGAGGATACATTTACAGATTTTGTATGAAAATTGGTTGAAAGATCAACGAAAAATAAATAAGAAACCATAAAAAATCGCCATTTTTCGTTATTTACGTAGGTTTTCACTATATGGATGGGCTCAATTACCAAGTTAAATGACTGTTAAACAGTCAACTTATTGTTGGCTACAATTGAGTGGAGTTTGTATTAGATTGCTTGAAAAGTGAGGGAGTTTTGGTTGAAAATTTGTGTTGAAATCGATTTTTCGGTTTTCGCGGTTTTTCGCTAAACGCAGTGACGTGAAAATAAAAATAAGGTTTTTCTTGAGCTCATCATGATGTAAGTAATCTACATACCTAATTTGAATGAATTTGGAGGGAAAAAAGTTGAATTTATCGATTTTGATCGGTTTTATCAATTATTGATTTTTTAAATGATCGATTTTTACGCTAAGAACCTATCCCTTACGTTGTACAATGTATGTGCCAAGTTGGGTGGATCTCGAGTGAAAAGGTATCACACAGACATCCTCTGTAATAGGAATCAACAAAATAGAGGAGCATTATAAAAGCATTTCCCATCTAAATTATATACAATTTTACATATAAGTTGATATATATGGCAGCAATAATCCGGCGAGAAAAATTTCATTGCGGTGGACGAAGCTATTGACTCAATGTATTTGTTCCATCTCAGGTCACCACACAATGTGAGGCCGAGTAGTCGCAAAGAGGAGCTCTCGAAAAGTTGAGCGTTAGACATGCCCCCGCTCTTTATTAGAATGTCTGACGCGCAACTTCTCGAGAGCTCCTCTTTGCGACTACTCGGCCTCACATTGACTGCTGACCTGAGATAATATATGTGTTGAGTCAATAGCTTCGTCCCTCTATATTATGCGGATATGCAACGTAATTGGTCCTGATCTGGCATCTCGTCTGCAGTCGTTCTCTCACAGACGTGCCGTCGCCTCCCACTTTTTTACAAACTGTTCCGATGAGCTGCTTTCGCTGGTTCCCAGACTTCATGAATTTAAGCGTTCTACTAGGCTGGCATCTCGCTCACACCCTTTCACTGTCGAAACTGTTAAATATAGCCGTCTCTTCTACTCCAATAGCTTCATGTCTCACACTTCTCGCCTGTGGAAATGTAATGCCAATCGACGTCTCCAGATGCCCTGATCTATCCCCTATCCTTCTCATCATCATTTCCTCTATCACTCATCTTTGCTCCCGCTCCAACTCTCTGTAACCCTTTTCGTGTTAGCGGATTCCCGTCTTGCTTAGGGTGAAACACTTAAATAAAAGTTCATATATATGAGTTCAAATGCAAGGTGTTAGCTTTTTCTTTTTTATTATGAAGGCTTCCGTTATTTTTTTTTTAATCATTTTTTATCTGTGGATGAGGTTATTATATTTGTATTTTCTACTAGTGTGTTTTGGATGGAGTTTGATAAGTTTGTGTGTGTGTTTAAATAGATTCTAATAGATCTGTCGTCAGCTGCAACGTAAGGCGTCTGGATAGCCATGTAGTTGTGTGACTGATGCAATTATTTATAAATTTGGTTTGATCAGGTACACAGTTCCTTAAGGGGCATTTGAACTCATAGATAATGTCCGTTCGTTGTAATTTTGATTTTGCTGGTGTGTTGTTATTTTTGAAGATAAGGTTAGCTGTTTTAAATTTTTTGTAGCAGATAATTTGATTTATTTTGGTTGGGTCAATTGGAGTAGTATATTTCTTTATGGTATTTTTAAGAGAAGATTCATCTTTTTATGGTTGATATACATTGGATTTTTGTAGAAAATATTTGTTATTTTTTACTGTGTTCACTATCATGGTTATTCACTTTGGGAAGAAATAGTGTTCTATGGCATACAAAAATAGTGATAGACTGTTTAGCGTAAGGCATGGACTTCACAAATTTGTTTCTTTCTATTTCGTTATTTTTATGTTTTGCTGTTGAACAATTATATACAAATTTTGCTAAATAATTATGTTGCCTCGTCTATATTTGCTGCATTATCGAACGATTACCTTCTTTTCTTTCTAAAATCGATTTTCCGTTTAACAATCATGTCAAATCGTCTCTGCCATATCGACCATCTTTGTGGACTTCCGGTCCAAAAAAACAAAAACAAAAAAAAAAAAAACCCGTACAACGAGCCATTCGACGTTAAGGATACCTTATCAAATAACAGGTTTATCAACATAGAAAAGTTGAATCAAGTAACAAAAAGAATCAAGTTGTAGAAAAGAGATTGCGTCTCGATCCCAGTTCGGACGGACGGTATGAACACACACACACACACACACACACACACACACACACACACACACACACACACACACGTACGAAACTTTCCAAACTACATTACAAACATACGAAACTTCAAACTTCATTACGAACATTACAAACTTAATGACAAGCAACGGAAACTTAATTAAAAACACTACGGAAGATTCAACCCTTCTGAATCTAAACGTTTACTCAACTTATTCTCAGTTATACAGTTCTTTCAATGCTCTAACCGTGAACATTTTGAGCGGCAAGTTCATTCAACTTTTATGAGCTCAGATAAAAAAAAAAATTCATTAGCAAAAACTTCAGTCAAAGGGACATAACACCAACAAAAATAATAGCCCCTATGCTTGTTCATCATTACACAAATATAAATATAAATCTTGTTATAAAACCGTTTTTTTTTTTTGTGTTACTTATTTCTCTTGTTGCTTTTGCGTTTGTTTACACATTCGTAAAGTTAAAAAAAATGTGCGGGTTGATTTAGGCCGTCAATACCACCACAACATTAATTATGAGTTCAATCCCTGCGTCGGGCAGTGTTTACTAAGAATAGGTGGAAATAGGGCAAGCAATAACTGCTCAGTACGAAATAAGAACTAAGTCAGATATCCCTGGACTTGGTCAGTGAAACGAAAACAATCCAACCCCGATAGATTAAATAAACGGTTTAGAAAGTTAATCGGATCGACAAGCATCTGATGAAGACCGGCGGTACAGCGGCCGAAACGTTGCAACAAGGACGAGGGCATTAGTTAAATGATCTCAAATGAATTGGTGATATTGAAGTGGAGGTGCTATTTTCGAGGGGGAATTTTTGACCCCGTCCCGTTACAGAGTTTAAGACCCCTACGTTTATTAATAACAGCAGAACTTCTTCGATGTGTCACCCCCATTTTCTGAACGTAGGCGATAATGGCTCTCCTTAATTTCCAGTCCATTGCAACTCTTAATAGATTTTGTCTTTTTATTAACAAGAAACAAAAATTGTTGTTTCCTGCTTTAACTTTTAGGATTCAACGCGTGTTGAAAGTTTATATTCAACTTCTTTGTTTCAAAAACAGCGTTGCATTTGTCTTTCTAATATTCTTACCATTAAATTTAAATAGCCCCCCGCCCCAAATAAGGTTGGTAAGCCGTTAAAAAAAAAACAAAAAAAAAACATTCAATACCACTGCCTCAGATCAAATATGGCATATTATAATTAGGATTTATAACTTGGAATATTATGGTAATTTTTAAGCGTAGGTTAGATGTGGCACAAGGCCGAAAATATGGGGCGCCCAGTGAAAATCAAACTCACGACTCAATCGTAATTCTTCTAACGATTCATGTTTGTTAGCCATTACACCGCATCGAGGTGCCAAAACTTTGAATATTTATGACGAGGAACATTATGGCTAGGATTTATTAAACAAATCCATATGGCAAATATTCAGTGCAGAGACGAATGACAGATTTATAAACTTTCAAGATGGATTCTGACGACAAATATTGTCTGGCACGACACAGTGAACCAGCTTTTCTAGTAGTTGATCTAGCAACTGATTCCATATAATCATACCACTTCATGTTCGTAGAAAACGTGAATTCAAGAAGGGGCAATGAGTTAATTTCTCTGGAGATCAACATCAGCCATACTGATGGATTCCATAAAAGGTTCTCTACGACGATTAAAAGATAGCAGTTTCATTTTGGAGATGTTAACATTTCCAAATCATATCTTGCTCCAATTGACAACTAATTTGAGACATGATGAGGAAGGAAGGCCTGGAGAATCTGATACTCACGGGTCGAATAGAGGGAAAGAGAGACAAGGGAAAACAACGCATGATATACCTAGCGGCCATAAGCAAGTGGATGACAGAACGTGATTTGGGGGAGGTGGCAGAGGGAAGGAACTTGTTGAGAGCTGCAAGGGATAGAGAGATGGAGAGCCATGATCGCCTACACCTTGAAAGGACACGGTACATTGAAGAAAGAAATTTCACCCTCTTTGGGGCATCAGCATTATTTCATTCTTCTAGAACTTGACATCTTTCCTGGTGATAAACTGGTCTAAATTGTTTCTATAAGATTCCAGGAAAATTAAGTTTTTGCGATTAAGACTGGTTTTTAAGTATTGAAAGAAGAGATAATCAAATGTCACAATGTCAGGTAAGTATGGCGGCTATAATAGGGGATCCTAGCCAAGCTGTACAAATTTCTGTCAGGTCATCAAAGAGACATAAGGTATGGCTCTACACTGATGAATAACCACACCCTACTGATTGGCCATTTCCAAGTGCTTTTCATCAATTGCCGCCTTTTTCATCAATCCAATTTGGGAGCAGTACGTGTTTTTATTCGAAATCTGAGTTTGTGAAACGGACCTGCAATACGCAATGGCTGGAAAAGTTACCCTGATGGAAATTTTCAACTTATTAAATAAGCGTTCTGGTCCAAATAAACGTTCCGTCAGGTACTTTTATATGTTTAATAAACTGGAACAAAATAATCGTGCCGTGTAGAAAATTACTTGAAAAATAGGTCTCATTGTTTGATTTGTTTTTTTTTTTTACAGTTTATCAACTCTTTGCAGGTTATTTAAAGCCAGAAAATATAAGACTGTAAGATTTTTTTATCGAGTGAGGAAATAATAATGGTTTAGTAATACAAGTCTTACTAATTAACCCATAGCTGGGGGAGAATAGCTGAATTCATACCTAATCATAAGTTGATAAATAAACAAGAAATTATGATATAAAGTGGGAGATCAATTCTGTATTACAACAATATCTAAACTAATCCCTCACTTTGTAACCAAAACAGTTTTTATACTTTTATATTCCAGAGAACGTAAAAAAATCTAAATGACATGACTGTGTAGCTAAACAGTATTTGATTGATTGATTGATTCGTTTTCTACGGCTTATCAACAAACAAGAAATTATAATGTGAATATAAAATGGGGGATCAATTCTACATTACAATCAATATATAAACTGACCCATTACTTTGTGAACAGAGTAGTCTGATTGATTCGTTTATTTATAGCCAGAAAATATTTTTCGATTCTAAGAATAATAAAGGTTTATGTCGGTATCTTCACAGATTTGCTTAGACACGTAAAGCATACATAATGAAAAAATACCGTTTTTTATTATTAAGAGGAAAGACCAAAAGGATTTTTGATTTATTAAATTATATTATATTTATGGCTATAGTAGTTTCTATACAATTCTATTCTAGAGAATGTAAATAAATCTGTGTAGCTAATCAGTATTTCATTTATTGATTGATTCGTTTTCTACGGCTTATCAACAAACAAGAAATTATAATGTGAATATAAAATGGGGGAACAATTCTACATTACAATCAATATATAAACAGATCCCTCACTTTTTAGCCAGAGTATTTTCTATACATTTATATGCCCGAGAATATAAATAAATCTAAAAGACATGCCTGTGTAGCTAATCAGTATTTCATTGATTCGTTTTCTATGGCTTATCAAGAAGCAAAAAATTTATAATGTGGACATAAAGTGGGGGATCAATTCAACATTACAATAAACACATAAACTGATCCCTCAATTTATGACCAGAGTAGTTTCTATACATTTATATTCCAGAGAATCTAGATAAATCTAAAAGACAGGCCTGTGTAGATAGTATTTCATTGATTCATTGATCCATTTTCTGCAGCTTATCAATCCGTTGAAGATTATTTAAAGCCAGAAAATATTTTTAGATTTTTTTGGGGGGCGGGGAATAAAGATTAATTGAAAAATAAATGTGCCATTCCAAATAAGAGTGTAAGTTTTTGAACTTTTAAATGATTTTCCCGTCCCACTAAACGTCTACTACACCCCATCCCACCTTAAGTCCCAGTCAATGATGCTCTGGTGTGAACAGTAAACAGTTTTGGTGTAGACGTCGTGGAGAGATGAAGTTCCCCGGAAAAGTAGTAAAACAAGACTTCTTGCTACATAACTTACTGCATTTATGAATAAGGGCATATTTTTATAATATTCGTTAGCTTTCCATTTCAGTGTACGAGAGAAGGCATGTAACATATTTCTACACTTAGTTAACATGTTATTTTCGTATAAAATGCAACCTTGATTTACATTATTCCCATTTCTTCTTAGCCGACTTTTGTGATTTTTTTTTTCATCTAATAATTGAATTATTTGTAGAAGGATTCCGAGAATACCATGGACCGAACATGTGAGCAACGCTAGTTTTAGAGAAAATGGTAACATAAAGGTCATTTATACTTAGAAAGAGATACTTGAAATTTCTGTGGCACATATTGAGGAAAGAGGGATTGGAAAATCTGATATTCATCGGACTTATTGAAGGCAAGAGGGACAGAAGAAAACAACGCATAATCTACCTGGCGAGCTTGAACGATAGAAAGGGGTTGAGGAGGATATATACTTAACATCTGTTGTGGAGTGATTTCGCTGTGGAGGATTTTATTTGTACTAAGTCGGTCCTAAAATAGGTTCGAGGTACAAAACGTTAGGAACTTGATATAATAGGTATAACGCAGAGTAATCTAGTTGTTGTCGCTGATACTTTAGTATTCGACTAACTGTCGTCCGACATTGACTGACTGACCGACTATATTTAGTCACCCCCCCACGTGGGCATCATGTGACACAAGGCCGGTTTAACGTGGGATCTCCGAGCCCGTGGGATCGGCCAAAAATATGCCAATTGAACCCGTATAAACGGGTTCAGAGCCGGTTTACATCCCCGAAAGAGAGTCCGCCCTTCGGCGTAGCCTCCATCGGGTTCCTCCCCACCCAAAGGCAGAGAGTTCAACCGATCAGCCAGTTGACTGACTGACCGACTAACTCGTTACTCTTACTACTCCTACTTATTATACGTGGTAGAGTCTATTAACTATAGAATAGGTGTGTTCCACTATAACGACATCTTAAAGAGACAGTTGAAATTTCTAGGGCACATAAGGAAAGGGAACCACATCATGCATGAATCACGTGTGTCTTGGTATAATCAGGGGCACATCCTCTAGAAGGTTAAGTTTGTTCGAAATAAAGTTTCGGTAGACAGCTCCTGTAAGACGTACTCGGAGAATATCTGGACCTAGCAGACAGTCACTTACAATTCCAGCCCACAGGTTAATTGTAAAGAGATGCCACAGTATCGCCTGTATTATGCCACGGGGAATACCGATCCTCCTACAAATGTTGGTTGTGTAAATTTGCTATTCCATCTCCTCTAAATGTTACCTCATCTCTAAACAAGGCTGAAGAGACAAACAACGGATTGACAGTTTTTGCAATAAACCATCGGCAAAAGTTCTCTCATTGTGAGTGATCAATGGGCGAAAGATCCTGCACACATAGCAAATGATACGGATACAGGAGCTGTTCTTGAAGTACCCTCCATGTGGTACTATGAGATGTACGACACGCTAGGGACGCTTGATGTGTGCTGATACCAGGGTCGTCTCAGACAGCCTGTAAAATGTGTTCTTCATAGTCAGGTGTACGAGAGGCTCTCCGTCTTCCTCGATACGTAGTCTTTGATGCCACGGATACCGTCTCAGCAACGCGACGATAAATAGCAGCAAAGGTTAGATGACTCGACTGTCTTCGAGCTGGAAATGCAATCTGATACAGCCATGCAGCTATTACCATTCATGCGGTCGTATATAAAAATCATATCTGCCGGTCCATGTTAGGAATTTCCTGTCATTACTAAACGGAACACTTCTCAACTAACTCACTACTACACATGTTAAACGTTGAAAACAGACTAGCCACAAATGTACACGAATGACAAATGTAACCTAGTCTACTGTCAAAACATCACCATCTACTATAAACATTCTTTAAAACTTTCAAAAACGACGGATTTACAGACATATGTTTATATGGACTTTTGTCATTGTTTGGGGGAAAGAAACCACTCGCAAAGAGTAAGTGCCGAGGAAGCTTGAGCAAAGTTTCTACGGCTGACAGAAAATTCGACTTTAACTTCGGCCTTGTGTTACATTCTATGTAAGTAGGTATGTGAATATATACACCACAGGTGTGCTGAATCTCTTTAGAACATGGGCGATCATGACTCTCCATAACTTCCTATCCCCAGTGTCTCTTACCAGTCTTTCTCAAATTGCTAAGACTCCCACCTCCCGTTCTCATAAGTAGCTCGCTGCCGTCCCCTAGCACTCTTGCCCTCAATATGCCCCTTGAGGGTTAAGTTTTCCAAGCCCTTCTTCCTTATTGTGTCCAAGGAATTTCAGCTTTCTTTTTCCGATTCTAAACATAGTTTTCTTTTTTGTTGTCATTTTAAGTCTTGCCCTCAATATGCACTGTGACGGGTACACACCTGGCCCAGGGTCGAATCCTTTGGTTACGGCGCCAACTGTGACGTCGCTCCTCCTGGTCGCTCCTCCTGGTTCCAAGCGTGCCGCTCCAACCTCTTGGTTAGATGATCACCAGCCTCGCCTTTCCCAACCCGCTTCCAATACCTGGTTGCTAAAGCAACTGTACTGATCTCCGGTCTGTCTACGCACGCTGTGTTTAGATCTTAGACAGACGGGACCAGCAGGGATTGGGCCGTATGCAAGTTGAGTCCGACGGGGGTGGCAAAACACAAGTAAAAGAAAAAAAAACTCACGAGACTAAAAATTACTGATAAAAAAAAAGGGTGACAACCTTTTATATCTAATGTCCGTTACATAAGGAAAAATTGTTCTCATTCCCGACCCGCTCTGTGGACTATGGCACCAAGCTTCTATCATACAACTTAACGATTTCGAATTGTCTACTCTCCAGAATTGTGTATGTCGGAGTGTGGTTTAGTTCGACACTGGGGCTAATTTCTATCAATCATTCGCAGTTGATTCTTCTCTTCGACTTGAGTTGTATTTCTTCACTTCGATCTGGTTGGGTCGAATTCTGTTCTCGGCTGGGCTTGATTTTAACTTCTTCTTCTTCTTCCGTCCAGTAACTCTTTGGCCTTGTCTTCGACTTGGCTGCAACTTCTCCGCGGCTTTCGAGTAATCTTCTTCTTCGTCGACTTAGATAGAACTTCTCTTGTCTTTGACTTGGGCTGGAAGGATTTCTTGTTTTCGACTTGGGCTGGAAGGATTTCTTGTTTTCGACTTGGGCTGGAAGGATTTCTTGTTTTCGACTTGGGCTGGAAGGATTTCTTGTTTTCGACTTGGGCTGGAAGGATTTCTTGTTTTCGACTTGGGCTGGAGGGATTTCTTGTTTTCGACTTGGGCTGGAAGGATTTCTTGCCGCAACCCTCCGTCGTCCGAGGTGATCTCTTCTCGCTGCCGTCCGGGGCTGAACTCATCTTTCTGTCGATTGGGGTCCTGCTTTTATTGACGCCGCAGCAAACCGGGGTGGGTCTGTCGGCGTCAGGGCTCTCTCGATAATCCCAAAAGTCGCATTAGTTCTGATTTCCCATTATCGCTATTATTTTCACCCCTACTTCCTCACAGTGCCTCTGGGGGGAAGACGCATACCCATCTCTCCCGGTCTCTCGTATGTCAGGTGACCGTTTTCGACCAATGGTTCTTGATCGAGCATTCTCCCTCCTCTTTCCGCATATCACGTGACCGCTTTCGGCTAATGAGACTGTGGTGGGACGCCTCCCGTCTCCAATCGGGCGTGGCTTACATCGTTCTTGTTCTAAAAAAAACAAAATCTAATTTGGCCTTTTTCACACGTACGAAAAATGATAATCTTGGCTTTTTCTCACCTGGGTTCTGTCAAAACAGCCTGCCGCTAATTAGATGTGACTTCAGGAAAGAATATTGGCGCTATCTGTGAACCGAGACAATGGTTTTCTTTCCTTCTTTGTTTTTGGTCAGACCTGATAGTCAAAAATCTTAATTATCTGAATTGAAAATGTCTTCACTTCATCATCGTGGGGTTCCAATTTTTAACAGGTCAGAATCTGTATACAGTTCCACCGGTCACCACCTCAACACAAAAAACACCTTTCCTCCGATTAAAATTTCGTTTTCATTGTTCAAAAAAATCTTTATTGTTTCAGCCAACCTTAACAAAACTTCCATCCTACGCCGACACGGAATTAGTTCAAGTGCTTGACCTGATAATTTTGACACTTGTTAGGTGCTGGTCGTACGTGTGTGTTTTCGCTTACGACCTGGTCTCGTATTATGTTTCTGTCTTTCCTCTTCCCTTTGTTTTATTTCATTATCTCCAAACACTATTTCTTCAACCAAATATAACAATTTCTATTTCCCTGGATTTCGGTCAGGTAATTTGACCTGATATATTTTGACACCTGTCTTGTCTTAGTTTTACTTATGACCGGATTTTGTTTTATCTATTCCTCTCTCTCTTTCTTTTTATTATTTTTTTTTCTTCTTCTCTTTGGATCGCCTAAATACAGTTAGAGAATTATTCTCAAAACTCAATTATTCTTCGTTTCTAAATAACTAACAACTGGTTAATAAACCGAATAAAAATTAAATCATATTTCTATGAATATCTCTTTTTAGTCTTTCTAAAAATGCAGGGTGCCACAATCCTCCCCTAACCGATTTGTCATTTACCCGTAAATGACACCTAAACCCAATTACATCATTTAACATGCACCATGCATTTGTCTCATGCAATTCTATTCTACTTTCTTACATGCAAGGGTAATGTTCTTTTCACCTTCTTTTGTTCTACATGCAATGTAATGTTCCTTTCATCTTTTTTTTTCTACATGCAATGTAATGTTCTTTTTCATCTTCTTTTGTTCTACATGCAATGTAATGTTCTTTTCATCTTCTTTTGTTCTACATGCAATGTAATGTTCTTTTTCATCATCTTTTGTTCTACATGCAATGTAATGTTCTTTTCATCTTCTTTTGTTCTACATGCAATGTAATGTTCTTTTTCATCTTCTTTTGTCCTACATGCAATGTAATGTTCTTTTCATCTTCTTTTGTTCTACATGCAATGTAATGTTCTTTTTCATCTTCTTTTGTTCTACATGCAATGTAATGTTCTTTTCATCTTCTTCTGTTCTACATGCAAGGGTAATGTTCTTTTTCATCTTCTTTTGTTCTACATGCAATGTAATGTTCTTTTTCATCTTCTTTTGTTCTACATGCAATGTAATGTTCTTTTCATCTTCTTCTGTTCTACATGCAAGGGTAATGTTCTTTTTCATCTTCTTTTGTTCTACATGCAAAAGTAATATGTGCGTGTGTCTGTGGGTGCAGATGTGTTTACTATGGTTTGTTCTTCTTGGTCAATGTTTTCCTCTCCGCTGTGGGAGGTTTTTCCGCCGCACGTGGTGGTCTCACGCCAGCCTCCTCCGTTGGTCTTTCAGCAATTTCTTCGCCCGTCCTGTCTGAGCGAAGAACACTGCTCGGCATCTCCCTCTCGAGTTGCTGCACGCTCACTAGATTGTCGTTCGCTAATCTCCTCTTACTCTTAACCTTCCATATTAATACACCCCCGATGGCTATAACTAGGAATGTACCCATTACTATTGACCAACTTATCGCGATCTGCTCATCGTCTTCCCAAGCCACACCTTCGTTTCCCAACGCACTTAACTTGTCTCTCAATTGATCCATATCGATCTTTTCTATTGGCTTCATTAATACTGGCATCTTATTTAAGGTAACATTAGAGAATCTCTTCACTATCGGCTCCCATAATTCTGTACAATTGACTAAGCCTCTACCAATCATCTCTATGATTGAATCTTTCTCTTCATATCTTTCTTCTTCCTGGTAATAGGGGGGTAAGGAAATGGATATTCCAACCGCCGAACATCCCATGGGTAGCGTCACCAGGGATAACGGTGGTCTTATTCTTAATGTCCTTGTGGACTCTCCCCCACATACCCTAGACAAGCTGATATGTCTCTGTGTGGCTACTGCCCACACCCCGTCTGAAACACTGATAGCTTGTGGTAATGCCGTGTTTGTTAATACCTCCACTTGGCAGATTCTTTTGATTCCTTCCCTTTTCCCATCAAACAATTCTAGTATGCACATTCTGCGATTACCAGTTTTATAGATAGGGCTTAACGAGGTACAAGTCCCTAGAGCATCATCTCTACACCTTCCAGCTTCTTCAGCTGATAGCAACATGAATTTCGTTCTCCCCGAATTTAAAGCTATGTAGTCTGCTTCCACCTTGTACCTTGCTATCATTCCTAAACCTTGATCTCTTCTGGGGTAGGGGATGGGTAAGTTTATAACCTGGTATATCTCGAATACACTCTCGCTATCTAACAACGGAACAGATATCACAACCAATAGTCGCCTATTTTCTAACAAGGTCACACATCCTAGTGCATTATAATATTTCCACAATTCTTTGGTGGGGTCCACCGGCAGCCTTAAATGGTGGGGTAACTCGGCCTGTATTCCGAGTAGCGCTTCCCTTAGGTGACCCGGGTTTACTATGCTTGGGGAGAGGTGTCCTAATGACAGCATGTCTAATTGCGCCCTCACGTGTTCCAGCAAGGTCGTCAACGACTGACTCGTTTGTCGTACCTTATTCGTAATTGTCATCAGCTGGAAATATTTTTGCATGAATCCGCTCATTTCCTGTAATTCAATCATTACAGTTTCTGTATTATTAATTACCTCTTGTCTCAACCTCGCCAGGTTGTCTATTAACCAATTGATTCTGGCTCTATTTTTGGACACCTCTAACCTTGTCACATTTAATATTGTCACACTCTCCCTTGCCACCTGGGCAAGCGTCCTCTGGTTTACCTCCACTTCTCCCAGTTTCCTTCTTATGAATTTAACGTCATCTTTAGTCACTGTTCCAAACAGGACACTCAATGCCTTTCCCACAATCGGGACTACGGATCTCCTTTCCCGCGTCTGCAGTAACTCTATTCCCTGCAGGTAGTTTTGCATGTCTTTCCATTGAGCATCTATCATAGTGGCTTCTGATTCTAGGGAGTGCAATAAACTGAGATACCCTTTTTGCTTGGGATAATCTTGTCCTACTTTCAACCGGGCTGCATCCAGTTGCGTTAGCTCGTTTCCTAACTTATTTAGTAGCGACTCATACGGGTTCAAATCTATCACGAATGTGACCAACCACTTAGACCTGGTTATTATTACTTCGCTCGTTTTTTTAAAAAATGGTGTTTCGGCTGCGCTTCCCAGCTTCCGCCATCGTCACCATCAGCGTGGCTACCACCATCATCGTCATAACCAACCCTTTCATCTTGATCATTCCTGAAAGGTAACGAAATTCTTTTGTTGTTATTCTTCACAACTACTTCGTGTCGCTCAACTCATCACTCAATTATTTTATAACTTCTTACTAAGTCAGCTCTTCCCTCCTCTAACTAACCTCTAGCGGACAGAATGGTCTGGTCAGGTGTGCGTGGCGCCCACTCCAAAGGTTGTACTTCATGACACCACTGGTGATCAATCAACAATGCCAATGATCTTCTCCCGTCCCTTGTGAGGTGCAGCCCGCGACTCCATCCCCTCCACTCACATCTACCATAGTCAGCCAATAGGATTTTGGATGAGCCAGTGTCGTTATCTGTCGACACTAAATGCTTGTATTCTGCACAGCCCTTTTGTTCTACTGAGATTTGGGGTTCTTCTCCCTCCCTGATCTCATCTTCTGAGGTGATTCCTGTTCAACCTCTAACCTTCTTTCTGTGTCTAACTTCCGTCCAGGAGGTTTTTTTTTTTTGTCCTCTTCTTCATCTCCTGATTCTTCTTTCTGTTTAGAGTCTTCGCCTTGAATGTCCTCAATACCTTTCGACTCTATGTCTAAATTTCTCCTGTTCCTTATCCTTTCCTTGAGCTGGGAAAGGGGTATTCGATCCTCCTCCTCCCACTCGCTGGATCCTTCGTCCTGTTCAGGGTGCCTCTTTTTAGAGCCTTCGACTGCTTGATTGGACCTCCTCGTCTTTTTCTTCCTTTTCTTCGGACATGGGGGTGTGATGGCGATCTCACGGGGTCTTCTCTGTACCGATTCAGTCGACGACTGAACATCGCCAATCCCCGCTGAGGGTTCCAACTCTGTCACTCGGACTGCTTCGTTTATCTGGCCAAGTTGACCTATCTCCGCATCCTCCTCGGAGTCTTCTTCCGTTTCCATTTCTTCCGGTTCAACCAGAGTTACTTTCCTTTTCCTTGTCTTCTTAGGCCTCGGCTCGCTCATTTCCAGGTTAGCTATTTCAGCCTTCTTCAGATCATTGGCATGAACCCTCCTCGCTCGTCCTGCCACTTGATCCCATATTACATATGATACTGGGCCCGTCTGCTCTACTATCCGGTAGTACGGTTCCCATCTTTGGTCCAGCTTTCCCTCTCTCTGGTGGATTTTATAGTAGACAGTCTCCGACCTTCAATTCTACTACCTTTCTTTCAGCATTCACCCTCTCATTTCTTTTCTTCTAGGCCCTCTTTATTCTTCTTCTGGCCTGTACAAATATCTTATGTTGCTGTTCCAGCAATAGTTGATGATGATCTTCTCCCATATACCTTCTTCGGGGCTTCAGTAGGTTATCCACAGGCAGGACCACGTCTCTGCCAAACAACAAAAAGTAAGGAGAAAATCTGGAGGTTTCGTTTATCGTAAACCTCACGGCCGCCAGAGCCTGCGTCAAATACAAGTCCCAATTTCCAGTGTTTTCTCTGACCAGCTTGGCCAATACATCTCCCAAGGTTTTATGAAACCTTTCCACTTTAGCATTTCCCTGGGGGTGATATGGGGATGTTTTTATGTGCTCTACATTCAAACCTGTCAAAACTTCTCTCATGATGCTGTTCACATTCTCCGTGCCATTGTCTGTTACCAATTGCACAGGGGCACCATACCTAGGGAAGATTTCACTTATTATCAACCCGGCCACAGTTCTGGCCTTCTTGTCTGGTACTGCAAATGCTTCAGGCCAATTTGTTAGCCAATCGACAAAACTCACTATATAGTTGTTTCCTTGTGCAGTTTCTCCATATGGTCCTGATACATCCATACTCACCTTCTCGAAGGGAAAGTTTGGTACGTCTGTTTCCTCCAAGGGTGCCATTTCCTGCCTTCTGCTCTGCGACTGGCACACTACACAACTCCGAACATAGTTAGTGACCTCTCCGTACAGTTTGGGCCAATAGTACTTTCTTCCTATGAGATCACATGTCCTATCAATTCCCATGTGACCCAACCTCTCGTGTCACTGCTCCAATATCTCTGGTCTTAAACTTTTGGGCACATACAACTTGGGCTTGACTTCTTCATCCCTGCCTGAGAGATAATACAGCCTTTCCTCTATTATGGCATACTTGGTGGTCTCTCCTGCCTTCACCTTCTCTCTCAGAGCAGCTATTTCACTGTCTGCTTGCTCCTTCTCAATTCCTTCTGTCCAGTAGGGATCGGTTATTATCTGGGCGTCCCCTTCTTCGTCCGATTCTAACATAGGGCGATCTTTTAGCTTATTAGAGTTAATTACTCCTATTCTATAGGCTTTATCATCTACTCCCTGTTCTACCTTTACAGATCTTTCTTCCAGTTGTTTCGGTATTCTTGAGAGTAAATCTGCGCACGTGTTTTCCTTTCCTGCCAAATACTCTATCTTACAGTGGTAGCCACTTAACTTAAGTGCCCACTGTTGAATTTTCTTATTATTTGTCCACTCTGCCTGCAATAGGTACTGCAAAGGTTTGTGGTCTGTTTTTATAGTAAAGACCGCACCATTTAAATAGTAGTCCAGTTTTTGGAGAGCATACATGATGGCATATGCTTCTCTTTCTATTACTGGCCACCTCTGTTGTGTCTCTGAGAGCTTATGGGAGAGGAAGTATATCGGTACTTCCTCTGGTATGCCAGGCACTGGTCCTTCCTTATCAGGACACGGCTGGGTAAGTACTGCCCCTACACACTGCTCACTGGCATCCGTGTATAATATCATGGGCTTGCTGAGGTCTGGGTACGCCAGCAGTGGGACGGTTGTCAACTGTCCCTTTAGCGAATCAAATGCTCGTTGACAGTCCTCTGTCCACTTGAACCTAGCGTATTTCTTCGTCAGGGCTACTAGTGGTATGGCAATTCTTGAAAATGCCGGGACGAAGCGTCGGTAGTAGCCTATAGCTCCTATAAAACCTCTTACCTGTCTCACTGTCTTAGGCTCTGGCATTTCCCTTATGACCTTTACCTTATCCATGTCGGGTTTAATACCGTCTCCGTTCATGACGAAGCCTAAATACCTAGTTTCTTCCTTCAGAAACTGACACTTTGACAAATTTAATTTTAATCCGTGTTTCCTCAATCTTCCCAACACCTGTCCTAAATGAAAAAAGTGTTGTTCCACTGTCTCCGAAAATATCAAGATATCGTCCAAATACGCCATGGCAAAGCTCTCGTATCCTCCTAACACTATTGACATTAGCTGTTGGAAGACTCCCGGGGCATTAGCTAGACCGAATGGCATCACCCTGAACTGAAACAGTCCCAGGTGACACGCAAATGCGGCCTTCTCCTTGTCAGCCTCATCCAGGGCTACTTGCCAATACCCGGACCTCAAGTCCAACGTAGAGAAGTACTTTGCCTTCCCTAATAATGCCAAAATGTCGTCTATCAATGGCAATGGCACCGCCAACGGCTTCGATATAGAATTTAGCTTCCTAAAATCTACACAGAAACGATGCCCGCCATCTTTCTTACCTACTATTACTATTGGGAAGCTCCAAGGGGAGATCGATCTTTCGATCATCCCAGCTTCCAACATTTCCTCTACTGCCTCTTCTACAAGTGGTCTTTTATGTATAGGTGTCCGGTAGGGTTTCAATTTCACAGGGGGGTGGTCTCCGGTGTCGATTTTCATTTCGACTGTGTGGGTCTGACCTAGCTCCTTGTCTGACTGGGCCACCACATCTCGATTGTTCCTTAACAGACCCCCCACTCTGGTTCTAAATTGATCCGGTGCTAATATATCCTCATCTAAGATTCCCTCTGTTTGCTCTACTAGCTTCCTTCGTTCCTCCTCGAATCTCACCCGACTCAGAGTTCGTAGGGGAAGTGCTCTCCCTATCTTCTCCCCTCTCCTAACCTTTATAGTCTTTTGGGCCTGGTTCACCATCATTATGGGCACCATCTCGGCTGCCTCCACTACCGTTTCGCACAGGGTTACCTCGTTATCTTCTAGGCCCTTTCCTTCTACAGGGACCAACTGCAGGGGTCCTCTCCATACCCTTTTTCCTGACATTAACCTACCCTTTCCCGACACTGCGGTTCTAGGAGGTAACTTTACATCTTCCTCCACCACTATGGTTATCTCTTCCTCTGGTGGGCATCCCAATGGCGTTCTCTCGCCGTTCACCACCAACACAGTAGGATTAAACTCAATCTGGGCCCTCTGGCTCCGGAGCCAATCTTCTCCCAAGATTGCCTCCGTACACAGGTCGGGGGTTACGTAAAAATTTTGGGTGCTTTTTACTTTCCCAATCCTCACCGGGAGCCTCATCATCCCTTTTATCTTCAGGGGGGCTCCATCTGCTTGCGTGATCTCTATGTCCGCTTCCCGTAACCTTCTCTTCCGTTTCACCCGCCTGTATGTTTCCTCTCTCATCAATGACACAGATGCTCCTGTGTCCACCAGAGCCCTCATCTCCCTACCCCCTATCTCTGCTCTACAGGATAGTTCTTTCTCTTGCGTTAGCGAAGAGAACACTTGAGCTTTCTTCTTCCTGGGTCTCCACCCTTGGGTCAACCCAGCCATGGGTGCCGGTAGTAATAAATCACCTTCATTTTTCTCATGAGGTGGAGTTCTGCGCCCCCTGCACCTGGGCGACCCCGGCCGGACCTCTCCCGGTCTCCCGCGTTCATTTCTAAGGATACAGTTTCTCTTCAGGTGTCCTGGCCTCCTGCAAAACCAGCACCTTCTTGTTGGACAGCTTGCCGCAAAGTGGCCCGCCCGACCACATGTCCAACATTTTGCTCTTTTCCTTTTCAACTGGGTTGGCCTTGTGTCTATTCCCGGGGGAACCCGTCCTCTATTCAAGCGGTTCGCCCGTCCACTGGTCCAAGTTTTTATTTCTCTTCTTTTTAACTGGGCCACCCTCCCTCTTAATTCCGGGGTGGCCCGCTGGCTTTTCCCTGGGCCGGTCTCTTGGGCTCAGCCCTCTTTGTTAATATCGGTGGGGCACCCTTCCTCAGCCCGCACCACTTGGCCAGGTGTCCTTTCTTACCACACCTGGTGCATCTGTCCTGATCGAAGTCTGGGGGCAACCCCCACTTCGTCGGACATTCCGCCGCCCTGTGGTCCTCGTGCCCACAGGTCCAGCAGACCAGCCCGTATCGACCCGGCGTGGGCTTATAAAAGCCATGCCTGGTCGACCATGCTTTTCTATTGGGGTCCTCCTCCCATAATTCTGCCCGATCCACCTCATCCTTAACCCTCTGATTCCACGCGGGGGGTCTTCCGCCTACCCCCCTCTTTCCAGCCTCCTGACTTGGCATCTGCTTCTTCCCACACCTCTTCAATTTATCCCACACGCCCTGGCTCTCCCTGGCCAGCTCCACCGCTGCCGACAGTCTGAGCGGTCCTTCCTTCAGTACGTCGTGACGAACACGCTCGTCGCTCAGCGCCTCTATATACAGGTCCGCCAGTTGGGCCTGCATAACTCCATTATCCCTGACCACTTCGGGGAATGCCAACGATGATAGCTTCCCCGCTCGGGCCCCTAATTCTCCCGGGGTTTCATCCCGTAGCTGTGTCAGTTCTAAAAGGGCCCTCATGGCCTCTATGGCCGTACCTTCGTCGGCGAACTCTTTGGTTAGCAGTCTTTTTATCTCTTCCCAAGACAAGCAGGGTTGATTTTCCAAGAGCCCCCTCACGAACTCAGACGCTTTTCCCTTTGTGGCATCGTATGCCAAATACAGGGTTTCTTGGTCCGAAAGCTCGTAGATGATTCGGCTCTTCTCAAGGATTGCCAGCCAGTTTTTAAACTCCTTCCCGCTGCCATCAAATACTGGGACCCTCGGTCCACCTAACAGCTTCCTTAAATCCACTGACAACACCCGCCTTACTTCCTCTTCACCCCCCACTGCTCTATCCGAATCACAGTCCGACATGTCTACAGAGAAAGACAATCTATGCAGCAACAATCGAGGTTGGGAAATAAAATAAGGTGTCCTACCTTGCAGACGATTCTGTTCTTGTTCCTTTCGGTCCCGGTCGTTTTGAGTTCTATTTGAATTTTCAGCAACGGCGGTCGATCGATGTGACGTGACGCGGCTGTCTCAGGGATGATCCTGGTCACTGGCACCAATTGTGACGGGTACACACCTGGCCCAGGGTCGAATCCTTTGGTTACGGCGCCAACTGTGACGTCGCTCCTCCTGGTCGCTCCTCCTGGTTCCAAGCGTGCCGCTCCAACCTCTTGGTTAGATGATCACCAGCCTCGCCTTTCCCAACCCGCTTCCAATACCTGGTTGCTAAAGCAACTGTACTGATCTCCGGTCTGTCTACCCACGCTGTGTTTAGATCTTAGACAGACGGGACCAGCAGGGATTGGGCCGTATGCAAGTTGAGTCCGACGGGGGTGGCAAAACACAAGTAAAAGAAAAAAAAAACTCACGAGACTAAAAATTACTGATAAAAAAAAAGGGTGACAACCTTTTATATCTAATGTCCGTTACATAAGGAAAAATTGTTCTCATTCCCGACCCGCTCTGTGGACTATGGCACCAAGCTTCTATCATACAACTTAACGATTTCGAATTGTCTACTCTCCAGAATTGTGTATGTCGGAGTGTGGTTTAGTTCGACACTGGGGCTAATTTCTATCAATCATTCGCAGTTGATTCTTCTCTTCGACTTGAGTTGTATTTCTTCACTTCGATCTGGTTGGGTCGAATTCTGTTCTCGGCTGGGCTTGATTTTAACTTCTTCTTCTTCTTCCGTCCAGTAACTCTTTGGCCTTGTCTTCGACTTGGCTGCAACTTCTCCGCGGCTTTCGAGTAATCTTCTTCTTCGTCGACTTAGATAGAACTTCTCTTGTCTTTGACTTGGGCTGGAAGGATTTCTTGTTTTCGACTTGGGCTGGAAGGATTTCTTGTTTTCGACTTGGGCTGGAAGGATTTCTTGTTTTCGACTTGGGCTGGAAGGATTTCTTGTTTTCGATTTGGGCTGGAGGGATTTCTTGTTTTCGACTTGGGCTGGAAGGATTTCTTGCCGCAACCCAGCCGCAACCCTCCGTCGTCCGAGGTGATCTCTTCTCGCTGCCGTCCGGGGCTGAACTCATCTTTCTGTCGATTGGGGTCCTGCTTTTATTGACGCCGCAGCAAACCGGGGTGGGTCTGTCGGCGTCAGGGCTCTCTCGATAATCCCAAAAGTCGCATTAGTTCTGATTTCCCATTATCGCTATTATTTTCACCCCTACTTCCTCACAGTGCCTCTGGGGGGAAGACGCATACCCATCTCTCCCGGTCTCTCGTATGTCAGGTGACCGTTTTCGACCAATGGTTCTTGATCGAGCATTCTCCCTCCTCTTTCCGCATATCACGTGACCGCTTTCGGCTAATGAGACTGTGGTGGGACGCCTCCCGTCTCCAATCGGGCGTGGCTTACATCGTTCTTGTTCTAAAAAAAACAAAATCTAATTTGGCCTTTTTCACACGTACGAAAAATGATAATCTTGGCTTTTTCTCACCTGGGTTCTGTCAAAACAGCCTGCCGCTAATTAGATGTGACTTCAGGAAAGAATATTGGCGCTATCTGTGAACCGAGACAATGGTTTTCTTTCCTTCTTTGTTTTTGGTCAGACCTGATAGTCAAAAATCTTAATTATCTGAATTGAAAATGTCTTCACTTCATCATCGTGGGGTTCCAATTTTTAACAGGTCAGAATCTGTATACAGTTCCACCGGTCACCACCTCAACACAAAAAACACCTTTCCTCCGATTAAAATTTCGTTTTCATTGTTCAAAAAAATCTTTATTGTTTCAGCCAACCTTAACAAAACTTCCATCCTACGCCGACACGGAATTAGTTCAAGTGCTTGACCTGATAATTTTGACACTTGTTAGGTGCTGGTCGTACGTGTGTGTTTTCGCTTACGACCTGGTCTCGTATTATGTTTCTGTCTTTCCTCTTCCCTTTGTTTTATTTCATTATCTCCAAACACTATTTCTTCAACCAAATATAACAATTTCTATTTCCCTGGATTTCGGTCAGGTAATTTGACCTGATATATTTTGACACCTGTCTTGTCTTAGTTTTACTTATGACCGGATTTTGTTTTATCTATTCCTCTCTCTCTTTCTTTTTATTATTTTTTTTTCTTCTTCTCTTTGGATCGCCTAAATACAGTTAGAGAATTATTCTCAAAACTCAATTATTCTTCGTTTCTAAATAACTAACAACTGGTTAATAAACCGAATAAAAATTAAATCATATTTCTATGAATATCTCTTTTTAGTCTTTCTAAAAATGCAGGGTGCCACAGCACCATGAGGGTTAAGTTTTCAAGCCCTCCTCCATCATTATATATCTAGAGGGATTTCAATTTTTTTTTCTGATTCTGTGTAGAAGTGTTCTTTATGTTGCCATTTTGAGACTTGCCCTCAATATGCTTTTTGAGGGTTAAGTTTTCCAAGGCCTCTATGCTCATTACTTATCCAAGTAATTTCTGCTTTCTTTTCCTGATTCTGAGTAGAAGTGTTCTTTCTATTGCCATTTTCTTTAAGAATTCCTTGTGGTTTATTCACTGCGTCCATGAAATTCTTAGTATCCTTCAGTAGTACCGCATTTCAGTTGCCTCTAGTTTTCTCCTCATCTATGGGTAGATTGTTCAACAATCCCTGTCATATAGGAGGATGGATATCCCATAGCAATGCAGCACTCTTACCTTTGTTTCTGATAATTTTTTTTTCCATTTCTCAGTTTCACGTTTGTAATACTTCTTTCATTTGTCCATTGTGCATGTTCTGATCGCGGTGTTCAATTTTCCACCTTCTGTAAAAACATTTTTCAGATCTTCAAACTTGGGCACTTACTTGGTATTGACATCTCCAATTCGTAACTGTTGGGCCTTTTCTCTGGTTGACGACCATACATTGTTTTCATGCAGTTGATAGTTAGTCCTTTCTTCTCACTTTCCTCTACTACACTTTCTAGGTGGTCCTGTAGTTTTCTTTCAGCCATCGACAGTATCATCTGTTTATTTTATATCAAGTTTACGCCCACCAATAATAAATGCCGGTAGGGTCTGCAGTTCCCTTAGGAAAGCGTCGCTGAAGTGATTGAATAAATCAGGGGAGAAGACGCATCCTTGTCTCATATATTTGTCCGTACTTACTCAATTCGTTTTCTATCCGTGTGTAGGGTATTTGGTCCCAGTGTGAGTTCTGGATTAATCTAACACCATTTCCAAGGAGATCGAGTTTTCCTAGTAGTTCAAGTAGCCCCTTAATTGCTCATGACTTCGTGAGGCGGGGGCAATTTTTATTCTTTGGTTCATGGCTTCAGTCAAATTCCCAGCACCACAATTTTGAACCCCTCTGCCTTTTCTATAAATACTTTCATAGGAATTGTTCGGATGAGTTTTTTTGCTACGATACCTAAACTTTATGAATTTAAACACATTACTAGATTAGCGGCTATTCATCAATTCATAGTTAAATTGGCTAGATATAACTATAAATTCTATGCTAAAACTTTCTTTTATCGTACTTCTCGCTTGTGGAAAGCTCTTCTGGTTCCAAGCTTTCCAGCGAACTTTGATCTTCAAAAATTTCAATGCAATTTCAGTCGTAAACTTCTGTATTCTTGATTCCTCGTGTCGGGCCGTAATGTCTCTCATTTTTCCTGCTTTTCCACACTCTGTAACTTCTTGTGTCTTAGTAGCTTTTCCACACTCGGTAACTATTTGTGTCTTAGTAGCTTTTCCACAGTGAGTAACTTGTTGTGTCTTAGTAGCTTTTCCACAGTGAGTAACTTCTTGCGACTTAGTACCTTTTCCAAACTCTGTAACTTCTTGTGACTTAGGAGCTTTTACACATTCTGTAACTTCTTGTGTCTTAGTAGCTTTCCCACACTCTGTTATTCCTTGTGACGTAGTAGCTTTTTCACAGTGTGTAACTTCTTGCGACTTAGTACCTTTTCCAAACTTTGTAAGTTCTTGCGACTTAGTACCTTTTCCATACTCTGTAACTTCTTGTGACTTAGTACCTTTTCCACACTCTGTAACATCTTGTGCCTTAGAAGCTTTTCCCCACTCTGTAAATTCTTGTGTGTTAGTGGCTTTTCCACACTCTGTAACTATTTCTGTCTTAGTATCTTTTCCACGCACTGTAACATCTTGTGAATTAGTAGCTTTTCCACAGTGAGTAACTTCTTGTGACTTAGTAGCTTTTCCACAGTGAGTAACTTCTTGTGACTTAGTAGCTTTTCCACAGTGAGTAACTTCTTGTGACTTAGTAGCTTTTCCACAGTGAGTAACTTCTTGTGACTTAGTAGCTTTTCCACAGTGAGTAACTTCTTGTGACTTAGTAGCTTTTCCACACTCTGTAGAATCTTGTGACTTAGCAGCTTTTCCACACTCTGTAAATTCTTGTCATAGTAGCTTTCCCAAACTCTGTAACTTCTTGTCTCTTAGCAGCTTTTCCACAGTGAGTAACTCCCTGTGACTTAGTAGATTTCCCAAACTCTGTAAATTCTTGTGTCTTAGTAGATTTTCCACAGTGAGTAATTTTTTGTGACTTAGTAGCCTTTCCAAACTCTGTACCATATTGCGCCTTAGAAGCTTTTCCATACTCTGTAACTTCTTGTGTCTTGGTAGCTTTTCCACAGTGAGTAACTTCTTGTGTCTTAGTAGCTTCTCCCCAGTGAGTAACTTCTTTTGTCTTAGTAGCTTTTCCACCCTCTGTAACTTCTTGTGTTTTAGTAGCTTTTCCACAGTGAGTAAGTTCTTGTGTCTTAGTACCTTTTCCACACTGTGTAACTTCTTGTGTCTTAGTAGCTTTTTCACAATCTGTAACTTCTTGTGTCTTAGTAGCTTTCCCCCACACTGTAACTTCTTGTGTCTTAGTAGCTTTTCCACAGTGAGTAAGTTCTTGTGTCTTAGTAGGTTTTCTACACTCTGTAATTTCTTGTCTTAGTAGCTTTTCTACACTCTGTAACTTCTTGCGTCTTAGTAGCTTTATTACCTTGCATGGGGTGATATAATTAAAAAAAATGTACATGTGCGCTCTACTTTGTACTACATGAACACACATATAACTTCCAAGAAGTGTTGCATTGTTCTCCAAGGTAGCAAGGTACTTGACTTTATCAGTGATAAAAATTCATGATATTTGGGATTGGTTCGCAAAACACTGGATGTAAATCAATAGACCTAGTAACCACTTTGTCATTTAATATGGCGTCTAAAAAACAGGTAAAGCACGAATTGTGGGAGAAGATGAAAATTGAAGAATTCACAAAAAAACATACTTAACGCTTGAAAGTAAGTTGAATACTTGAAAAACAGGTAAAAAAAAGTCTTTATTCAAAATTCTTTTATTTTTTGTAAACATAATGGTTTTGTTACAAACAGAATAAAAGGAACACACAAATCAAATATTTATATCCTCGTACACAGTGAAAGGTGTTTTTGATTTGTATAATCAAACGCTTGCCTATTTATTGGGTTGGGACAAAAGCCTGCTGTTTTGTTCTTTTTTTTAAAAATTAATTTTAAAAACAATACTTAGCTATTTGTAACTGAAGAGAAAAAATAAAAGATTAGATTTCTAGAGCTGTCTCTCCTGTTGAGTAGAATAAGATAACCCATTGGAGTTCTATAAAAGCCAATCTTTTTTTTTTACTTTTTTTTTTTTTTTGTCTGTTGTCTGGAGCATGGGAAACTATTCATTTTCTCTTTATTTTATTTTCTACACGTTCCCACTAATTTTTTTAATTTAAGTTAATTTGTTTTTCTGTCATGTTTAGACGTGGGGAGGTTTCCCATACTAACACTTTTTCTTTTTAATTCACTTGTATATTTATTCATTCACGCAAATGATGGGGTTATTTTATGATGTAAATAAAAATTATTCATCCCCCCACTCCACATGTTCCCAGACCTTTTCTGGTTGCGACCCCCTTGTATCCCAAAGCATTGCCCTAACGCCCCCAAACTATATAGACACAAACTTAATGCCGTCACAAATTTATAGACAAACCTTAACATTCAATATTTGTCTACATTTCTTAGATCAGATATTATGATTACTTGCACTGCTTACATTATTCAGACTGTTATCCTCACCTTCATAGCCATTTTCACAACGATTCGGCCTCTATATCTCTGAGATGAGGTATTATGATTACTTGCATTATTTACATTATTCGGACTGTTATCCTCATCTTCATTGCCATATTCACAACGTTTCGACCGTTGTACGCTCCAGCCTTGTTCAGGTGATTGGGATTTCAAACGGAACTCTTTACTTCGTCCACTGGGGTAGATTGTTCTAGTTCCACGTGCCATGCCTATTCCGAATGTCTCAGTTGGAGAGTTGAGTTAAAGGGAAATAACTGAATCATTCCAATCACCTGAAGAAGGCTGGAGTGTACAACGGCCGAAACGTTGTGAATATGGCAATGAAGATGAGGATAATTCTAAATAGTGTAAATAATGCAAGTAACCTTAACATTACCTAAATGTATAGACACAACTGTAATGCTCCCCCAATAGACACAATTCTACTTCTCCAAACGTCCTCCAAATATATAAACACAAACTTAATACTTATGTATAGAATCAATACGTAATACTTTATGTATAGAATCAACTATAACGTCCCACCAAATATATAACCAACCTTTGATTTGTTTTTCTTGGTTCTAGTATTGGGATACCTGGAAATTTTTTTTCACCGCCCCCGTGGTTTGGTAGTACCACCCACTTTGCTAACCACTGACTTAAAATCAGAATCTGTATGACCTATTAGTATACTTAGGAAGGTCGCTTCTGCTTTTTCCATTGTGAATTAGAAAAAGTAGTTCAATGTTTTCAGCGATATCTCTCTCAAAACAACCCTGACAATACACAAGAAACTATTATCAAGATTTGGGTGTATTCTGTCCTATGCAGTTGTGTCATGGAATACAAAAGAGAGTGACAAGCCACCTCTACAAGCAAGATCAAATTCTGTTGTCAGGGAGAGATATTGAAATCAGGCATGGCTGATCCTATATGAAGAGAAGAATGTGGTCATTTACCACTGTGGCATGAAGCCAAGATAATAATAACTAAAAGAATCATTTTGCATGTTAGGCACTGACAACCCACTCATTCAGTAGACTTAGCGTAGAGATAAATACTGATTGGGAGATAATGTTTAAAAATAATAGATAATCAGGAAATAAACCAACAGCTGAGCCAAGAAACTCCTACATCTGTATACAGCCATTAAGTTTAAAGCTTGTTTTCTTGCAGTTCTGAGTTCAATCCATGTGTTTGGTAGTACTAAAATGTTACATACTACGGTTTAGTGGACGAAACAGACAAATAACATTGCTTTGTTTTTTACGGTTTATCAACCCTTTGTTGGTTATTTAAAGCTGGAACATACTTCAGATTGTTGGAGCTTGCTTAAAGTACTCACATATTCCCAAGTATCCCCCCCATGTTAGTGCTGACCGTACTCCACGCTGCTTAACTTTGTTGATCCAACAGGTGTTTTCAACAGGATTTGCCCTACACCCATGAATTGAACAAAGTGCTTGGTTTGAAATTCCAATAAGGCTACACCCATGCATGCCTGCACATGCACACAAGGGTGGGTCAATATGCATGTATTTTGATCTGAGATTTTCCTTGCATAATGTTTTTACGTATGCTTAATATTCATCACTGAATTAAGTGCCTTGTCAAGTAAAATGAAGTTGGAAACTAAATATTTATTAAGTAAAATAAATGCTCCTGTTATAATTAGGGTACAGACATACTGGCCCCACCCCTATGAATGGGAATTTTAAAAATGTCCTAATAGGGTAACGGTTCCCTCCTATCCTGTTGCATTTACTTTCGTACCAATGTTCTTGGGGAAAGGCATGAATCCATCTCTTCTCCTTCCATCTATGGGTTAAATTGCAAGGTATACCGGACTCCCTAGACTTTAAAAAAATCATACCATTCCAAGTAAGGCAATAAAGCCACTAAGATGCAAGGGGTCACTGTGTGAGAGAATATGGAAAAAAAGGAAAACATCATTAAGGAGAGCAGACAATAAAAGAACATTAAGAAAATAGAGGATAACGATTGACATTGCATTTAAATTTTTGAAGATCAAAGTTGACTGGAAGCTAGAAGGAAGTTCCACAACCAAGAAGTGCGATAGAAGAAACTGTTAACACAGAACATGTTTTTTTCTTTTTCATCTGCATGGCTGATGCTAAACTCCAGGAAGTGGCTCATTGCACCTTCTCAGATTAAGGTTTTCCACTGACATAACGTGGAAAGGTTATATTGAATGAATTGCTAGATCTGCTGCTAGAAATGTTGGCTCTCCCTGCTGTGCTAGTCAGAATCTATCTTATGTGTTTATAAATCTACCATTCGCCTGTGCTTTGAATATTGCTGCTACATATGGTCTAGTGCTCCTGCTATATATTTAGAGATTCTTGAAAAAATCCCCCCCCACCAAAAAAAAAGAATCGGCAATGTTATTGATTCTGACCTGGTATCTCGGCTTCAGTCATATTCCCAGTACCCTAAAATATCTTCCCTGTGCCTTTTGTATAAATATTTTCATAGTAATTGTTCTGATGAACTCTCCTCTATGGTACGTAAACTTTATGAATTTAAACACAGTACGAAATTAGCGACAAGGTCTCATCATTTTACAGTTGAAAGTGGTAGATGCACCCAAAAGTTCTATGCTAACAGTTTCTTCAATCGCACTTCTCACTTGTGGAACTCTCTTCCAGGTTCTTCCTTCCCAGTCAAGCTTGATCTTCAAAAATGTAAATGCAATGTCAATCGTTATATTCTCTTTTCTTAATTCCTGTTCTTTTATTGTTCTCTCTCCTTAATAGTATTTTTTCTTATATTCTCTAACACTCAGTAAAACCTTAGTGGTTTTATTACCTTGCTTGGGGGGGAATTGATAAAAAAACAAGAAACCAGATAATAATGCTCCTTTTGACTGTCAGAAGTCAACTTTTGTAATCAGCCGCGTTTTAAAAATGGAATCCACTTATTAGGTTTCTTTAAGGGAGACTTGGGCGCGTTGTAATGGTCAGCAAGCTTGTTTCGCTAGATTGAGTAGTGAGTTTGATCCTCTCTGGATGCTCCATACTTTCGGCCTTGTGCTATATCTAAGATTCACTTAGTAAATCATCTATGTCAGCCTGTTTCTATCTATGCCAACCCCTCTCTCTCTCTCTTTATATATATATATATATATATATATATATATATATATATATATATAATCTGACGTCAAGGTTTCATCAATTAACAGTTGAGCTGGCTAGATGTAGCCGTAAGTTCTACGCTAACGGTTTCTTCACTTGTACTTCTCGCTTGTGGAACTCTCTTCCGATTTGTTTCCCAATCAACTTTGATCTTCAAAAATTTAAAAGTAATATCAATCATTATCTTCTGTCATGTTATTTCTTATTCTCTTTTCTTAAGAGCGCCTTTTTCTCGTATTCGCTGACACTCAGTAACCTCCTTGCGTCTTAGTGGGTTTATTGCCTTTCTTTGGGGGGAAATGATTAGAAAAAATTCGCCCCCAAATTGAAAACCGTGTAGAAGTCAACAGGAAATCATTCTAACTTTTTCAACAGGTCATAGCAATGTACAGATAATAAAGAAAAGGAATATGTGGAGAGCCATGATCACCTACATATTGAAGAGACACGGCACGAAAAAATAAAATGAAAATAATAATAACATTAGCAACTTTAAAACCATCTTTTGTTTCTGAAATATGAGACATGTTAACTAATTGTCTTTATTTATTTTTAATTTATACAAAAATTTCTGGCAATGAATGGTTGTCTTCTGTTAGTCTCGTCGACCTTCTACCCCACTTTCCCTCTGCTGCCTCCATTGCTCAATCAACCAAACGAACGAACATTTAAAACACAAAACAACCATCTTTCTTTAGGTTGTTTTTACAGGGTCGTCGTTTCTCTGAACCAGCTGACCTTACGAATACAATTTCAGACATTTTTTTTTGTCGGTATTTGGAAAAGCAAATATGGCTACTGAAAAATTGTTGGGTGGGGTGGGGCATGTGAAAATCATCCCTCTCTTACTGAGTGTGTTCGTTTACTGCATTTTGTGAGTTCCCGCCTGCTCCCTCTAGCCCACCTTGGTTCTCTCTTTCTCCCTCTCTCTTTTTACTCTCTCTATCTTTCTCTCTCTTTTTTTCTTTCTCTCTCTCTCGTTTTCTAGTGGCTTTTGTAATTCTGTCGACAACAGGAAATGCAATGAATATGGGTCACATGGAAAACTGCAACACAGTCATGTGACATCTTACGACAACCTTCATTCTTTGCCATTTTAATGTCTTGCACGAAAAACATTCAAAAGATCTAAACACGGCACGAATAAGCACAATTCCGCTTGTTCCTCTGGTCGCTACTTTGTTAGCATCACACGCTTTCATTATTTCAGATAAATAAAAGAGCACTGCGTTTTGATAGCGAGGAAAGACGAAAAGAAAAAAAAAAGATATACGAGACGCTGTTTGGTTTCAGTGAGAAAAAGAAATCGTTAATCATAATAATAACAGAGATAAAAAAAAAGAAAAGAAAGGGAAGACAGGGGTAACGATAATGCTCTCATATATTTAATGTCTGCTACAGCGAAACGGAAAATCTTATCAATTTTGAATCTTTTCATTTGTACTCTCTTACTTCTTTAAATAATAACTTGTATTTATATTGTTATTGGAATGTTTTAAAGTTATTAAGCCCAAATATTTAACAATGAGACAG
The DNA here is from genome assembly GCA_963932145.1 of Acanthosepion lycidas. Lineage (NCBI taxonomy): Eukaryota > Metazoa > Mollusca > Cephalopoda > Sepiida > Sepiidae > Acanthosepion > Acanthosepion lycidas. Next base: position 22,511,223 of record OZ010615.1, on the reverse strand, counting down.
AGGAACCTGTCTATATTACTGAGATGAGGTATTATGTACACTATTTACATTGTTCGGTCTATTGTTCTCATCTTTGTTGCCATATTTATTATAACGTTTCGGCCCTTCAGTATCTGTCTATATTTCTGAGATGAGGTATTATGTACATTATTTACATTATTCAGACTATTGTCCTCATCTTTGTCACCATATTAATCACAACATTTCGGCCTTTCAGTATCTGTCTATATTTCTGAGATGAGGTATTATGTACACTATTTACATTATTCGGACTATTGCCCTCATCTTTGTTGCCATATTTATCACAACGTTTCGGCCCTTCAGTATCTGTCTCTATTTCTGAGATGGGGTATTATACACATTATTTATATTATTAGAACCATTGTACTCATCTTTGTCACCATATTTCTTACAACGTATCGGCCGTTGTATGCTCCGGCCTTCTTCAGGTGGTTGGAATATCGAACTGACCCCTTTATTTTGCTCACTGAGGTAGATTGTTCTAGTTCCACGTACCATGTTTAATGGATGTCAGTTATCAGTTATCTCCTGGATTGGTTTTCTACGGCTCAACAAATTGCAGGTTAATTAAAGCCAGAAAATATTTTAGATGAGATTTTTTGAGATAATAATGATTTAGTGATACAAATCTTACTAATTAACCCATAGCTAGGAGGAGAAGTAGTGGATTCATATCTTTCCCAAGAGTATTTGCATAGTAGTGAATATAATGAGCTTTACGGGAAATGGAACTCTGCTCTCCAATTAACAATTCTGAGCCATTATCCATTACTCCACATAGAGGGAGGTCCTCCCTCCATTCGGGAGCCTTTATTTTTAGAGTTCCTGATATTAACAACAGAGGGGGTGGAATTTAGCTTTGAAAATTGTTATGGGACCTTACCCATAATAACATAATGGACTATTCCATACGTAATAAATATTGCGCCTGAAGAGGAAGCAGGGAGTTCAGTCCGAAGTCGGGCGACCGGCTGATTGGCTGATCGGTTGAACTCTCTGCTTCCGGGCAGGGAGGAACCCGAAAGAGGCTACGCTGAAGGGCGGAGTCTCTTTCGGGGACGTAAACCGACCCTGAACCCGTTTATACGGGTTCAAAGGGCATATTTTTGGCCGAGCCAACGGGCTCGGAAATCCCACATTAAACCGGCCTTGTGCCACATGATGCCCTCGAGGGTGACTAAATACCGTTCAGTCCGAAGTCGGGCGACCGGCTGATCGGCTGATCGGTTGAACTCTCTGCCTTCGGGCGGGGAGGAACCCGAACGAGGCTACGCCGAAGGGCGGGGTCTCTTTCGGGGAGGTAAACCGACCTTGAACCCGTTTATACGGGTTCAAAGGGCATATTTTTGGCCGAGCCCACGTGCTCGGAGATACCACGGGCTCGGAGATACCACGTTAAACCGAAGTCTGGAGTGAAGTCCGTCAGGAGTCAGTTGAGACAGAGGCAGTCCGAAACAGAGTCACGTTCAGACAATTACTACAAGACATTGGAATAGTGATACTGGTCGAGACTACTTTGTTCTCCCTACTAAACCTGATTGTTCGTAATAACACTTTCTACTTCTCTGTATATATTCCTGTTTGTAATATATCTGTGTTATTCCATATCCACCTCCGAGTTCTTCTTTATTGGTTCTACCTTGGACTATCAACGTGGTACAAGGAACCGGACCATAACAAGTGGCGACGAAGATTCGAACTCACACGTGAAGAACAAACAACATAACAAAAATGTTATGTATGCCCAGGTTGATGGTGTTTCTATGGGTAACCCTTTAGGACCCTTCTTATATTTTGTTGGTTACCATGAGAGCCGTTTAATTGAGAAGTGTCGGGAAGCATATATTTATCAACGGTATGTTAATGGCACTTTCTGTATTTTCAACAACATAGACGAAGCAACTCTTTTTTGTGAATCCTTAAATTCCTTACACCCATCTTTGGTCGTTACGCTGGAAGAAGAGAATAATACTATCTCATTTCTTGATGTTCTAGAACTGAAGAATGGTACTTTGAACACTAGTGTGTTCCGTAAAGCAACTTTTACAGGTCTTTACATCAGTAGGAATTCTTTTGTCCGTCGTACCAGAAAAATAAATCTTTAATCTATTGGGCCTTAATAATTTTTTTTTCGTGTATACTTCAGAAAAGAGTTGAACAAAATTCGTTCTATTCTTATTAATAACAGTTTTCCGGCTAATATTGTTGATCAGACAACGGAACGGCTAATATTGTTGATCAGAACGGAAGATAGCTAACTTTAATATGTTCCCAAAACTTGGCCCTTGTTTGTGTCCTATCTAGAATTGCCTTGGCGGAAAATGTAAAATTTTGAGTAACAGAGTATCTACTATTGTCTGATTCCTTCATTTTTTTTCTTTCATTTCCTAAGAACCATCTGCCCGATCATAAAAGTTAACTTATCTATAAGCTTAAATGCCAGTGTAAAGCTGGGTATATAGGGCGGACTAGTCTCACAATGGAAACAAGAATGGGCCAAAACCTTCTGTCTGTTCTACAAATACTTTCATGGAAATTGCGCCGAGGATCTGCATTCGCTGGTTCCCAGACGTCATGAGTTCAAGCGCCCTACGAGGCTGGCATCCCGCTCTCATCCCTTCACTGTCGAAACTCCTAAATGTAGCCGTTTCTTCTACTCCAATAGCTTCATGTCTCGCACCTCTTGCCTGTGGAACTCCCTTCCCTATTCCAATTTCACTGAGAGCTATAATCTCCAGCAATTCAAGTGTAATGTCAATCGACATCTCCAGTTGCCTTGATCTATCCACTACCCTCTTCCTCATCCTTTCTTCTATCACTCCTATTGTGATCTTGCTCTAAATTTTCTGTAACCCCTTGCGTCCTAGTGGCTTCCTGTCTTGATTGGGGTGAAATGCTTAACCCCCCCCAAAAAAAAACACGTTCCTAAATGTGCGTCGCAGGCCCTGCGACATACGTTAAAACAATTACGAATGAGTAGTGAGTTCGATCCTCACTGGATGGCTCCATACTTTCAGCTACATCTAAGATACACGTAGAAAATTTGGGTACTTTGATGTGGTGTAATGGTTAACAAGCTTGTCTCATTCGGCCAGTTACAAATGAATATTGAGTTCGATCCTCACTGGATACCCCCATACTTTCAGCTATACCTAAGCTACACGTAGAAAATTTGGGTACTTTGATGTGGTGTAATGGTTAACAAGCTTGTCTCATTAGACCAATTACAAATTAATAGTGAGTTCCATCCTTAGAGCGCTCCATACTTTTGCTGATCCCACTGTCCACACTATTTACATTATTCGGACTCTCATCCTCATCTTCGTTGCCATATCACAACGTTTCGGCCGTTGTACGCTTGGGCCTTCTTCAGGTGGTTGGAATGTCGAACTAAACCCTTTATTACGGTCACTGTTCTAGTTCCACGTGCCATGGACGTCAGTTATCAATGATCTGTCAGTTCCCCTCTATAATATCTATTGGTTCTCCACTGCCTTAACCAGGTATTGAACTCACTGGATCTAACTAACGCCTTTATACACTGTGCCATGTGTACATGAGGACATACAGTGCCGTGAAACAAGTATTTGGACTGTAAAAAAATGAATTTAGAATCATATATTGAAAGAAAAGCATTGTCTAAAGCTTACAATATATTCGTAAAACAATTATAAATGCAAACAAACAGCAAAAATAAATTATTTGATACGTATATATATATATATATATATATATTATATACAAATTATTAAAACAGGCAGGGAAAAAAGTATTTGGACAGTTCCGAAATTATGTTTAAAATTAATGTTTTGAGTATATTTCATGCTGAATGTACAATATGTAGAAACAATATGTAGGAAAATCTGAATGACCCTTTCATTACAATATTTATCATTATTGCAATCGGATTAAATCGGCTGACAACGAAATATTATTACCTGTAGAATAACATTTCCGCCTAGAAAAACATGATTTTAATAACCATTCAAAATTCACTTTTATTGAAAGAATAAAAATAGACACAAAAGTTAAAGTTAAGAAAATACAAGAACAAGACAAATGGATTTTGCACCTAACAACAGTTTGTCCGGAAGGATTTAACAGCAAACTAAACACCACAGATAGAATTAATATAATAACCCCATAGATTACCCAGACTATATTTCACTGTCTTATATTATAATATCTACATAGTTGAATATAATAATAATAATTCACTTTTTTACCTCTTCTTAGCAAATCTATACCAGTTTATTCAAAGTTTAGAAAACATGGATTCTGTATATGTTTGCATAATTGATGGCTGTCTTTTTAACTAATCATCACAAAAATTAAATTGTTCGATATTTTATTTTCAGTTTGTATTTAATCAAGTTCTGAATTTTTAGTATTTAGCGTATATATATATATATATATATATATATATATATATATATACGTGTTTTGAGCAATAAAAACTGCTAAAAATTTACATTTCAGGCGCACTGGTGTGTATAATAATATCCTTGTTTTATTTTTTTTAAATTAGATTCGTGCCTGTTAGTAGCTGTTTACTACAGGTATGAATCACTAGCTCATTCACTAAGACTACATTCAAAATCCACCACAATTCTAACTGTAAAAGTCATAACAGAATTAGAACAATTTTATGGAATAGTCTAGAACGTGCATTACTTAAAGGTGTTAGCTATCTTGATGGTCAGTTCATCCCAAGACGTCGCACTAACAGTACTGCAGGATGCCAATGCAAAGAGAGCTGTCGAAAGATCTTAAAGATCGAATTATTTCTGCGCATAAAGAAAAAAAAAGCTATCGTAAGATTTCTAAAGACCTATGCTTACCTGTGAGCACTGTTGGGTACATAATTAAGAAATGGAAAGCCTTCGTTACTCATGAAAATATGCTAAGAACAGGTGCACCGCGCAAAATAACACAAAAATGTTCACGGAAAATAGTACGGCATGTAAAAAATGACCCTTTTGTGACCCGGAGAGAACTTCAAACAGATCTCAGCAATGCAGGAACTCGCGTATACAAGAAGATCATAAGTTCTGAACTTCGCCGACAACAATTAAATTCTCGCTCTCCTCGCAAAACCCCATTGCTAAAAAAACGCCATTTAAAATCCAGATTTGAATTTGCCAAAACTAATTTACAAAAGCATGATGACTATTATAATCAAATTTTATGGTCTGATGAAAGCAAGATTGAACTTTATTGCCACAACGATGCTACTCATGTTTGGAGAAAGGATGGAACAGTCTTCAATCAAAATAACACCATCCCCACTGTGAAGCACGGAGGCGGTAGCATTATGGTTTGGGGATGCTTTGCATATAATGGTATGGGACAACTGAAAATTATTGAGGGCACAATGAATGCAGCCAAATATATTCAGATTTTAGAAGATTGCTTGCAGTCATCAGTTGAGAAATTAGAACTTTGAGCAGATTCTGTTTTTCAACAGAACAATGATGCGAAACATACAGCCAAAGCAACACGTGCATGGCTTCAAAACAATAACATCAACATGTTGACATAGCCCAGCCAATCGCTGGACATGAATCCAATAGAGAATCTTTGGAGAACACTGAAGAATCAGATTCGTGAAAGGCGACCAAAGAACCTCAGTGAATTGAAAGCTTTTGCAGAAGAAGAGTGGGCTAAAATTCCCACCAAATCATGCCAGGCGCTTGTAGAGAGCTACAGGAACAGACTGAGAGGAACAACTAAATATTAAACACATTTAAAGCATAATTTATATTCTGTCCAAATACTTTTTTCCCTACCTGTTTTAATAATTTGTATATAAAATAATCAAATAATTTATTTTTACTGCATGTGTGTGAATTTCTGGGTATTATGAACTTAATATTTCAGCAACCGTTTTTTTACCAGTGCTCATATTGCAACAAAGATGATATCAAAAAATAAAAATAGAAAATATATATACTATTTATATCAATGTAAATAGTATATATATATATATATATATATATATATATATATATATATATATAATTTTTATTATCAGAAATGATTCCCTTACAATAAAAACAATTTATTGCTCTACTTTGTATTGAGCACTTTTTAAATGCTACAAAGAGTGGAATTTTACTCCGTTTGTTCTTTCTGACATTTGCGTGTATATATATATGTGTGTGTGTGATAGAAATTATTAGTAGTATTTGATAATTATAATTAATTACTTCATCGAGTCTGATAGAAATCTCAACAGAATGCAGAAAGCACTGGACGGCCGTTTCGTCCTATATTTGTGACTCATCAGCAGTGCGCATCTACTACCAAGAATTGAAACCAGGACAATTAGGTTATCATGAAAACGTCCTACCAATTGTTCTAACGGGCCTCGGTGACGAAGAGGTAGCACATCAGGCTCAATATAGCGCCGCTCGCTTACATATTCCATGGTGGAACTCATCTGAGTTTCTCTATAACCATAGGACTGTGCCCCCAGGAGCCACGATTACTATCACCAAGCCGCTCAAACTTCAGCATTTCTATCACTTGTATACCATTGCTTCAACCGGCTTCTAATGCTCAAGTTCAATAACAGTAATAACAGTTCGGTATATTTTTCTTTGTTTCTATTGCTTCAAGTCTCTTCTTCATCTGTGAGGAGATTGTCCAACATTCATTGCCATATAGGAGGACTGATATTACATAACAGTTCAGTACTCTTTTCTTTGTTTCTTTTCTTCATCTGTAAGGAGATTGTCCAGTATTCACTGCCATATAGGAGGACTGATATTACGGTACTCTTTTCTTTGTTTCTATTGCTTCAAGTCTCTTCTTCATCTGTGAGGAGATTGTCCAGCATTCACTGAATATAACAATCCCTGCTGGAATTGGAACTTGTCTCTCCAATTTCCAATTCCGAAACATTATCCGTTACACCACCTGCACATGCAATCTTACATGCAACTGGTATACCAAGACTCGACGTTGATTAACTTTGGTGACCATATAGGAACCGGTGTTTCAATGTGATTTGGCCATAACCACTCTAAGAGAAGAAATGTCTGAATTTAAACCTGATTGATTGAGTGGTTGGCAACTACACCGCCATGTTTTTAGGTGTGTAGCCGTACTCACCAGGCTTGGTCAAGTGCGGGTTAGTGGGACTATTTAACCCATAGTTGGAGGTGGCCATTGACTCGGAGGAGTTTATCCACCCTTTAACAGCTGTTGTTGTTTTGTGCTGATGGGGTTCCACTTACCCTACTCACCAGACTCAGGGATTGAACTCGGAATTACTATGCCAGCAGATTTATAAATCAAATTATTTCTTAATAATAGCCATTTATATTTTCCATATGTACCTTATTTTCCGGCTTACAAGACGCAGTTTTTTCCTAAAAAATACGGGTGCATCTTCCAAGACGAATGTAAGGCATGCAAGCTTGGATGATCACTGAATTGGCTTAACTGAGAGGGACGTGGATTTGTATGCTGAGCCATTGCAATATGTTAGCTATCTATCTAATCAAGCCTTTTATATGATGTAACCTCAGTACTTAGCTGTTACACATATTTCCAGGACTATAAACCTTCCTGGAGCTGAGCCACAAGCTTAAACATGCTCTGTTTACTAGCAACGGAGGGAGCCTTTCTGCTCTTGACTAGTATGTCATTGCCATACAAACGGACGAGTGATTAATGTAAACAATACGTGGCGCCAGTATGTGAGGGACGAATGGTGAATGGGTTGTTGCATAAGAATGACTTTTTTTTCCCTTAGAAATTTCTTTCCAATATTAGGGTGCGTCAGTCTATTGTCAATAACTAGGGATATCTCCTCTTGTTCTTTATATAGGAATGCTCAATTATTGCTTGCCTTGTTCCTATAGAGTCTTAGCTTGTACTATCCAGCTCAGGGATTGAACTTACAAACCAATGCTTTAAATCCATTAGGTCATTGTCCCATGGGCACAACAGCTTAAACGGTGGGGTAATAACAACAAAGATGAAGATATGTCTAAATGTAAAAGTAAGTTACCAGGGATGAAAGCTCCTTAGATCCAGATCCATGGCCTTGTCACCCCTTGGAGGAACCCCTTTCTCTCACTGATGATGTTATCAGGGATCTAGCCGTACATACCAGACTTGACCAATTGCGGGTTGGTGAGGCTATTTAACAAATAACTAGAGGTTTTGAATTCAGAGTTGTACTTCTCCTGGATCAGTTGCCAACCAAGGCTAGGACCCAGTCTGTTCTGCTATTTAATCCATAGCTGGGAGGAGAAGAAATGTATTCCTACTTTTCCCAAACGTATTTGCACGTAAGTCAATGTTACAAACCTGAATGGAAGGGGAAAAAACAGATAGGGATAGACTATTCTCATTCAACTATCCATAAGGAGGGATTTCTTCATTAATTGTTCTATTGTTGTGCAACCTTTTTTCTACTGAGTCTACCCTTACTACCAGGCCCAGGGATTGAACTCACTTTTCTTTATTTTACAGTCCATGTCTAGGGAAATCTCTTACATATTATTATAGATTAAAGTGGTATAGTAATCGACAGTTCAATCCCTGGGCCGGGTAGCACAACGTGATATCTGTCCTCCTATATAGCGGTGAATGCTGGACAATCTCCTCAAGAATGTAGAAGAAACTTGAAGCAACAGAAATGTGGTTCTACAGAAGGATGCTGAGGATAACGTGGACGAAACATTTGAGCAACGACAGTTTTAGAGAAAATGCAAACAAAAAGAAACTTAACATCAGGAAGATAGAGTTGAACTTTCTAGGGCACATAATGAGGAAAGAGGGCTTGGAAAACCTGATACTCACAGGACAGATTGAAGGCAAGAGGGACAGAGGAAAACAATCCATAACCTACGTAGCAAGCATAAGTAAACAGATGGCGGAACAAGGTTTAGAAGAAATAACAAAAAGATAAAATTTATTAAGAGCTAGAAAGGACAGGAAAGTGTGGAGAGCCATGATCGCCTACGCCCTGAAATGAGATGGCATGCAGAAGAAGAACAAGCTTGAGTAAGTGGATGGTGGAACAAGATTTCGAAGAGATAAGACAAAATTTATTAAGAGAGAGAAAGGATAGGAAATTATGGTTTGGTTTGTCTTACGGCATATCAACACCTCAATGGGTTATTTAATGCCGACAAGATTTTTATTGCTTGTAATAATTTTTTTCTTTCAAAAATGTATTGGTGGTAATAATTTTTTCTTCAAAAATTTATTGCTGGTAATTTTTTTACAAAAACATATTGCTGGTATTAAAACCTATTTTAATTGGAATAACAACCAACAATAATAAGGTTGAATAAAACTAGTAATAAAATAATAATAATAATGAAGAGTGTATAGAGCCAGAGTGTTGAGATAAAAAGCAACAATAATAAGATGGAATAAAACTAGTAATAAAATAATAATAATAATGAAGAGTGTATAGAGCCAGTGTGTTGGGATAAAAAGCAACAATAATAAGATGGAATAAAACTAGTAATAAAATAATAGTAATATAGTGTATCGATCCCAGTTTTTTGTTGGGGGGGGTAACTATTTGCCCATAGCTGGGACCCTAACAGGTGCTACCACCCCAGGTCAGGATGGACCCGGGAACAACTACAATTAAGAGGTGGTTCCATGCTCCTCAAAACCTCCTGATCAGATTCCTTGCTGTTAGGTTGGTGCAAAAATAATGTCGTTTTCTCAAATATGTTACTATGTGAGAAAATGACATTATTTTTGCACCAACCTAATAGTTTATCGTCTTACCCAGGACGCAGATATAGTTTATATCATCATAACCAGCAAGGTGGAAATTGTGGATCACCCACGTCCTGAGGAGACACTGCACATAAAGGCTGATAATAATGACTATAATTCTAATGACAGATCCAAGAAAATTCTGGAAAATTAACACAACAGAACCCTATGCTATCAGTTCAAGTAAATACTATTGTGTTTATAAAGTGCGTAAAAACTTGACGGGTCAGCACAATTCTGAGTAAAGATTCAGAATCACCGAATTTGATTTAGTTTCATGTGGCATCATTTCTATAATTACGGGATATTTTTTAATTACTCGGCATAGTTAATTGGATACATGGTCTTCCTGGATAAGCTAGTAAAATTTGAAGCCCGGATTTAGAATTAGTGCACTTGCTTTAAAATAAGTCACATGCCAAGAAACAAATAATGAATAAAAGCTTTGAAATCCCAAACGAAAACAATTAGGTCGTTTTACTACAAAGCAACACATCTAAGTTACAAAATAGCCATGGAATCTTGTTATGATGTGTGTGATATGTTAAACCAATTCATATTTGTTTACTATTTTATGTTTTTTTTTTTTTTTTTTTAATTTTTTTTTTTGGGGGGGGGCATGATTATATAAGCAGGACTTCATTTAAAATCTCTCTCTCTTTCTCTCTCTCTCTCTCCCTGATGCATTTGGAAAAATAAGCCCAGGTATAAAAAGAACTATTTTAGAAGGAATGTTTCAATTTGATTTTAAAAATGTTCGATGAAAAAACTTGCTATGGTAGATAAAGGTAGTTAGAGAAAGCATCCAACAGAAGAGGCTGGGTTTGGGTTCAGGTAAAGAGTCGGGTTTTAAAAGTTAATTTTCAAGGAGGTAAAATAAACAGAAGATACAAAGATAGATATGAACAGACTGAGACAGCTAGATAGATAGATATAAATGTATAGACCAAGCTACATGGATAGATATGTATAGACCAAGATAGATATGAACAAACACGGATAGATAGATAGATAGATAGATAGAAGGCTTAGATAGATAGATAGATAGATAGATAGATAGATAGATAGAAGGCTTAGATAGATAGATAGAAGGCTTAGATAGATAGATAGATAGAAGGCTTAGATAGATAGATAGATAGAAGGCTTAGATAGATAGATATAGATAGATGGCTTAGATAGATAGATATAGATAGAAGGCTTAGATATATAGATATAGATAGAAGGCTTAGATATATAGATATAGATAGAAGGCTTAGATATATAGATAGATAGAAGGCTTAGATATATAGATAGATAGATAGATAGAAGGCTTAGATAGATAGATAGAAGGCATAGATAGATATAGAAGGCTTAGATAGTAGGCTTTGATAGATAGTAGGCTTAGATAGATAGCTAGATAGAAGGCTTAGATAGATAGAAGGCTTAGATAGATTTATATGAATAGACCTAGATAGAAAGACTGATACGAATAGACCAAGATAGATATGTATAGTCAAAGTTAGATAAAGGCTTAGAATAGATATAAACAGAATAGATAGCTTGATAAATGGATAGATAGATAGAAACAGAATGACATAGATATGAGAAAATGAAGAGACTTAACTAGAGATTGATAGATAGAAGGCTTAGATGGGTAAATATAAAGACAGATAGATAAAGAAGACATAGATATGAAGATAGATCGGTCGACATGAAGAAACAGAGTTAAATTTGATCATAGATCGATCGATCAAACTCAACAAACTTAAATGTAGAACAATTCTTTGTGAAATTAATGTTGTTTACAGTGTGATGAAGCCTTGACCTTCATTCAGCACTGAAGCTATTTTTGTATTTTTAATTAACGATTATGAAAGAAAAAAACCAGTTGTTGCGTTCCAATAATATTTTGTGAAAAAATATCCCAGCTAAGAATTGCCATTGCTTCCACAATTAATAATGGCAAAAGTACTTTCTTCTAAAAATCGTCACACTAAAATTTAATTCAGTTGTTTGCCTAATTTGTTTTGTTTTTTTTTGTTTGTTTGTTTGTTTTTTACTTATTTTTTAATTTCTTGTTTGTTTGTAAATTCGGGTCTCAAGACAGACAACATTCTCCTACTGTTTCACAGGGTTTAGATGCAGACAGACTGGGCAATTATTATTGTTATTTTTATCCCAACTCTCTGGCTCAATACACTCTTCCTTATTATTATTATTTTATTACAAATTTTCTTCCATCTTATTATTGTTGCTTTTTATCCCAACACTCTGGCTCTATACACTCTTCATTATTACTATTATTTTATTACTAGTTTTATTCCATCTTATTATTGTTACTTTTTATCCCAACACTCTGGCTCTATACACTCTTTATTATTACTGTTATTTTATTACTAGTTTTAAGATGGGAGATACTGGTTTATGTCTAGTCAACCTAAGCTATCAAAAATGTCTTTTTGTAGTGGAACATGAATTTGAAAACTCCTTATTGCAAGATAGTAGTAGAAATTCCAAAACAGTCCAACTGCATGGTAACTCTATCTAGGTTATGTCAGAGCAGCCAGAAGAAAGCCATGTCTTGAGTTAGACAAGATTCAGTAAAGAAGGCATCTAACAGCTGAACTAGAAACGCATCCTTAGGAATTTGAAATGTCATTTTAACCAAAGACAGTCTTTTACATTATTATTATTATTATTATTATTATTATTATTATTATTATATATCTTATTAATATGTTTAAAAAACACTGTAGAAAACACGGTTTTGTATTTTTTTCTTCTTAAACAGCTTAAACGTTATCTACCTGCCTAGGCAATAGAAAGTCTTAATAAAGAAATAGGGTACAATTCTTTGATCCAGTAAATATAATAGATACAGGGGAAGAAATTGCAATATGTGTGCCTTAAATTATTTTGAATTATCGGCTCGCTGTTGGATTTCTTTTAAAAACGTGAAAAGAACAATTGCCCATGTGAATGCTATTAATAAACAGCCAGCCATTTTTAAAAATCTCTTAGCATGTAACATTGCTCTGAAGAGTAAATAAAAGAAAAACGTTACACACACACACACACACACACATACATACATATATATATATATATATATATATATATATATATATATAAAATGAGCCATTTGTCTTGAATTGAATATGAAATATTTAGGGTATTGCAGGAGCCTAAAATATATTGAAAATACTTTTAAGCTCCTCCAATACCCATGGGTTCTTGTAAATTATGGGTACCTAAATGTTTTTATAGCACTTTGGTCAGATAAATAACATGTAAGGTATTTAGACAAGGAGGTGGTAGTATGTCCAATATAGGTAATTGATTTATAAGAAACACGGTTTGCACAAGGCAGAGAATTTATTAGCACCAACACTCAGTGTATGAGTTTATATATGATATTTTTGCGTATTTATTTTTTATAAACATACCAGTCACTAAGAGAACTCAATCGCTATGAGAGTCTTGCATTATCAGCAGTAATAGTAAGTGTTTACAAATTCATTACTCCCGACAGTACTCGAACAATTAAATTATTTTTATCGAGCTAATAATATCGTCATCCACAGACAGTTTCACATCTCATAAGTGTGGCTAGACATCCAATCACTTCAGGCTGGGGCTGAAACCCTATATATATATATATATATATTACAGCAAAGAAACAAAAATTACCTCAACATAGAGAATAGACTATCATCAGCCCCTAAGTGTCTGTCTCAGAGCATTGTTTTAAATTTATTTTCATTGTCAGTCCTCCTCTGGTAGATATTAGGTTGGCGCAAAAATAATGACGTAATGTCGTTTTTTGACGTTAAAAAATACGTTAAAAAACGACATTATTACGTCATTATTTTTGCTCCAACCTAATATCTTGTTAATCGGAATGGGTTTGTGTTAGCGATTGGTGGAGGCGTAAGGTATCTTATCCCGGGGGAAGCAGTCAGGGGTTGGAGTTTATTTATGCCCAGGGCCTTTTATTGTTTGTAGCTTAATATCAGTTCCTACTCTGTGGCGTTTCTTATACAAGCCCCGAGTGTGTTTTTCTTGGATTCACAGTAAATAGTTTTTGTACTACAGGTGTCTAATATAAGTGATGGGGGGTTTAAAATTAACGTAAATTAGTTGAGTTACAGATTTATAGATTGTGGGTAATACCTGAGCATCCAGTGGAATAAATTATGCTGTCCAACACACTTATATACGTACATACCTTCATACATACATATATGTACATTTACATGTCCATACAGATGTGCCACTATACGTATACATACATCCCCACATATATGCACATGTATTCTTATGTATTTGGAATTTATTTCTATGTCTTTATTTCGTGATTAATTCTCTCCGTTGATTTAATATTTAGCATTGATCTTTATATTTTATTATCCTAAGTTTTTCTTCTAACCATATCTTGCACCTATCCCTAAAACTATTGGGGGTGTTCGCAAAACCTAGAATTTTCCAATTTATTTGAGGATTCAGACCCTTTTCCTTCAATTTCCAAAATTTTTTCGAAAGGGCTGTTTGATGTTTTAATGTTGGATTAGTGAATGAACGTCTATGTGTATTGATTCTCTTTTTAAATTCTCCTGCAGAAATGCCGATGTAAATATTATGGTTTGTCGTATTTTTTTAGGGGTAATGGTTGCCTGGTAGATCTGCACTTGCACTCTACTGGGCAGTTTTTCTTAATTCTAAACGGTAAACATCAGCCCCCAAGTGTCTGTTTCGGAGCATTGCTTTAAATTTATTTCCAGTGTCAGTCCTCCTCTGGTAGACGCCTTGTTAATAAGAATGGGTTTGTGTTAGCGATTGGTAGGGGCTTAAGGTATTTTATTCCGGGGGCCCAGACCGCTTTTTCTGGGTCGGCAAAAAACTGTGCGGCAGGCCTGGCAAAATATGCAAACTGCGTTCGCTGCAATAAGCGGTAGAGACCTTGAATCACGCCTTCTTTCACTGCAGGGCCATGGTCCCGATGTGCAAGTTTATTGGGGAGATCATGGATCGTATGCTGCGCGGGGAGTTTTTCGTCTTTGAGGCCAGTTCTGTCCGTAGCAACGTCGTATCATCGTTGACGAAAGCTGAACACTGTCTTCTTTTGCTTGCTAGGTATTATGAGAGTCGTGATATGGACATGTTGGAAGGAATTTCATGGGGACGTGAAGTTCACATCTTCCCAACTGATCTTTTTCTTTAAGCATCAGATTAAAGTCAAGATTACGAAAGAAAGCGGCGCCCCCTCCCTATCAAAGTTTGGCACAAGATCAGTGAGACATGCGATTATCTGTCAAGAAAGAGGGGGCGATTTAGAATGGCAGTTTGATGCCGGTTAGGTATTAAGATATTGCTCTTACTGGATTGAACATTGTCAACCCAGTTTAAAATTAGTTTAAATTACGTTTTTTTTTATTTTTATTTTTTTGTCTTTAGTTACTTCTTTCAAAGTTTACTTATATAAGAGATGTAAGCGCATTGGCTTCTTTTATTTCTGCCCCGACTTTCTTTAGTTTAATTCCCTCCCCCACCTCTTAGGTGACCAGAGATGTCAATTCTTTGGTGGATGCGGGAAGCCGCTCGTATTTCTTGTACGATTTTCGTATTTGTTGTTTTTGAATGAGTGTATGATTGAGTAAATGCCAGAACAAATGAATTTTTCAAGTCCCGCATTAATTTTGTTCAATTAACTAATATTTCTGTCACAATTAAGGATTGTTTATTATTATTATTATTATTATTATTATTATTATTATTATTATTATTAATATTATTTTATTTAGTTTCTTGTTAAATAGTTTTTTACATATTGTAAATACACATTGTGGTTTAGATTTCTTAAATTGTTGTTTTATTTGCCCTCAGACCAGAGAAAAAAATTATACATATGGAGACTAGTTAGGACTTCATAGAGACAATGAGGTATTATGGTAGATGTAGCAAGAATGGTAAGTAAGAATGTGTTGCTTTGGTGTAAATAATATTGTGGTGTGTTTGAGTCAATGATTGTGCCGAGCTAAATTTAATTTTCAGACAGAAGAGCCTTTCCCAATCCCCCTTTCGACCTTGTACGACATTTTTGTATACGAAATAAATATTGTGACATCAAAAGCCTTTTTAATGGTCGTCTGAGAAAATGCATTAGTAATCTAAAGCTGTACTTACTTAGTTGAGCTCAGTCACTCATAGCGTAATAGATACATTAAATCTGAGACGAAATTGTGATACTTAGAAAAAAATAACTTTTTTCTTTCTTCTACCAAAATGGAGGAGTTACAGCTTTGAAAGCGTTCTTAAATGAAAGACAAAAAAAAAAAAAAAAAAAAAAAAAAAAACCTCGAATTCATCGGATTCCGTTTCAAATATAATTTCAGAATTTAATTACGCCCCGGAGGATAACCTCACGTTTCAGGTCTATTTTCGACGTTTTGAGGATTTCTTGGAATAAGAATGTGTGGGGTGGACTGACGGAAAAAAGTACGACTACGACTGAGGAAGCTGGGAACAAAAGAACACGAAAGGTACTATAATTTAGAAAAGGTACTGTAATACAAAAAATACACACCAAAGGTACTGTAATACAACAAAAAAATGTTAACTTAACCAGGTATTGAACTCACTCTCTTTGGGTCCGGTCACTGGATCTAACTAACGCCTTTATCCACTGTGCCATGTGTCCTGGCTAAGGTGGTGGAGAACTTGGACAGGGGAATTAACAGGAGATAACTGAAAACTGATATCCATTAAAAACATGGCACGTGGAACTAGAACAGTCTACCCCAGCGAGCGAAATAAAGGGTTCAGTTCGACATTCCAACCATCTGAAGAAGGCCGGAGCGTACAACGGTCGAAACGTTGTAATAAATATGGCAACAAAGATGAGGACAATAGTCCGAATAATGTAAATAGTGTACATAATACCTCATCTCAGAAATATAGATAGATACTGAAGACGAGTTTAAATGCTTAATTTTCGTGTTGGGTCCCAAGTCACACACAAAGATCACGAAATAAGGATAAGTATGTTAGCAAAGCTTGGACATGACCCAGGGGTAAATTACGGACGATGGGTGAGGCATGTCAAAGGTTAATAAATTTAAAACGTGACACGTGTCGAATTGAAGAACCGGAAGAAACGAAAATAGAGGTCGAAGCAATAAAAAATACGACAAAAAGTACTACTGCACCACACCCCTGTTACGATGGTTGTGGAGAGTGCGATGCATTTCCGGAAAAATTGCCCGTTTAAAACAAAACAAAATATGTTTCTGTTGTGAGAAACTTGGACACACACACACACACACACACACACACACACACACACACAAAAGATTTCTGCAGGTGGAAAAATAATTAAAAAAAAATAAAGAATAATAAGCGTTCTAAAGAAATAGATTTTATGAAAGTATGTCTCGCGAACCAAAAAAACAAACAAACAAAAAATACTTTGAATAGAAAATGTATTCGCGTCTGCATGAACGACAAATTCGTGACTCTCCAATTATTAGGTTGGTGCAAAAATAATGTCGTTTTTTGACGTATTTTTAACGTCAAAAACCGACATTATTTTTGTACCAAGGATTTGCGGACATGTCTATATAGAGGTTTGTTCTTTTTTGGTCATAGTAACCCGCCCCCAAAGCTTCTAAAATTATTTTGATACACCCTATATATATATATATATATATATATATATATAGCGTTTTAGTAATTATATATGTAATTGGATCTTGCAGTTTCTAAAGGCCTTGCTAATATTAGGTTGGTGCAAAAATAATGACGTAATAATGTCGTTTTTTGACGTTAAAAAATACGTCAAAAAACGACATTATTACGTCATTATTTTTGCACCAACCTAATAGATACGGGCTCTGATGTTACTATAATTTCAGAAGAGACTTGGAGAAAAATATAAATGCATCGAAATTGAAAAAAAAAAACCCGTTAACTCAAAGCGCGAAATATCTCACGAGGAGAAACTAAAAGTAGTAAGTGAACTGAATTGCGATGTCTTGTTCTAGAACAAAACAAAAAAAAAAAAAATTAACGCAGTGACATGCGTAACAAAAAGAAAACAGTTAAATTTATCAGGTGCGGTGTGGCTGCACTTGTTTAATTTATGGAATGAACCAATCAATTCTATTTCTGAATCCGTCAGATGATCAAATGTTAATATTGACAGCTGAAAGAAAAAATTTTTCAATAATATAAAAACTTGTTTACAGAGGAATTGGGTCTCTGAACTAAAATAAAACATCTTTACAGGCAAAAGAAAATGAAGACCAACTTTTAAACGAAAATGACCCGCCTACTTGCAGCCATTGAGACAGTGAACAAGGAATTGGACAGACTACAAAATATGGGAGTTATTTCAACAGTCGGCTCAAGTTGGGCATCAAAAAAGACTGGTAACTAACGAGTGTGTACAGATTTTTCAACGTGGTTGAATAACGTTCTACAAGATCATAATTATCAGTTACCAACACCCGAATAAGTATTTATAAAATTAAATGGGGGAGCTATGTTGGAGTTAGCTCCTCCTCAGCTCCTTAACCCTTCACCAGGGGTCTCTCTCTCCACTGGCTATAAATACTGGCTAACCCTTCGCCTCGACCTCTTTTTTCTTCAGGCCTTCAGCCTTATACCACCTCGCAGATGTGAGCTCTCACAGATACTGCGTTGTCCAAATTCTGGGAACACGCCAAGAACAATACACGTACGTATGAACACTCACCACAACACACACATACACACACACACACTATTCACCGCACGCACTCTGTCCATGTAACTGTCCATGTGCTTGTAACTTGTTGTACTTGTTGTTAATACATATATTTGTTTACATATATTTATCGGTCTTGTTTGTTTTCTTTGGACTTAATTAAAGTCCAACTTTCTCGTGTAGTTGGACCGGCTAGCAGGAAAATTCTACCCACATGTGTTCTTCTACTCTACATACTCATCACCGCGACGGTCCGCTACAGCTATATTCTCCATAATAGATTTGTCGGATATGTACCTTCCAGTTGAAATGGAAGAAGTATGGAATTTCTTACCATTAATACGCATAAAAGTTTATTGCGGTTTAATAAACTACCGTTTGGTGTAAAAGTCGCTCCGGCAATTTTCCAGCAAATTAGAAATATCATGTCGTCCATAGTCGATTTTTCACTTTGGTTACTTGGATGATGGAATGATTCGAAGCTAAATGGTAGATGATGTAATGGAATAACCTGTCACCCCCATGAGTGAATACACTTATAGGTAGTAACTAACTATAAGTATCTGTAAGTCAACGGACTACAAAGACTAGACGATATCTTTTTCGGCTTGCTGGTCGAACTCTCTGCCTCTGAACAGAGAGGAACCTGGACGAGGCTCCGCCGAGGGGCAGATTCCCTTTCGGGAAGGTAGACTGACCCTGAACCCGTTTATACGCGTTCAAATAGGGAATATTTTTGGACGAGCCTACGGGCTCGGAGAATTCACGCTAAATCAGCCTTGTCCACATGCAACACACGTCGTGGGGGGGGGGGAATAAATATAATAGACGATATCTTTTTCGGCTTGCTGGTCGAACTCTCTGCTTCTGAACAGAGAGGAACCCGGACGAGGGTCCGCCGAAGGGCAGTCTCTTGTTCGGGGAGGTTGACCAACCCGACCCCGTTTATGCGGGTTCTATAGGCATTTTTTGGACGAGCCTACGGGCTCGGATGGCCCACGTTAAACTCGGCCTTGTGCCACATCTACCCTCGTGGGGGAGGCTAGTAAATATTGACTAGCTGAAATCTCTTCAGCTATATAGTCGAACTCTCTGCTTTCGGGCAGAGAGGACCCCAGACGAGGCTATGCTGAAGGTAAGGTTCTCGTCTGGGATGGTAGATTGACCCGACTCCGTTTTTTACGGGGTCTACGGGGAAATTTTACCCGATCTTACGTGCTCGGATACCCCACATTAAATTCGGCCTTGTGTCACATCTGACCGCGTGGGGCGCTTGGCAAATATCCTAGCTGAAATTGTTTTAGCTATACGGTCGAACTGTCTTCGGGCAGTAGAGGGACCTGGACGAGGCTATGCCAAAGGGCAGTCTCGTCCGTTTGTGCTGGGTTACGGAGAATTTTTGGTTGAGTCTACGGGCTCGGATTGCCCCACATTAAATTCGGCCGTGGGGAGGTTGGTAAATATTACCATCTAGAATCTGTTGTGTACGACTCAGACTTACGCAAGAACTACCGAACTTTCAATAGTAGCACTCACAACTGGATTGACTTGCGACGACCTTGTTCATAACTGTTACCTTTATTCTTATTCTACTGGTTTTTACAACAAACCTTTACTTATTTATTCCACCTTGTTTTTCAAGTATATAGTCCTATTAGAACGGAATATCACAGTAGAGGAATACAGAAGCCACAAGCCACGTAGTGTTCCATCGAATAAGAGTTTGGTTTTAAACTGGCTGAAGACAAATGCGAATTATTTTGTCACAAGTTAAATATTTAGGCCAAATCATCGAAAAAAAAAATGGTCGTTTCAGATCCTGAGAAAAATGAGGACCATAAAGGATATGCCGGCTCCTACAAACATTTCTAGATTAAAATCATTTTTAGGAATAATGATTTATTATAGTCTGTATGTAGGACTATGTATGTAGGAGGCACGGTGGAGTAATGGATAGCGGCTTGTATTGAGGAATCAGAGAGCCGAGTTCGAATTCCAGTCGAATCCATTACATTCACTTACGTGCTAAT
This sequence comes from Acanthosepion lycidas, assembly GCA_963932145.1. NCBI lineage: Eukaryota > Metazoa > Mollusca > Cephalopoda > Sepiida > Sepiidae > Acanthosepion > Acanthosepion lycidas. Next base: position 22,490,694 of record OZ010615.1, on the reverse strand, counting down.
ACCCTTGGGAAGGGTATGAATCCTCTTCTTCTTCCCCCAACTATGGGTACATAGCAGACTGGATGGCAACTGGTCTAAGAGAAGGACAACTTCAAAACCTGCAGAGCGTTGTTTGGGTACCTTGTGGTACATAGTGCACCAGGTCTCTGTATTCAGCCCTTCAAAAAGTGTGGTTGGTTCTGTACAAAGCCTTCACCGCTATAATCAAATCATATGTGCTGGTGTGTCTGGGCTGACGGTTCCTGCTTGACCGTCATACATCGAAGACGACGGGAGAGTTAAATATATATATATATATATATATATGCGGAAAAAACAAACAAAAATCCTTATATGCAATTATGCTGTTTTAATGTTAATACAATGTCAACGTCTGACGTTTCGGTCTAATAAACCATCTTCAGGACATATTCATAAAATATAATTAACATTATCAGTTCAACATGACAAAGACGATGGACATAAGAACAAGACTATGCATAATTGCATATAAGGATTTTTGTTTGTTTTTTTCCGAATATTTTTCTTCATACTGTCGGATATATATCCATTTATTTGCTTACATATATAGTTTTAAGGTGTGCTATATCTATGAGATAAAGTTATCAATATCAGAGATAGAGGGTATGTAAATATGAATATAAAAGTGAACATTGAAGTCAACACTCAGAGGCGACAGGCTGTTTCATGCCAAACGCAACAGTCAGGCCGCCTAACGATTGCGTCTAACATGAAACAGCCTATCGCCTCTGAGTGTTGACTTCAATGTTCACTTATATGCACGGTGGAGTAGTGGACATCGGCTAGAGTTCGAATTCCAGTTAAATCCATTACATTCACTTACTTGGGGAAGGTATGAATACTCTTCTCCCTCCAGTTATGGGTAAATAACAGACTGGGTTATTTCTTTCCTTGGATGGCAACTGGTCTACTGCAGAAAGAAATGCAAACGTACTGCGTCAGTCATGTATCAAAAGATCCGTGATCGCCTAAGTGTGTATCACGTATGCCACAGAACTGACTGATGTACTGAAAATGTATGAATGGGATACTAGAAAAGATAAACAATGCAATTGGTCGGCTGACTGCCAGAAGGCATTTGAAAATTTTTTTAAAAATACTAACTCCTGGGCGTCCCAGGCGCACTTTGACCTTTCACTGGAAATAATAGTAGCTGCTGCTGATGCTAGTGAATATGGTATCGGAGCTGTATATACCACACACACACACACACACAAAAAGGATGAAAAAACAAAAACTGCTGTTACTCATGTGTCAAAAACTCCGTTAGTTGCAGAAAGAAATTGGCAATAATTTTTACAGTAAAAAAAAAAAAAAAAAAAATAAGGTTACTTTGCAGTGTAACACCCACACTTAATTCGCATTAAAACTTTCCAAAATTCTTAAATTTATGTGTAATTATACATGCTCCATTCGAATTTGGCTAGATAAATTTGATAAAATCTACCGTTTTGGAGTTATCGACAGTGAAAGTTCGGATTCATTCGCGTCGCGGGCAGCCATTATTGGCGTTGTTTGCATACATTCGCTGCAGAATAGCTATCAGTGTAGGTATCATTGCGCAAACTGAGCCTGTCAATGTAACTAGTTCTCGTGCGCAGTCTGAGACAAATGTTGACAAGAAGGATCAGTTCCGCGCTTAGATTTCCGTAGTCTTCCGCGTTTAGCGTTTTTTAGTAGAAAATGTTTTACGACAAACCAATCATAAACCACTTTTAGAAATATTCAGCCCGAAAAAATGTATTCTCGTACATTCGGCAAACCGCCTACAACGATGGGATAGGAGGTTTCTAGGATATGATTTCACTAGTGAATATTGACCATTTAATGAAATTGGTCATATGGATAGTCTGACAAGATTGATACCTACTTACTATTGGGATTTACTTGAAGATGCCGCCATTGCCTCGATAAAAGCCGAGGAAGAAATAAAATATAGTCTATGGAATAAAATAACAGCATTATCAATTACAAAAAAGGATATTAAGTGTGAATTCCAGAAAGATTATTTTCTAAGAGTAGCTCAGATGTGGCACAAGGCCGAAAGGATGGGGCACCCAATGAGGATCTAACTCACTCTTCAGTCGTAACTGTTTTAGCGAGACAAGCTTGCTAACCATTAGACCACCTCGAGGTACCCAAAAAATCAATTTTCCAAGCGTAGCTCAGATGTGGCACAAGGCCGAAAGGATGGGGCACCCAATGAGGATCTAACTCACTCTTCAGTCGTAACTGTTTTAGCGAGACAAGCTTGCTAACCATTAGACCACCTCGAGGTACCCAAAAAATCAATTTTCCAAGCGTAGCTCAGATGTGGCACAAGGCCGAAAGTATGGGGCATCTAGTGAGGATCGAACTCACACTTCAGTCGTAACTGTTTAAGCGAGACAAACTTGCTAACCATTACACAAAACCATAGTGATTTTCTAGGCGTAGTTCAGATGTGGCACAAGGCCGAAAGTATGGAGCACCCAGTGAGGATCGAACTCACTACTCAATTGTAATTGTTCTAGCTTGCTAACCATTACATGACAGTATTATAAAAATGAGCGAATATCTGAGGAATTGTAAAAAAGAAATACAAATGAATTAAAAATCTTCGGTGGTAAGAAAAATTCATTTTTCATATGTGACGCGTGTTTAATGTAAATACCAGAGACTTTGCAAAGACAGTTCCGTGGAGGTCACCCTGGGATATTTCACATGAAATCATTGATGCAAAGTTACGTATACAGGAAGGGTATGGTAGTGATACTAGCAAATTAGTATGCATAATTTGCATAAGCACAAGTGAACACTCATATAAGTGGCCACTGAGAACAACGAAGTAGTAAAACGAGCTTTTTAGACCTTTGTTGACTGCTATTTTGACGCCCGTCTGCTCTTTTGATATTGTCCCTTGCGTATTGAACGTCATTTTCGTTAAGTTTGGTTTTTATTACTATCTTTTTGTGTTCTTACGAACTTTTTTTTTAAAAGATTTTGATTTTTTTCTTTGGCTTTTTTTTTACCCTCCTCTTTTTTTAAAATTTTTACCTCCTTTAATTTTTTTTTTATTCCTTTTATTCTCGATTTCCTTTTTGTTTTTCCTTTTCTCTTTTAATTATATCTCCGTTTTCTTTTCTTTTGTAAACCCTTTCTGTGTTTCGCTTTTTGTTTTTGACTTACCGTTAGTTCTTTCCTTTTTAATATCCTTTAAGTTATCCGTGTTTTTTCTTTTCCTTTTTGTATTGTATATTTGTCTAATTAATTTTTTCTAACCTTTATTTGTTTTGGCGTCCGCCATTTTGTAATTTGTAACTAGCTCTGCCTAGTTTTGATATTTTCGTATTTTCTTTGTTTTTCTTTTTTTCTAGCGATTTTCTTTTGGAGTTTTTTTTTTTTCTTTTTTTAATTTATTGTTTCGCCGTTAGGCGATCTTTTAAATCTTTGTCTAATATTTATTGTACGTTTTATTTCGTGCCGTGTTTTTATTTGTTTGTTGTCTCGCTTTCCGGTGAGCTTCGTGTTTTTATGTGTTATTTATTTAATTTATTAATTATTTCCCACCCCCTTTTTTACCCCTCTTCCCTTTTAATATAAAAAAAAGGAAAAGGAAAAAAAGCACCTTCCTTTTTAGCTATTAAAAAAAAAACAATTTGTCAGACTATAGAAAGTCTATAAGAAAACACTTATTCAACCCCCTTCCCCCCAAAAAAAGACCCACCGGATAAAGACAATCTAAAAGAATACCCAGCCCTAGATCTAAGTTCCCCTAGCGAGGATGACATCGCTGGGAAAATTGAAAATTTACTTCCTGCAAGTATGGAGGCCAATAATGGAAATAAGAAAAGTGAGAATAAGAAAAGTGAAAATAGTACGGAGGCCAATAATGGCCATAAAAACCAATTTGACATGAAAGCCAAGAATGGCCCTCAAGAGAAGACTGAGGCCGGGGAATTGCCCTTTTGTTGGAAGTCCCCCACTCCCGAGTTGTATTATCAATGTAGCGGAATTCTTGGAGTGAGTTAAGAGTTACCCACACCATTGTCGTAGAAGGTGGACTCTTAGAAGACGCCCAGGAACAAAGAAAAATTGAAAAATGAATAGTGTCAGTTTTCGTCGTGGACAAGCGTATGCGCAAAATTTGTCGCTTGACGAAAGACACAGTGATAAAATCACTGGAGTCCTTGGGGTTCAAGCCCCTCAGAGTTGTGAAAGGAGCCGGCTTTTTCATGTGGGGCGTATTGTTACCCACGCTGGAAGATTGCGTGGCAGCTTCGAGCAAGGACTCGATCACCAAAGATCTGATCCTGCTGACCGAGTACATTGGCCGAAGAATGACCCGTGTTTCAATATGAGGTCCCTCCTCAAGTTCTCGTGGAACATCTCGCGGCCTACCTGTCCCAGTTCGGTGAAATACTGGCCGCATATTGCGATAGCCTGAGCGTGGGGGTGGAGTTTCGATATTCGTTTAGATGAAAAAGCCTTCCTCTCCATCCCCAACTGTCTGGTAGTAGGGAAATTGAAATTATCGGTCATTGTGACCGGCCGTAAACCGGTATGCTGGAAGTGTGGAAAGACTGGTCACCTTTCCTCTTCCTGCCCAGAGAAGAAGGCCTCTGGAATTCAATCCCCCGTTAACCAGAATCCCCCTCTGACCGAGTCTTTACCTACCGCCTCGCCTGTAATGGGCATGCCAGCTTCTTGAACCGGTAGGGAAAATCCTCCGGTTCGTCAAAAGACCACATTCTCCAAATAGCCTTCGCCCACTGCTAGTGCAGTTGCGGAGAAGGGGGAGGGGTATGGCTAGTTGCTGGCAAGACCAGAGGGAAGCGCCAGACAGCGGGTCCTCAGTCCCTTGAAGCCCAAAGGACGAAAAGCACTAACAGCCCCACTCCCTCTGGCAACATTAAGGACGATACTCCGGCCTCTCAACTGTCTTTCCAAGACAAACAACAGAAATACGATCCCGGATTCGCAAAAACCGAAAAAATTAAGGAGCTTAAAAAAAATTAGTCAGCACAGTTCTCGATCCCAAAATCCGACTCCTTCCACGTCATCTACCCGATCAATCCCCTCTCCTAAGAAACGACCTTCGCCCCAGATAACTCCTTCCAAATCGCTTCGCCTCAGTAGAGATCCCAGCCCTTACAGGCATAGATCATTTTACATACGCCTCAACACACCCACTCCTTCACCTATTAAACATAAACCCTCCGGCACACCTCTGCATACTTCCAGTCATTCCCCTGTTAAAAAGGTGGATATGCCACTTCCCGCTTCCAAACGACAGAGAAGCCCCTTACAAGAGGTAAAAGATAAAAAAAGAAGGCACAGAAGCCTATTTACAACAGATGTTTGCCGTATTTCCCCTGCCCAGGCTGAGAGAGCCAGGGATTATGGAAACCGTATAAAGGACCTAAAATATTTGCTCTCAATAAGGCAGTTTTCTGATCAGGACATCGAAGTGCCTCAAAATTTCTCGCTGGCCTAAAGGGTTCTGACAGTGATCAGAACTGGAGCCAAAGCAAAACAAATTTGGGCAATGCTTGAGGAGGCCATCAGTTCATATAAAATGATGTTACCAATTGCAATCACCCAGAACGAGCAGTTAAAAAATTTAAAACAATTTTGTGCAGGGAGGGTTCCAGTTTTAGTTCACCCCTCCCTATATAGAGCACTTAAATTTACTTTCCCCTGCTATATCGGCGGAATCTCCCAAGACAGTACCATAAAGACTGAGATGGGCTATGGGTCTATGGGAGAGGCGGTAGGTATCCTTACCCCGTCCATGTTCAAACCAGTACTTCAACCATAATCGGTCTTCACTATGTCTCTCTGGTTAGCTAGTCTAAATGTCCGGGACCTGAGGTCCGAGTCTCGCAGGGCGAGGCTTTCTCATGATCTTCAGCGACTCGGGGTGAATGTATGTTGTGTGCAAGAGACCAGGTTTTCTTCTCATGACCGCAAGGACATACTGTCTAGGGGGTTCACTCTTTATTCAGCATGTTTTAATCGTCGTTCGAGGGGTGTCTCTTGGCTAGTGAGCAGGTCTTTGAAGGCTGCATGTACCCTTGTCTTTACGTGCTGGATGTTACCATAAAGGATAAGGTTCTACGTCTCATTGGGGTTTATGCGCCCAATAACCATGCTGAGCGGCCTGCTTTGTTTCGGCAGATCGCGCCGTACTTGACGACATCTCGTCGGGTAGTTTTAGCGGGGGATTGGAATGCCGTCCTTGACCCCGATATAGATCGTATAGGGCATAAACAAGGTACTAACAACCCGGACGTGAAACCATTTCGGGACTTTATCGATGAGTTTGATCTTGTCGATAAGTACTGGAATGAACACCCTCAGGAGGTAGCATGGACTTGGACAAATAGTGGCAACTCGGCTCCTGGGACGCTTGCGAGCTACCTCGACCGAGTCCTAGTTAGGAGAGTCGATATAGGGCTCTTAGGGTGTCCAAGCTTCCATTACATAGCTTATACGGATCATAGGCTTGTCCGGGTCCGTGTAAACTTAGATAAGCCTAAGGTCAGTTTAGCTGGCAACTGGAAATTTAACTGTTCATTATTTGGTGAGCAGGGTTTCCGGGACGAGCTGCTACTAATGATACAAAGGGAATTGACGGGAGCGGTTGTGGAGAACGCCTGGTGGGATAAATTAAAATCTAAAATTAGAACGTTTGCTGCCGATTTTAGTCGTCGACTCAATCTAGATAGATTAGCGACGCAAACGGCTTTAGAAAATAAAGTTGACCGGGCAGTGAAATCCTGTGTTAGTGGGGAAATAGCATTAGCTAAGGCAGAGTTGTCCTCCTTGCTTATCAAGAAGGATCAAGCTCTGGTAGTTAGGGCTAGGTTAAAAAGAATGTCTTCTGAGGCGACGAATATAGCCGCTGAATTGCGTGCAGAGGAGAATCGGAACGCGTCTAGGCGACATATAGCGTACGTCACATTGCCGGATAAGCGGACCGTGGCTACAAACGCGGGCATATGCGAGGTCTTTCGGGATTACTTTCAGGATCTTTTCACCAGGGAGCCCGGTCTGAGCTCTACTCAGTTCGACGCCTATTTAGCTGACTTTCCCTGCCTCGGTGCAGATGAAGCGGCTAGGTGCGAGGGTACCATTACAGAGTCGGAAATCTGGGATGCGCTGAAACAGGTTGGCCTGGATAAATCTCCGGGACTGGATGGTCTTCCTTACGAAGTTTACTTGAGGCAGTGGCCCGTTTTTGTTCCTTTGCTGGAACTGATTTTCAACCACTGGATGAAGCAGGGGTCTATACCTTAACGCTTCACCAGGGTTGTGATCAAGTTGCTGCGTAAGGACAAGAACGGTGGGGATGGGTTAGGGAATTTTCGCCCTTTAACCATGTTAAACACTGAGTTAAAGATTTTGGCGAAGATCTTAGCCAACCGTTTGCAGCTTGTCCTGTCTAGTCTGACTGGCCCCGAACAGACTTGTGTTGTGAAGGGCAGGACTATTCAGGATAACCTGCATATGGTACGCTTGATCTTAGAAAAAGTTGACAGTGAAGCCGCGCTGATCAATTTAGATCAGTCCAAGGCCTTCGATAGGGTTGACCATCGTTTTCTGGAGGCTGTCCTTTCGGCGGCCGGTTTCGGAGCCGACTTTCGATCCTGGATCCGACTTTTGTATGCGACGCCCGGTGCGCTGGTGGAGGTGAATGGGGTAAGATCGAAGACTTTCGTATTGTCTCGCTCCATTCATCAAGGTTGTCCGCTCTCGCCTTTGCTTTACATTCTTGCGTTGGAACCATTCCTTCGCAAGTTAAAGGCGAATCCGGTCCTGCGCGGAATTTCCCTACCTGGGGCTACCACCTCAGCCAGGTATTCTGCCTATGCTGACGACGTTTCGGTTCTTGTGTCGAGCAGAGCCGAGATTGACGAAGTCAGCAAAGAGATCAGTGGGTATGAGAATGTGACAGGGGCCAAGATCAACCGCGATAAGTCTGTTGGCTTGCGGTTGGGTGCGTGGAAGGGAGTTTCTCTTCTCGGACCTTTCCTCTGGACGGACGGGCCGATCAAGATACTCGACGTCTGGTTCGGTCCTGATCTCCAGTTGGAAATGAATTGGTCAGAGGTACAAGGGAAGGCCGAGATCGCGGTTAATCTGTGGTCTCGGAGGAGCCTTTCCCTGAAAGGAAGGGCGGAAGTATGTGTTTCACACATTTATCCGATTTTCCTGTACCGACTCTTTGTACTTCCACTCCCGTATGCCAAACTAATATTATTAGTTCGGACCTTGTTCTCTTTCTTGTGGAGAGACAAGGCCCCTAGGGTATCTCGCGAGATCTGTTGCCTTCATCCCTCTGAGGGCGGTCTGGGTATGCCTAGCATTGAGATTCGTCAACATATGCTTCGCATTACCTTTGTAGACCGAATGTGTTGCGGATCGGATGAGGTGGGCGCCTTCTGGAAAGAAGACGTCCGTAAACATTTCCCATCCCTGAGAAGTGTGCACTTGTGCGAGGAGGCTGGTCGTACATCCCGAGCCGAGTGCTCCTTCTACTGCGAATGTCGTCGTGCTCTGAAACTCCTCTTACGGGCGTCGGATGGCCTCTCCAACGTCCAGGCGTTGTCTCGTAAGTCATTATATCGACTGTTAGTGCGGCCGTTCAAGATGATCTGATTGGGGAGCTGGGTCTTACGAAGCAGAAGGCTCGCTCGATATGGCCTTGGGTGCCTGGGTTGAAATGCCTCAATAATGATGAGGCATCACTCACCTGGCTGGTGATACGTGGGGCCCTCTGGGTCGCCAAGAAACTTTGTTCAGCAGGCTTGGAGAAATATCCAAACTGTCGTCGCTGTACTGGGGAAGTCGAGACCATTGGTCACGCCTTTTTTCAGTGCAAGACGGTAGTGCCGTTGTGCAAGTTTGTTGAAGGCCTCATGGTTCGCATGCTGCAGGGAAAGTTTTTTGTCCTTGAAGCCAGTTCTGTTTGTAGCAATGTGGTGCCGCAGATGACGAAGGCTGAACACTGTGTGTTCTGTTGCTTACTAGGGGTTATGAGAGTCGTGATTTGGACGACGCGTCAGAAGGAATTCTATGATGGCAAGTAGTTCACCTCTTCCCAACTGATCTTGTACTTTAAGCATCAGCTTAAAGTCAAGATTAGGACGGAAAGGCGGCGGCTCCCCTCATCAGAATTTGGCAAAAGGTGGGTGAATCTTGCGCGCTTGTGTCGAGTAAAAGGGGCTGACTTGGAGTGGCATTTTGATGCCGGTTAGGCAAAAGGATATTGTTTTCCAGGGTTGAACATGGGCAACTCTTCCCAAGAGTAGGCTAGTTTAGGTTTTTGTCGTTGATTTTTTTTTTTTTTTTTTTTTTAGTTTTTCTTTACTTTTTCCGTAAACTTATCTAGGGTGTGTTTGCTCATAGGCCCCTTTTATTTCTGTCCCCACTCTTTTTTTTTTAGTTTAACTCCCCATCCCCTCCCTCGTTTAGGTGGTCAGGGATGTCAGTTCTCCGGTGGATGCGGGGCGCCTTTCGTTTCGCGTGCGTGTTTTTCGTATTTGTGGTTGTGTATGAATATGTGTGTGCCTGTGTGAATGTTTTGAAGGAATAAATGTATTCTTTATTCTCATAGTCCCGCATCGATTTTCGTCCGGTTAACTGATATTTCTGCTACATTTAAGGTTGTGGGTTTTGTTTATTACTAACTTCCTTTTTGTTTAGTTTCTTGTAAATATTTTATGTCATATTGTATATACTCATTGGGGATCTTTTAAAAATTGTTGTTTTTTTATGCCCCTCCCCCCACGAACAATATTTGTACATAAGGGGACTATTTAGGATTTTCATTGAGACGAAGAGGTATTTTGGTGGATGTAGTATGAAATGTATAGATAAATGTGTTGTTTTGGTGATAGGGTCAGTGGTTGTGGCTAGCTAAGTTTTATATTAAGACAAGCGAGGACCGTTCTTTTTCCCCCAACCCCCTTTTGGCCTTGTGCCACATTTGTTGTATTTGTGACAATAAATATTGTAAGACGAGCTTAGCGGCTGATTAGTGCTAATCTCTACATGACAACAATGGCGTCGCCGATAGGATATCAATTGTCTCTGGAGGATCCAGATTTCGTGGATACATGGATTCGTTGCTTCTCTGCCACTGCGAGAACAAAAATGTTGAAAGACAACAAGGAAAAGGGAGGCGAAAATGAAATCACGGATTTATTTTTGGCTACAGCTGAATGCGAGGCGATAATGAAAGTCTCCACCATGGCATATCCCTCAAATTTGGAAGACCTAACTTTCGAAAAAATAATTCAGATTATAAGGAGAAATATGAGACCCAAGAAAAGGCTGGTAGTGGCAGAAAGAATGAAATTCATGTCGATGAAACAAGAAATTGATAAACCAATTATAAAATATCTACACTACACCGTCTACAAAATGTGAGTAGATATTGTGAATTTGAAAAACTTGGACAAGACGAACAGACTATTGAAGAGAACTTGATTCAGTTAAAATTAATTGAAGGTATGTGCAATGCATCATACAGATATAAAATAATAGAACAATTACAAATAGGAAATATGTCTTTAAATACATGCATTGACTTTATTCAGCAACAAGAATTAATACTGAAATACAACCATGATAAAAGTCAACCAGCGAACAAATATTCGCTGATACGTACATGTTAAAAAAGATAAAAAAGTGTTCGTATTGTGGACGTGAACACGAAATAAAAAAGGAAAAGTGTCCAGCATTTGAAAAAACTTGTAATAATTGCTTAAAAAAGAACCACTTTCAAACAGTGTGTAAATTAAAAAAGAAAAACGTTGAAAGAATTGAAGAAAACGACACCAATAGGGAAGTTTTTACATTAAAAAATAAGAGTATAAAAACAATTGAACATAAGAAAAAAGACATTATGCTAAAGGTCAAAATTAATAACTGCAATTTAGATATGCAAATGGATACTGGGAGTGAAGTAACACTGATACCAAAAGATTTTTGGGAACACGTTCGTAAGCCACCTTTACGAAAAAGCAGTTTACAACTCCGCCAATTTGATGGATCGGTTATAAAAACATTAGGTATCCTAATGTTTTTGAAGGTTCCTTAGAGTTAAGACAAATTTGAAGTAATACCTATAGTTGTTACAAGTTGCGAAAAGAACCACAGACTTATTGGAACGACGTGCTTAACATAAATTCTACCAAGTTAATTAATGAAATAAAAATGGAAAAAACTGGAAAGTTAAAAAAACTATGAAGCAAGTTTAAAAATAAAAGAAAATGTTTCCCCCTCTTATTATGAGGCACGAAAATTACCAGTACATTTATTGCCATTAGTAGTGACAAAACTACGTAAATTAGTATTAGTGTGGTGTAAAAATAATGTCGTTTTCTCACATAGTAACATATGTGAGAAAACGACATTATTTTTTGCACCAACCTAATAGAACAAGACCTTCTTGAACATGTCCCGCCTGGAGGTAGCAAGTGGGCATCACCCATTGTAGTGTTGAGGAAAACAGATGGTGATTTACGTATTTGTGGAGATTACAAAATAGGAGTAAATCACAAGATATGCTCGGATTTATATCCCACACCCAATCTTGAACTTGTGTTACATGCACTGGCAGTGATGTCCGTTTTTTCAAAAATAGATTTAAAATCGGTATACCACCAAATACCAATAGACGAGAACTTCAAAGAAGTAACCACTATAAATACTCCAATAGGGTTACTAAGATGGAGAAGGATGCCATATGGAATAAAAACCGCAAGCGCCATATTTCAAAGGGCCATTGAACAGGTTTTAGGAAATGTACAAAATATGATTTGTTACCAAGACGGAGCTACTAATGAAAATGAATTAAAAGAGAAAACTGACTTAATCTTGAATAGATTAAGAAATGCTGGAATGACGATGAATGAGAAAAAATGCGCAAGCAATTCTAACAAAATATCTTTTTTAGGTTATTCCATTTCAAAAGAAGGTATATTACCAGACCAAGACTTGATAAAAAAAATACTAAAGTAGCTACACCTACAAATAAAAAAGAAATGGAGTCTTTTGGGGGATTGGTAAATTTCTACAGGTGATACTTACCAAAATACACTGACTTGACGGAACCGTTTGCAAATTTAAGAAAAAAGTATGTGGAATTTATGTGGTCAGACGAACAGCAAAAAGCTTTTGAAAGATTAAAAGAAATTATGTCAAAGAAACCTGTAGTGAAAATTTTTGATCCAAAAAAGGACATAACACTCACTACAGATGCAAGTGAGCATTCAATATCGAGAATATTATCACAAGGACATCCGATAATGTATTTATCGAGAAGGTTAACGAACACTGAATTTAATTACTCGAACATAGGGAAAGAAGCATTGGCAATCGTGTGGACAACTACTAGAACTCGACAATTTTTAATTGGAAAAAAAATTCTGTTAAGAAGTGATCATAGACCATTGGAGTTTATATTTAACCCAAGGAAAGAATTACCCAAAGTCACGACATCAAGGATTCTACGATGGGTGATAAGATTGATGGCATTTGACTTTGATATAGAGTATGTCAAAGAAAATTCAATTCCACATATGGATGAACTATCAGGATTGAGGTTCTACAAGGAGTCAAAAGATAAGACAGAGGAAGAATTTGAAGATTCATTTCTACACTTGATAGAGACTGATGTTTTGTCTTTAGACAGAATGGCTGCGGAAACGAGACATGATTCAGTACTAAGTAGGATAGTATCGAGAATAAGAAAAAACTCGTGGGGAAATTGTTCTAGGGCGGAAAGACCCTATAAAGAAATAAGACACAAATTAACAATAGAACATGGAGTGATTTGTAATGGGGACCTGGTAGTTCCCCCAGAAACACAAAGGAAACCGATAATAGAAAGTGTACATGATGATATACACTGGAGTAGCGGCCACACAAAAAAGGATAAAATTAGAAGCTTGGTGGCCGGGATAATCAAAGATGTCGAGGAATATGGAAAAAGGTGCAAAAAATGTAAAGAATTAAGAAACTTTACACAAACAAAATTACATTCGTGGCCCAAAGAAGTGGAACCATGGAGTCGTGTGCATATGGATCATGCATACATTAATGGAATGGAACTCTTATTAATACTAGTAGACTCTTTTTCAGGTTGGCCTGAAATAATTCGGGTTACAAACAAGAAAAGTTCTACGATAAAGCAGATTCTAAGAGTCATATTTTCCAGAAATGGCGTACCAAAAACCTTGGTATCTGATAATGCACCAGAATTTTGTGATGAAGAACTTAATGTATGGTTAGAAAAAATAGGGTGTAAACCATATAAGACACCTCCATATCACCCTCAATCGAACGGATTAGCAGAAAGAATGGTGCAGACAGTAAAAAAGGGACCAAAAGCATGCTCTCAGCAAAAAGAAAAAGTAGAAGGTTTTCTACCGAGGCTGCTTTTAAGTTATCGTATGATTCCACATTCGGGAAGACTAGAAAGGCCATCAGCTTTAATGGGAAGACAGATTAGAGCACCGCTAACGATGTCGTATTCTACAAATGAAAAAATGTGGTACAAAAAGAACAAAGATGCAGATCCGGAAAGGGCAGAATTTATCATGCAAAAAGGCCACAATACAGCTATAATAAATAGAGAAAACGGCAATAGTGCATTAGCCCATGCAGACCAAATAAGGACCCAGGGTGAAGAGAAAGAGCAAAACGACGAAGAAATGTCTTCAATTCCGTCTGATAACGAGTTGGTAGAACAACCATTACAGAAGGAAACTTCAGAAGACGAAATAATGCAGGATCAAGAGGGCCAGAATGAGCCTGAAAGTTCGGATGAAGACCAGATAATGCAAGAAAACACATGACTACAGCCTAGCGCGGGACAGATCTAGGTCTCCCAGGGAAAGAAATACGGGAGAGAGAGAGATGTAGAGCAAAGTGACGAAAATAACGAGGAGTAAAAGATCTACGAGAGGAATAAAACCCTTACGTTTCAGGGAGATGTAGTGATACTAGCAAATTAGTATGCGTAATTTGCATAAGCACAAGTGAACACTCATATAAGTAGTCACTGAGAATAACGAGAAAGAGTTTAGCGGTTGATTAGTGCTAATCTCTGCATCACAACAGGTATAGATCAGGATGTCGAAGATCTTGTAAAATCTTGCCAAGACGTGTTGACATCTAATTTGCCACCAGTAAAACTTCAACCTTGGCAAAAAGCAAAAAAAAAAAAAGTCCATGGTCCAGGTTATATATGGATTATGCAGGATCAATGAATGTTTAGTAGTTTAGTAAAAGTAGATAGTTTTTCTACTATTACTAAATAGTACCAATACATTCATTGGTCCTGCATAATCCATATGTAACCTGGACCATGGGTTTTGCCCTTTTTTGTTTTTTTTTTGTTAAGGTTTACAAGTGACGAATTAGATGCCAATGGCCGGAGGTAGGAAGATGTAGCAGAGCGACAACCAGGTATACCATTAAAATATTACGAGAACTGTTTGCCAGATTTAGGATTCCGGACAAGCACAGATAATGGTACAGTACACCGTTTACGGCAGCTGAATTCAAGGAATAGACCGTCGAACATTTGACAAAGTCACTATACCACTCAAGAATAAATGGATGCGCAGAAAAATTTGTAGATACTTTCAAAATAGCTTTGAAAAAGTCAAAGGTGGGTGGGTAGGAGACTTCAACAAGTTTTGGTCGCTTATAGGCAAACTTCGAACCCAAACACACTTGATGGTACTTTGCCGACAGAACAAATGTTTAATCGGAAAATAATGTCAGCATTTGATAAACTAATGCCGACGATTACACTGATAAATAAAATGACAATCTTTTTTTTTTTTTCAAAAGAAAGAACCAGTTTTATTTCGTGTTTATCAAGTAGATAAAGAAAGATAGGAAGGATGTACAAATGCATCAGCAAGTTGGTGTATTTGATTCAGGTAACAATAGCCTACACAAGAGGTATAGAAATTCCAGGAAAGATTAAGAAAGGAGTGAGATTATTATTATTGGAGCGACCATGTAATGTTTTCTGATACCCACTACAGTTGTTTAAAACAAATCTTTTTTTCTTTTTTTACAGAGGGAGATGTTATACCATAGCAAAGAGGTCGGCTCGCCAACACGTGTACGTATAAATGTGTGAACGGAACGTGGGGCGAGAGGAAACAGCAAAATCTCGTTTACTGGTTCCCTGTTTGTCGACCTCTCTGCATCCCATATAAATCAAACGTTTAGTTCTGTTGTTATACATCGAGCACTGTCTTATTAGCACCAACACTAATGTACTATATATATATATATGCAGGAAGAAACTATGACAGAGAAGCGTTCTTAAATTTCCGTTTGGTGGGAGTAAGGGATTGCAGAATTTGTCCGCGTTTTCCATTTTCTCAAGCGCTTTCGGTCACTTCGTTAGGGGAATTATTTAGACGCTGTTAATTTCTTTTCATGTTTTGCTTGAGTAAGATGGATTTTGTTTTTCTTTTGTAGAAGCATTTATATATATATATAGTTGTATATTTTGGCTGTAATCCTTCGTTTATGCATATTTCATTAAAAACAACAGACAAGTTACTACGGTTATGCTTTTCATTTAATTTTTCTTGTGTTCGAACAAGAGCTTTCTTTTCTGGACAAAGAGTGTGTAAAAACTGTCCAAATGTTTTATACTTCCGAGCGCTTTCGGCTATACCTTTAGCAATTATCAAAGATGGTTTAATTTTTCAGCTTAGTTGAGAGTGTGCATTATGTGTAAGTTTTAGTGTGTTGTAGAGATGTTTTAATTTCCGAATACGGTTAGCATATTGTGGCCTTGTTCGTAGTTAATATTGTTAAGGGGTGGCTTTTTCTTTTTTATTATTAAAGCTTCCATTATTTTTAATCTTTTTTTACAAGTGGCAGAAGTCATTATATTTCTAGTATGTTTCTAATGGAGTCTGCTAAGCTTGTGTGTGTATTTAAATGGGTTCAAATAGAGCTACGATCAGATAGGTGTAACGTAAGGAATCTGGATAAGCATGTAGTTGTGCAACCAATATAATTATTTATGAGACCGGAAAAGTTCCTTAAGGGACATTTGAACTCAAAGATAATGTTCGTACTTTGTAATTTTGGCTTAACTGGTGTGTTGTTATTTTGAGGATAGGTTTAGCTGTCATAAATTTTCTATAATATATAATTAATGTGATTTTTTTTATTCGGGTCAATCTCTCTCTCTCTCTCTTTTATATATATATATATATATATATATATATATATATATATATATATATATATATAAGATGTTTGACAAAGTGGGAAAACTTTTCGTGTGTCATTTATTATACAAAGATTATGCACCAAACATTACTAAAAGAAAAAAAATATTTTATTAAAATTTAAAATTCCCAGCGTCACTTGTCCGTGCGCATGCGTAGTCGCAGCAACGTAAGCATAAAGTTAGGCTGATGAATTGCTAACGGTCGAAATGCGTAACACGAAAACTTTTTCAACTTTATCATACAGTTTTTACAGTATATGTTCTGCAAAATATAAGGGACAAATTTCCGAATAAGTTGCGTTTTATCAGTAAATTTGCCAAAATTCATATTAATTTTTATTTTGTATTAATTTTTCTTGAGTACTTTCAAATATTGCGCAATTCGTTTTCAAGGATTGGTTTGTGTGCATGCACGTAACTGGATTTTAATTCCGTCATTCTCAGGTTTACATGGCATCAACTTCAATTTATTGTGACGTCTTATAAATTGTTCTTTGCAAGGATTGTCCTGTGTGGAGTTCAAACTGAAATTCCTAGGCACGTGTGGAGGACATTCCAAAGTATTTTGTAAGAAAGAAAATTATATAAAATAAAATTAAATAGTTTTCATCTTTTAACCGATAAAACAAAACAACGTATTGAGAATTTTGAAATATTTAAATTAAAAAAAAGTGACAGACAGAAATTATCCATTATTTAGCAAAACATGTTTGAGAAAAGTCTCCCT
>OZ010615.1:22423679-22466179 GCA_963932145.1 Acanthosepion lycidas | reverse complement strand
ATATTAAAAAAATGAAAGGCAGCAAGTTTTCCTGTTTTTCATACCATTTTTTTTTATGGTTGACTATTTACCCATAGCTGGGACCACCTCCGGTGCTACCACTCCGGGTCAGGGTGGACTTGGGAACAACAGTAATTAAAAGGTTGTTCCACGTTCCTCGAAACCTCCAATCTCCCAATCAAACTCCAAACTGTAAGATGTAGTTTATCATCAGACCCAGGACTAGAATTATCCTTTGATTATCCAGAATGCCGTTGACAGCAACGAGGATTAATCCCGGGGAATATGTTGGATACACGGATATAGTCTACAATGTTAGGTCTGAACAAAAACGTTTAATGGTTAGCAGTGAGGCTATTTACCTCGTCTCCTTACTGAACCGGGATGTGACACGAGGACGGGTTTATTGTGGGGAATCCAAGCGCGTACACCCGATCCAAGGACAAAAATTCCCCGAGCCGCCGTAACTGTCGGTTGGGCTGGCCTCGGTGGCAAGCACCGATCCCTCTCTCTCTCTAGTACAATGAAGGGTGCAGCCACCGGCGGCTGTTTCCCTGGGCTGGGCACCTCGAGGTATTATTTTCTTCAGTTGCACCTCTGTCTTCCGACGGAGCTCAAACTGGGTCGTACTCTGCCCGAAGGCAGAGGCGCAGCTGAACGATGATAAACGCTAACTGGCATGTGCCAGATAAATATGCTTAGAGGTAAGTAAGAGTGTTCGAATTCTGATCGGGTTCACTTACATTTACCTTTTCCCAAATAGACTTGGGAAAGATATAAATCTAACCCATCTACCAGCTATCGGTTAAAGAAAAACCGGAAAAGACTAGTATTTTTAGTTGTGGTTGGTAACCACTGTAGAAGACTGACAAGTTTGAATTCAAAGCGAAGCCACATTAGAAAGACCGTTAGAAGTTGGATGCAGATATTACGGTGAATTTAGAACGTGTCCCTCCAATTGTTAATTCCGAACAGCTATCCATTACACTACACGCATATCCTGTTGATTCTGGTGACTTTCTGAGCATAGCTTAAAAGTGGTACAAGGCCGACAGTATGAGGGACCGTAAGATTTTCTAAGCGTAGCTTACATGTGGCACAAGATCAAAACTGTGGGGTACCAAGTGAGGCGGGGACTCACTACTCAGTCGTAATTGTTCTCGCGATACAAGCTTGCTAACGATAACACCACTCGAGGTGCTCCAAAATAATTTTCTAAGCGTAACTTAGATGTGGCACGATACCGAAAGAAGTGGGTCACCTAGTGCGGCTCGGATTCATTACTTGGTCATAATTGATCTAAAAAGACAAACTTGTTAACCATTACACCACCTCGAAGTACCCATGTGAATATATTACGTATGTAAAATAACCAATAGATTTCCACAATTATAGATGATACCATACCATACAATTATAGATGAGATTGTTTACGACGAGAACTGTTGAACACAAACGGACATAGGGTTAAAATAAGAAATGAATGGAATGAATGATGACTCATGGATTGTATTTTGGTGAAGCTGATATCGGTGTATGCTATAAAGATCGGGGTAACATGAAAATTGGTACCACCGATGAGAGAGGCTATTGTGTCACAAACTATGTGAAAATAACTTTGACCTAGCGTTGACGTTATTTTAACAAAAGGGAAGTTTTTCTTTTAGAATAACGAAAATTTCTTTTCACCTATAATCCATGCAAATACAGATTTTGTGTAAAACAAGAAAGTCAAGAGCAGGTTTCCAAACGGTTTAATTAATTTAATTACTTAATTAATAGCTCGTTTAGTATTTGCTACGTGTATTTTTAATGGAATTATTTATTTTTATACATATTTTATACATATTCTTAAATTATACATATTGTAAAAATCATTTCACCCCCAGTAAGGTGATAAAGCAACTCTTATGCAAGAGTTTACTGACACTGAAAGAAAATAAATGATTATAAGAAAAGTCAATAAAAAGAACAGAATTCAGACAGAAGATAGCGAGTGACTTTCCATTTAAATGTTTTTATTAAGAAAAAGATGTGAGAAACAAAGAAAAGATTACTGAACTGTTATGTAAAATCAGTCCTCCTATATGGCAGTGAATGCTGCACAATTTCCTCACAGATGAAGAGACTTGAAGCAAGAGAAACAAAGAAAAGAGTACTGAACTTTTATGTAATATCAGTCCTCCTATATAGCAGTGAATTCTGGACAATCTCTTCACAGATTAAAAAGAGACTTGAAGCAATAGAAACAAAGAAAAGGCGAATGACATGTTACGTAATGTCAGTCCTCGCATAGGGCAGTGAATGCTGGATAATCACACAGATGGAAAAACGTCTTGAAGCAACAGAAACAAAGGAAAGAGTACTGAACTGTTATGTAATATCAATCCTCCTATATGGCAATGAATGCTGGACAGTCTCCTCACAGATGAAGTAAAGACAATGCAACAGAAATATAGTTATACAGACAGATTCTGAGAATACCATGCACCAAACAATGACGATGTTCTAGAGAAAACGGAAACAAAAAGGATACTTATACTCAGCATCAGATAGCTGAAATTTCTAGGACATAATGAGAAAAGAAGGCTTGGAAAATTTGGCACTCACAGGACTTATTGGAGGCAAGTAGGGCAGAAGAAAACTGCATATTCTTCCTAACGACCTTTTGTAAATGGACAATAAAACTGTGTTTCGGGAAGAGAGCAAATGTCAAGATTTACGAAGACCTACAAAGAACAGGAAATTGTCGAAAGCAAAGATCACCAAAGTTCTGAAAAAGATGAAGAAAAAGAAAGAAATGTTTGCTCAAAGCTGCATGGGACATCGGTAAAAAATTTAATTTTTTAAAGTGTACATTTTATTTTATCGTCTAGTAATATGCCAAAAAAAAAAAAATGAACTCCTTTAGATTATAAAAAAAAAGAAGAAAAAACTGGGAAACAAAAAATGTTTTCCTGAATTTAATATTTCTGATAATGAAGTCCTTCTTGAAGTATTCCTTCAATACTGCTTCAAGTTTTCATTCGCTACATGTGGTTATCATTTTTCGTTCTTTTCTCTTTGAGAAATTTGCATGGAGACATAGTATTGCTTTTGGATTTTTCCCCTTGTTTTAATTGCGGGTAAATACTCCGGGAAATGATGTAGCTTGGTGAATCCAAGAGTTAGCACTGAATCATTTAGACCGGAACCCTGAATGGACTATAAGCAAATGGTTGGCAAGTGATGATATCTGTTGATCCTTGAGAATGACCCTGGCTGTTTAACATGTAGTGGATGTGTTAATTATATGGTAAATACTTGTTGAAAATAGGCTGCGTGATACATTAACGATTTCCACTAACATCAAAATAAGATACAAAACTCAACGGAATGATTTCAAAACATAACAATTAGATTTATTAATGTTTGATGTACATGCATACGATCTGAAAAGGTAGGACAGAGTCGTGTCCCTTTGATTTGGTAATATTTGTACCGGAGTTCATATTAAGAAGTAATATTGAACTTGTAATTTAGAAGAATAAGGTTTTGAATTGTGATTTCTAAAGTTGGTAAAAGTTCAGGAGTGATTTCAGAGGTTGATGAGTGAGTGCATTGAGTTGTTTCGTGTTAAATAAATTTAACTTTGCAACTTCAAAAGTATGAGTAACGTGGAGTAGTTTAGCGATTGGTTATCCGTCACGGAGCTCACTGGTAAATTTGTGTTCGTGCATATTATTTATTTACATTCCTAGTCACGTGTGTGGCTCGCGAACAAATTTCAAGATTTTGGGCGGTATTTTGTGTTTAAACACGTGTGCGTAGGCGTTGTTATGACTTTGTGATATATTGGCCAATCAGAAGCAATTATTGTAAAACTTGCGCCTGGAGCCTGGATTGTGTTTAGCTTGCACAAAAATCTATAACTAACATGAAAATGTAAATTAGAAATGTTTTTAACATTTCTTGTCCAATGAGGATGTAGTGCACACAGTCATTGGTTCTGATCCACTGGCATATGGAGGTTAAGCTCTATAAACATTTAATCAGAGGCTCCAGATTTGTTTATACACTCGATCAACCGAAGGCTGCCCAAAGCTACATGGTAATCTTCTAAGTGTAGCTTACATGTAGCACAAAGCCAAATGTGGGGCACCCGATGAGGCTCGAACTCACTACTTAGTGTAATTGTTCTCGCGAGACAACATTGCTAACGATTACACCACGTCAAGGTGTCTCAAAATGAGTTTCTAAGTGTAGCTTACATGTGGGCCCCAGGCTGAATGTGTGGGGCACCCGTGACGACTCAGCGATGATCAAACTCACTACTCAGTCGTAATTGGTCTAGCGTGACAAGTTTGCTAACCATTACACCTCGTCGCAGTGCTCTTGAAATGATTTTCCAAGCTATGATGTGCCTCAAGGCCGAAAATGTGGAGCGCTCAGTGAAGATTGAACTTACTCCTCAGTTTTAAATGATCTAGCAAATTTGTTAATCATTACACAACGTGCCCTTAAAATAATTTTCTATGGGTAGTTTATTTGTGGCACAAGGCCGAATGTGTGGGGTGCCCGTTAGTTTTGGACTCACTACTCAGTCGTAATTGATCTAGCGACACAAGCTTGTTAACTAGTGCACTACGTCCAGATGCTCAGCCTGAGTCCATATTCAAGAAAGAGTTCAGCTCAAAATTCCGTGAAGGTCACTGAATACGACTTGCCGGTAATCAGAAAAACCGAACAAGCAGGCAATAACAATAATTATTATGTAAAAAAAATTTTTTTTTAAAAAGTCAGCTCCTGCATAGTTATTGGCAGATATTTGTTTCTCTAACCTAATTTCAGGCTCGGATTTAGGAGGCCCGGATATCCGCACTTCTCGAGCAAAGTACAGCCACTCATTCCATAACTGGTTACCGTTCCTACCATATGGTCGCTGAACGAGCAGATCGCTAAGTGAGGAGTTACTTGCATTATTTACATTACTCGGGCAGTTATCCTCATCGCTTTATTCACGTTTCGACCGTTGTACGCTCCAGACTCCTTCATGGGATTGAATTTTTTGAACCGAACCCTTTATTTCGTCCACCGGGGTAGACTGTTCTGGTTCCACGTACCATGCCTCTTCCGGATGTCTCGCTTATTTCCCTTATTCAACTCTCCAATTTTTTTGTTTCACCAATGTGGCCTGGTATTGAACTCACAATTCTTGGTTTCTAGTCACTGTATCTAACCAACGTCTTTATTCAGTGGGCCATGTGTCCTTGAGGATGTGTATCTGACCGCTATTTCAACCATAATACTGTTATGGGTTTGTGAGAACTATACTTCCACTTTTATGTGATGCGTCACTTGAAGACATGGCAATCATGACCCTTTCCAACTTCCATTCCCTTGCAACCCTTAGATTTTCCTGATTCTAAGTTTTCTTTCTGTTGGCATTTTTTAAAAGAATTTCTTGTTGCTTACTCGTTTCATGGAATTCTCAGTATCCTTCTGTAGAACCACATTTCTGCTACCTCTAGTTTTCTCCTCATCCGTGGCGAGATTATTTAGCATTCACTGCCATATGAGAGGATGGATATCCCATAGCAATCCAGTTTCGTTTTTTTTTTTTTTTTTTTTTGTTTCTATCGAGTTTTGCCGTTTCTCAGCACCTTGCTTAGATTTTTTGGAATCCTTCTGCCCAAAGAGAGTTCGGATTTCGGTGTTGCATTTTCTATTCTCTGTTAAAACGCTTCCCAGATATTTAAACTTCTGCGCCTCCTTGATGTTTATTGTCATTTTCCAAGCGTAGCTTAGATGTGGCACAAGGCCGAAAGTATGGGGCACCTAGTGAGGATCGAACTCACTTTTCAATCGAAACTGATCTAGCGAAACAAGCTTGCTAACCATTGCACCATGCTGGGGTAACCCTGCTTGATGTTTATATCTCCAATTTTTAACTCTCATCTCGGCCATACTCTGTCATCTTGCAGTTGATGGTTAATATTTTTCCCTTGCTTTCTTCTATCGCCCTGCCGAGGAGGTCCAGCAGTTTTCTTTTCGAGTTAACCATGAATAGTCATTGTCGTCTGCTACTACTGCTGCAACAACATTTATTGTGGTTTCTGGCATATGTTCACTTCTTTCCGAGTCCCTACCAGAGACCTAAGGTCAGAAATGGCATCATGCCATTTTTCACCGAGCAGTTTCGAAAAAAAAAAATCACACACATTTTACAGAGATAAAGCCCTTCGTAAGTTGTGGGCTGAACTTGTTTGTACAATTTTATTGTATTTCTTTAAATCATTGGCTACCAGGGATTTCTTCAAAGAGTCTATTGGAATATTTTCCCATCAATCCGATTGGAAAAGATTTCAAAAGACTCATTGAATGTTGTTGTTGGTGGTGGTAGTATTATTAGTGGTAGATTTTGAATAGAAGTGCTTTTTCTATTGTCATTTTGTTATTGCTTACTCGTCTGTCCGTATATCCTTCTGTAGAACCACATTTCTGCTACATCTAGTTTTTTTTTCCGTTGGGAAATTGTCCGAAATTGGTTGCCTTATAAGAGGATATATATCCCATAGCAATCCAGCATCCATTTTTTTTTTTTTTATAGAATTTTTTAGTTTCTCATCACCCTGTTTAGATTTTGGAATGCTTCCTTTGTTAGTCCAATGAGAGTTCGAAACTCGGTGTAGCATTTTCCCTCCTCTGTTAAAACTCTTTCCAGATATTTAAACTTCTGAGTCGGCTTAATGTTTATATCTCATTCATTTTGGAATAAGGTTGGTTGATTTCATTTAGCGGCATATCAACATCTTTATGGGTTATTTAATACCGAAATCTAAATACTTGAAAACAATTTTATGGCTTCACCTCAATGTATTTTTTTTTATTATTACTTCTACCACTTTTACGTGTTTGGAATAGACGCCATGTTGTTTTTAAGCAGTGGGTATTACGTCTATCGTTCTGTTGACTCGAGAAATCTGCGCCTCTAACCTATGTTGATTTGGTTTGGTTTAGTTTGTTTTACGGCATAACAACTGCAATGGGTTATTTAATGCCGACAAAATTTTTATTGCTGCTAATATTTTGTTTTGTTAAAAATCTATTTATCGTAATATTTTTTCCTTCAAAAAATGTATTGCTGGTAATATTTTTTTCAAAAAAGTATTGCTGGTAATATTTTTTTCCTCAAAAATGTATTGCTGGTAATATTCTTTTTTCCAAAAATGTATTGCTGGTAATAGTTTCTTTTCTTCAAAAAATTATAGCTGGTAATAATTTTTTACAACGTATTTCTGGTATTAAAGCCTATTTTTACACTTTCATAGTATTTTATCCCAATTTCGGAGTTAACTATTTGCCCATAGCCGGAACTCTAACAGGTGCTACCAACCTGGGTCAGGGTGGTCCTGGGAACACTAGGAATTAAGAGTTGGTTCCACTCTCCTCAAAACCTGCTGATCAGAGGCCTTGCTGCTGTACGTAGTTTATCGTCTTACCCAGGACGCGGATGTAGTTTATCGTCATACCCAGGACGACTAACCTATGTAGAAGAAACGGATCAAACGATATTTCCTAGAAAAAAAACAAAACAAAAAAAACCCCCAAAAAACACGCAGATTCGAACCCTGTCAAGGACAAAAATCTTTCCCTAGTCCCCACGACCACTGTCACACTGGCGTCAATATCACATCGACCCCCGTCTTTGTTAGTGCAATTAGGAAGGGCTCGAATCCCTGTAACCGGACGCTTTATCCCATCTAAAATAAGAACGACAATTTGCTTACTTCTGGGTCGACATAGAACTCTTGAGTAATGGTCTTGTTAATAGTCATAGTTTCACAGTTAGTGTCCCATACTTTTGTCCTTGTACCACACTTAAGTTACGCTTAGAAAATCCCCATTTGTTGGCTGATTTTGTTTAGCGGCATATTTTTATACGCTTATGGGTTATTTAATACCGAAATCTAAATATTTTGAACGCATTTGTATGCCTACAACTACAAATAAAATTTATTGCTGGTCATTTTGTTTTAAAATTGTAGTCCTGGTAATTTTACTATCTGTAGATGTTGGGCAGTATTTAGGGATCTTTTCTGTTACCCCCCCCTCCAAAAAAAATAAAAATTTATATTACTAAAATTCCCACTAATTCTCCCAGAGCGGGGACTTTCCATTACACTCCGATTAGGTTAACCTTTGCAATCACCTCAAATGTGTGCGACTCAGGTACGCTATTTCTATATGTGGGGTCTGCATTCACGCTCATCCCGATAAACAAGCAAAAACAGATTTTTGTCTATATCTCTGAGATGAGGTATTATGATTACTTGTACGATTTACATTATTTGGTAATTATCATATGAACACCGGTAAAAAACGGTTGCTGAGATATTAGGTTTATAAGTCCCCAAAATTCATACACAGATGTCCTCAGGGACACATGGCCTAGTGGATAAAGATGTTGGTTAGATCCAGTGAGGTAGATCCAAAAAGTTGTAAGTTCAATAATGGTTGCAGTGGAGAGCCAAAAACTTGGAGAGTTGAGTTAAAGGGAAATAACTGAGAGACCTGGAAGAGGCATGACACGTAGAACTAGAACAATCTAACCCGGTAGACGAAATAAAGGGTTCGATTCGAAATTCTAATCACCTGAAGAAGGCTGGAGCGTAAAGCGGCTGAAACGTTGTGATTGCGGCAGTAAAGATGATTATAACAGTCCGAATAATGCAAACATATTTTTTTTAATTTGTAAAAAAATTCTTGTAATACCTCAAATCATCCGTAGTTACGAAATGAGAATAACTCCTTGATTTTTGGTAATTTTTATTCTGAGGGTTGTACTTGGACTCAACGGAAAAGGGTGGGGCAGTAATTGAGCAGTACTAAAAGTAAGAACAAGACGAGATATCTCGAGCCATGGGTAGTGAAACGAGAAGCGTCTACCCCGTGGATTGAATAAAGGGTTCAGTTAGGATTTTTTTATAGACTAGTCGAATCAGCGTACAACTGATGAAGGTGAGAGGGTTCAACGACCGAAACGGTGTGAAAACAACAACAAAGATGAGGATAATAGCCCGCGTAGAAATACAGGGTGAGATGGATAAATTGTCGTCTAAATGACACATAACAGTGACATCCTACTTTAACAGATATATTTATCAAAATTACACCAAAATATCTTGAAATACTAAAGAGTAACTTTATTCAATAAAACCGCTTTTGGCTTCGACCAAACGACTTCGGAATCTCCTGCAACTCTTCTGGACGGTCTCCTTGTTTAAGTTTGGGAATCCTGCCATATTCATTGCCTTCAGTTCATCTTTGGTATTACAAGGAGTTTTTTTGTCTCTCGCTCAACTGCGCCCCGCATATAATAGTCAAGAGTGTTACAGTCTGGAGAGTTAGGTGGTTAGATGTAAGTAGTAATGTAATTGCATAAATTGTCTGACAGCCATGACTGGGTTCTCCTGCTTCCGGCATGAATGCCAAGCAGTATAGTAAGCCGTTTCCACATTCCTGGCAGAGTAAATTGCGTCATGGTTCTCTTTTCCTCACAGACGGTGCCCAACTGACCCAACTATAGTGTGCTGTCGACAAAGTAAAAAAAAACAAAAAAACAACGCACATGCGCGAAAGTAAAAATATTTAGCCATCGCAACCTGTAGTGTAAATAAAGACAACTTCTCATCCGAGAAATTCAAGAAGAAATTACTGTTATTGTATATACTCATGGTACCCCAGTAGATAGGTCTCGCTTTTAGTTTGGGGTTCTCAAAGAGAGTATTTGTAGTTGACTCGCAGATAGGTCACACTATAATCTAGGGAGTTAAATCGCCCTTTTTTAACATAAATATAACTAATATTTGTCAAATAGATAAAAAAAATATCCCATAAAGTGTTTCTGATCAGAATTTCGCTGTTCACTGTAATAACCTAAAAATTGACAAATTTGACAAAATCGACCATTCTATTGGTAATGAGAAAGAAGAAATTTACACAATATCCAGAGAGAGAGAGAAAGTGACTGATGAATGTATGTGTGCGTGCAGAAAAATATATTGTTTAATGAGAGGGTGCTGAAAAGTTGTTCCTCTGTACTACTTCCCAAATTATGATTAAATAACCAAACATCAGATTTTTTTTTTGGGGGGGTGAGGGAAGGTTTCTTGTTTTGGACAAACTTTTCAGCACCCTTTGTATAAGTGTTTTGTAGGCATATACCATATATACTCATGGACAGATCGTGCCAGTAGCTAGGTCGCACCTTTAGTTTCGGTTTGTCAAAGTGGGTATTTGTGGTTGACTCACGGGCAGGTCGTACTCTAATCTGGAGAGTTGCATGGCCCTTCTTTTAACGTAAATATAACTAATATTTGTCAAAGATTTACCTTTATTTAAAAACTTTGCTTATAGATATTAAAACATAAGTAAAGTGTTTATTCATTTCGATAGAGTTTTTAAACTTTATCAGGCCTGAGATCCAAACAGTCTTCTTCGTCATCATCATTGACATCATTATCATCACTGTCTTCGACATCATCAGTGTCGTCATCATCATCATTGTCTTCGTCATCATCATCACGGTCTTCGTCATCATCACTGTCTTCTTTGTCATCATCATTGTCGTCATCATCACTGTCTTCATCATCATCATCATCACTGTCTTCTTCGTCATCATCAGTGTTTTCATCATCATCACTGTCTTCTTCGTCATCATCACTGTCAAACATTCTTCTCCTTTGTCCATCATTTACTGTGTAGTCATCACTGGCCATTCTATAATAGTCGTTCATTTCAACATCAGTTATGTTCATCTCAATCCTCATCATCTGTCTATTCCATGCTTGAACCAATTAAATCTTCATATATCACATCATTTTCAGTACCATCTTTGATACTCATCTTGTCTACTGAATACGTCAGTCTACTTCAAGTTCTCTATAATATCGAATGGATAGGTCGGTTTGGTTTGGTTTGATTTGTTTTGTTTGATTTTTACAGCTGGTAATATTTTTTCCTTCAAAAATGTATCACTGATATTTTTTTCTTCAAAAATATATTGCTGGTAATAATTTTTCCTTAAAAAATTTATTGCTGATATCAAAACCTATTTTTCTACTTTCATCGAGTTTTGACCCCAGCTTCGGGGTTAAATATTTGCCCATGGCTGGGAC
The DNA here is from genome assembly GCA_963932145.1 of Acanthosepion lycidas. Classification (NCBI taxonomy): domain Eukaryota; kingdom Metazoa; phylum Mollusca; class Cephalopoda; order Sepiida; family Sepiidae; genus Acanthosepion; species Acanthosepion lycidas. The sequence goes on along the minus strand of OZ010615.1, from coordinate 22,455,020 downwards.
CCTAACAGATACTATCACCCAGGGTGAACGTGGGAACACCAGCAATTAAGAGGTGGTTCCACGCTCCTCAAAATCTCCTGATCAGAGGCCTTGATGTTGGGCGTAGTTTATCATCTTACCCGGGACACGAATAGGTCGCACTGCCGATTTTTATCGAAATTTTGGTGAAAAAAAGTGTGAACTATCCTTGGTACTTGGTACTAACCCTTACCAACCGATATATCAGGAACATCCTCAATATCAAGAGGCCAGAAGTCGATTCCAGCGATCAACTGTGGGACAGGACCAGACAAGCCCCAACTAAGAGGTGTTGTTGCGGTCCTATGTTGACCAAGGAATCAAGAGGCATAGGTATAGAAGAAAGACATTTTATTGAAAAGATTTTTTGTTTTAAATAAGCGCGATTAATCATCAATTAACGTTAAAATAAATTTTCTTTTTTTTTCCAATACTTTCTGTCTGATTCGTTATAAATATTTTTATTTGTTTATGGTTAAATTTTTTGAACAATTTAATTTATAATTTCATTCTTATTTATTCATTTCTTGCGCCAAAAATCTACAACGCGAACGTTTATTAAAAATACGTTATTTTTTGTGTTTCAAGTTTTTTTTTTTTAAACCTCCCAGAATTTTTTTTTTTTTTTTTTACAACACTTTGTCGCGTATTGAAATCCTTACAATATTTTAGTATCGTCACTGAACCTGCTCATTTGAAACTCTTCCTACTGCAGTGGTTACCAAACTTTTTTCTCTGGGCTGCATTTTCGAAATGAAAATTTGCTCGCGCCCTACCAAATTTTATGTGATAAAAAGTATATTTAAAAATTAAATAAACAGAGACAGTTAAAGGGAAATAACAGCGGATTCAAAGTCAGAATATTATCATTGATAACTCTCTCCTCCAATTTGCAGACACTAGTTACTATATTCTTAATGCTTGATATAATACAAAAATATCACGATGATAAAATCAATTAGTAATTATTTATACTGGGACTCATGCATGCAATTAAAAGTAATCCATAATAGTATTTTGAATTTTGAAATCATATTTATTTTTGGCATATGAAACTTTTGAAACTGTTTCTAAATCTTTTGAATGTCTTTCAATTATTGTCATTATATTTTACCAGAATGAAATATATAAAAAAATTTAAAGAAAAGATATGCAAAAAAACAAAAAACAAAACAAGAAAAAACAATATTTCATTTTTATTAAATAAGTATTTGTTATTTTAATCATTAAGTTGTTTTAAAAACAGTGGGAGAACTTTGTATGCTAAATAATGAAAATTTAATTTCCCCCCCCCCAAAAAAAAAAAAAAATGAAAGAAAATTTATTGTACTAAGCTACGCACCCTAGTAAAACCAACTGGACTTTTTACCCACTTACCTGTTTGCTCTTCTCACCAAAATTTGGTTTCGATTGGTCGAAGTATGGTTATTTTAGCGGGTGTGGCGGAGGGACGGACTAACAGAAGTCAAAGAATTTTATATATACATAGATAGGTAAACCCAGAAAACGTTTTCATAAATGAATTAATTAAACAACCCTACCTGACTTACAGAATTCCCCAAATTCACCGTATACTTCATAAATTTATTCATTCAAACCCAACGCTACTCACATTCTCGTTATCATCCCAAAATTTACTAACCACAAAAATTTAAATCAATTTTTGTACAAACATATCAAATAAATTATAATTAGCACGTGCCACCAAAATGGCCGGGGTACAAGTTATTTGTAGTTTTTTTTTCTTGTGAAAAAAAAGCTTCAGTCCCTTTCCAGCAATCTTAACGTAACTTCTCTGTGTCTTTTCTATAAATGCTATCATGGTAATTGTTCTAATGAACTTTCCTCTATGGTAACAAATTGTACATATGGGAACTACTTAGGGTTACATAGAGACTTTGAGGTATTATGGTGACTTTAGTAAAGTGGTCAATAAGAATGTGTTGGCTTGGTGTAACGAATACTGCTGTATGTTGGGTCAGTAATTGTGGTTTATTTTGGTTTAGATTTTGTTTTACGGCATATCAACCTCAATGGGTTATTTAATGCCGACAAACTTTTTTATTGCTGGTAATATGTTTTTCTTTAAAATCTATTTCTGGGAATATTTTTCCTTGAAGAAATCTAGAGCTGGTCATATTTTTTTCAAAGAATGTATAACTGTTTGTATTGCTGGTATATTTTTTAAGTATTGCTGATAAATTATCCTTCAAAAATTATTGCTGGTAATAATTTTTTTATTACAAAGTTTTTCTGGTATTAAAACCAAGTCTGGCTGTTAACTATTTGCCCATAGCTGGGACCCTAACAGGTGCTACCACCCCGGGTCAGGCTGAACTTGGCGGATGTAGTTTATTGTCATACCCAGAACGGTCAAAAATTGTGGCTAGATAAGTTTAAGATAAGACAGATTGAAGACTAGCCTTCCCCTATCCCAACTTTTGGCCTTGTGCCACATTTTTATATGGAACAAAAATAAACAGTACTTTCCCCTATGATACACATGGGAACTAGTTAGGACTACATAGAGACATGAGGCATTATGGTGACTGTAGTAAGAATGGTAATTAAGAATGTATTGTTTTGGTTTAAGGAATACTGTGGTATGTTTGGGCCAGTCATCGTGTCTAGCTAAGTTTAAGAGAGATTGAAGACCAGCCTTCCTCTATGCTCACTTTTAGCCTTGTGCCCTTTTTTTCTATTTTCAAAATAAATATTTTCTAGAAAAGACACAGGGAAGCCAGACTTTATGAATTTATGCGCAATACTAGATATGAAGCCCCCGGTATTCGTCTTAAGGTCCTCGACAAAATCGAGACGGATATGCAATATGATAGGTCCTGATCTGGCATCTCGTCTACAGTCGCTCTCTCACAGACGTGCCGACGCTCCCCTCTGTCTTTTCTACAAATACTTTCACGGTAACTGCTCCAACGAGCTACTTTTCGTTAGTTCCCAAACTGCATGAATTTAAACGTGCTACTAGGTCGGCATCTCAGTCCCTACGTTTCATTGTCAAAACGGTTAAATCGTAGCTGTCTCTTCTACTCCAATAATTTCATGTCTCGCACTTCCCGTCTGTGCAACTCCCTTCCTCTTACTTGCTTCCCTGATAGCTATAATCTCCAACTATTCAAATGCAATGTCAATCGACATCTCCAAATGCCTTGATCTAATTCCCCGTCCTTCTGTTCAGCTTTTCCTCTATCACTCCTCTTTTGTGACACCTTGCGTGTTAGTGGCACTCCTACTTCGCTTGGAGTGAAATGCTTAAAAGGGTTGGTGGCGAGGTCTCGTTATTTTACAGTTTAATTGCCTGGATGTAACCGTAAGTTCTATTCTAACAGTTTCTTCTCTCGCACTTCTCACTCGTGGAACTCTTTTCTGGTTTCTAGCTGTCCAGTCAACTTTGATTTTCAAAAACTTAAATGCAGTTATCCTGCATTCTATTACGCTGCTTGGGTGTGAAATGATTAAAAAACAAAAAACAGAAAATGCCCAATGTTTTTTTTTTTCTTTAGTTACTCGTGTCTCGCAGACGCATTGTTGCATGTCTGCCGATACTCTATCGCTATATCTATGGCAAATGTTCGGATGAGCTCCACTCTTCAGTGCCACTAGTCCAGACTTTTCCAGCGAAGACCCGCCTTGCTACATCCAAAGAGTTGAATCATTCACATTTCCCCCATATTCCATTGGTAAGGAAGACGTTACACTCTGGAAGCTTCTTCCCAAGAACAGCTTCTTTGTAGAATAGACTCCCGCGTGAATTTTTCCCTGACCGAAATCTTACCCTCTTCTAACCTAGGGGTCAATCGTTATTTATTCTCCATTTCTTCGTAATCTTCGCTTCCTATTTCCTCCTCCAACGTTCATATTACACACACATAATTCAGCTTGAATGGCTCTTGTGGCTTGTATTGGGTGAATATCAATATTAGAAAAGTATAGATCAATTCGATATGTCCCCAGTAGTGTTAACGTTGGGGATTATACACTTGGGACGGGGCTACAGGCACGCGTGTCTCTTACTAGACTTCCACACACGCTACAATATTTGTCTATATTTTCTCACATAGTAACATATGTGAGAAAACGACATTATTTTTGCACCAACCTAATAATAATTATCAAGTTAGTTTTTACTACTGTACCAAATTCAATTTTTATCGGGTTTTCTTGACTCTTGAAAGTTCGCTGAATTGATACATCGTTGTATTTGCCTGGGGGACAGATGAATAAATGATAACTGTTAGGGTTATATTACAGTACTTTTTAAAAATAACAATCCTGGTGACAATCCTTAAAAATAAAAAGAATTTTCTTACTTTGTCAACACAGTAAGGAGACATGCTATTCATTCGTTTTACGTCACTGATCTCGAGAAGACGTTTGGATAACCGAAGCATATCGTGCATAAGATTTCGAGAAGAACAGGAGTGAATTTCTTAGTAGACTCCTAAAAAAAAGTCGGAAAAAAAGAAAGTACTTTTGATCATTCTTCTGACCAGGAAAGAGTATTAAAAAAAAAAAAAAAAAAAAACGAAATCAGGTAAGAATTTTAAATACTTTTTTTTAAGTGACGGACTGTTTTTTTTTTTGTTTTTACGGAGTGAAGTTTTAGCAGTCCCACGTCCAACCGGTTTTGAATGTGTATATATTGTAATGTCTGTTTTTGTTGCTGTCGTCTTTTTTATTAATTTCCAAGTTTGATTGCCAGTCAAGAGTGCATCCTATCCTGCTCTCTGATCCATAGATAGGGGGAAAGTTAGATTCGTTTTTTCCAAGGTATTTGTGTTAAAAGTGAATCTCTAACCATAAGAGTCAGAACTAGAATTTGACATGATCTCTTTTTACGCAACAATTAGCACCACGCCACACACTCGTTTTTTTTTTTTAAGGTGTGTGTGTGTGTGTGAGAGAGAGAGAGAGATTATTTACTTGTCTTCGTAAGTCTGTCTCAAGGCAACGTTCTTGTGGTGCTTGTTGTGTTTCATGTGAATCTCTAACTTGATTATAAATGCTTTATAAGACAAATTTGTTAATTCTAAAGGTAATCACCTGGAATATGCGTGCGTGTTTACCCAGCCCCCGAAAACAATATTTTACAACAGGTCGGCTTTTTCTTCCTTCTCTGTGCCGTGTCCCTTCAAAATATAGGTGATCATGGCTCTCCACAATATCCTCTCCTTTGTAGCTCTTAATAAATGTTGTCCTTTTGTTATTTCTCCTCAACCCTGTTCCGTTATCCATTTACTAAATTGTTTTACCTCTGTCTCTCTTGACTTCAATTTCTCCTGTGAGCATCAGATTCTCCAAACCCTCTTTCCTCACTATGGGACCTAGAAATTTTATCTGTCTTCTTTCTTCTGTCTTCTCTCTTCTTCTTTCTTCTGTCTTCTCTCTTCTTCTGTCTTCTTCTTCTCTCTTCTGTAGTCTTCTTCTTCTTTCACCTTCTTCTCTCTTCTCCTTTCATCTTCTTTCTTCTCTACCTGATATTAAGTATAAATTTCCTTTTTGTTTCCATTTTCTCTTTATCGTTGTTCTCATGTTCTGTCCATGCTATCCTCAGCATCCTTCTGTAGAACCACATTTCTGCTAGCTGAACTCGTTTCTTCACCTTTGAGAAGATTGCCCAGCATTTCGCAACAAAGTCTATGGTCAATCAAGGTGCCACAAAAAGAAAACTGGACGCTAGATCAAATGTTAAATCAAACCGGGGGTTAAATCAGATATTAAGCTTTTATCTAACTCTCTCATAAAATGAACATTTTTTAGATCTGTTTTATCTCCAAAGATTCGCTGAAAAAAAAGAGCATACCATGATGAAAAAATACCCCAAACTTAAAAAAAAACAAAGTTTTATCGTCAAAATCTTTTATTATTAACTGGAAAGACTAAAAGATTTTTTTTTTTATTATTAAATGATATTTTTTGATCCTTTTTAAAACGTTCGAAATTTTGTCTTTCATGCGTCAGCGGTGACCGTAAATTAGTATGAGGAATTTTAGCGCCTTTTTGCGGTGAGAAACATTGATTTGGAAATTCTTGCAAAAATCAGATACTTTTCGGATTTTAATAAAATTTTCACGCCTGATTTACAAATGAATGAAATTATTTTAGGAACGTTTCTTTTTAGAAAATATTGTAAAAAAAAAAAAAAAAAAAATTACATCTATTTCTCCCCACTTAATACAGTGTAACGCGGATATAAGAGAGTTGTCGGGACCGGAGAAGAGGTCTCTTATATTAGGGTTTCTCTTATATCCGGGTTTGGTCTATTTTATACATTAACACGGGCTCTAATTTGGGACCAGAGAAAATCTCTCTTATATCCGAGTTTCTCTTATATCCGGGTTACACTGTATTATGAAATTTTGAGAAATTCATTTTTGTAGAGCTTAATGTTTATATAAGTTATAAGCCACAGTACCTAAAATTCAATAAAAAATTAGATTCCTTAGAATATTTTCCCAATTTTTTAAGATTACTGGGTAGTTAGAAAAAAATTATAAAATAAGGCGTTCACGTTGTATTTGTCAAGTAATTTTTACATTTGTATGCCATCTACATTTGTATGCCTTTTACATTTAAATTTCAAACATTACCGATAAATCTATTAACAACCCATAAAAACATCCACCTCCGTATTAAAAAAAATGTTTTTCTACGATATTTTAAACTAAAAGTAGTATTTGTTTTAATTCAGATTAATAAAAGCAATTTCTTACAACATACTCTCCTACCAAGAATAGGAAGTTGTGGAGAGTCAGAAGGGACATGCAGGACTGGTGCAAGGATTTCATACCTTATTCCCTGAATCTATAATAAGTCTCCCTCTCACACTTTCATATGTTAGAAACATTGATTTGGAAATTCTTGCAAAAATCAGATAATTTTTGGATTTTAATAAAACTTTCACGACTGATTTACAAATGAATGAAATTTATTTTAGGAACGTTTCTTTTTAGAAAATAGTTGCAAAAAAAAGAAAACAAAAAACAAAAAACAACATTATTTTACATCTATTTCTCCCCACTTAATTAATATTATGAAACTTTGAGAAATTCTTTTTTGTAGAGCTTAAGGTTTATTTATAAGTACAAGTCTGTGAACAATTTAAATCATCAATTTTTTTTTTATCAAACAGGGCCCCCAGTTACAGAAAATCTGCCCTAAATCGTAAAATAAAAGATATAATAAAATTTTTAAAACAAAAGTAAGACAAATTATTTAGAATATTTTAATTGCTTTTATGAATAATTATGAATAAGAAATGTTATGGATACAATTACCTTAAGAAAAAAGTTTGTTTTTCGAAGAATAATGAATTTTTACAAGAAATGTTTTCATTAAAAAAAGAAAAAAAAAGAAACATTAACTATTATAATTTATAGTTTTAAATCTTTTAAAATTCCGTAATAATTTGTAGCGATTAGATGATATTGTTACTAAGTAAAAAATTATATTCACTAATCCTAAATGAAAAAGCTTACTACAATTTAGCGACCCCAGCCCCTAGTATTTTAAAAAGAATATTTTTGCGTGTATAAAACTACCGGTTTTTGTAAATACGGACACTCAATCACGATATAATCAGAAAATAATAAGAGCAGTAACTATAGTAAATTTAACATTTATTGGTAATTTTTTAACGTTACCTCAACAAGCCACAGTACCTAAAATTCCATAAAAAATTAGATTCCTTAGAAAGAATATTTTCACAATTTTTTAAGATTACTGGGTAGTTAGAAAAAAATTATAAAATAAGGCGTTCACGTTGTATTTGTCAAGTAATTTTTACATTTATATGCCCTTTATATTTATATGCTCTTTACTTTAAAATTTCAAACATTATCGATAAATCTATTAACAACCCATAAAAACATCCACCTCCGTGTTAAAAAAAAAAAATGCGTTTCTGCGATATTTTAAACTAAAAGTAGTATGTTCTAATTCAGATCAATTAAAATTTAAATCAGTTATCTCCAAATAAATTTTCAGAAAGTATATTTTATTTTTGAAAGACTTTAGAATGTTTTTGTCGATATGGCCGATTTTAGAGATTTACAAAAGCAATTTCTTACAACATACTCTCCTACAAATAGGAAGTTGTGGAGAGTCAGAAGAGACATGCAGGGCCGGTGCAAGGATCTCGTACCCCACTCCTCGAATCTATAATACACCTACAAGCGAATCTATGACACGTCTCCCTCTTATACTATTACATTTCAATTTTCATATGTTAGTATTCATATAAAATACAAATTTTATTGTTACATAATTATGTATTATAAACAATTATTTGTTTAACTGCAAGATTCACTTTGTACAATGCCCGGGGGCCACTCGAGGTAGAAGATTGAATATGCAATATAGGTGAACAATTCCAACCACAAAAATTGAAAATAAATACAATGTATCTAAATACAAATTAGAGACATGTCATAATAGATCATTCCATCGTAAATAAATCAACAATGTTTTGTGGCAATTTTTAACAACGACTTGAGATTTTTCTGGTTAAAAAGTAGAATAATTTTAACACATTCAAGATTATGGATAAAAAAATTTTCATATTGTGTTTTTTCAAGACTTAGCAAGAGCAAAACAAATTCCTGGATTTGGACGAAAAATAAAAACGCCCCCCCCAAAAAAAATGATATCAAAATCAGCGAAAATTTTTCATCCTTTAATTAATAGTCAGTTGTACCTAGTTTAAAAGTTTGTAACATATATAGATGTAGGTAGAAAAAAAGCAAATGATATAGTGAGGCTCACAAAGCACTGCTCGGGTTCCCAATGACGCTTAACACCCCGTACCGGCAAATGACAGTTCAACAGCATTGTCACAGATAGAAGGCAACATTAGTCAATAGTGTTTAGTTTCCAGTTTCAGTAAAAACTTTGTGAAAGTGTTTAGCACCCCAATCCCCTCCTGGCACGCCGACATCACTTTTGTTTGATGATTACTAAAGTCAAACATGGCTATATATTCATTATAAGAGGCACAGATTTAGTTGTATAACTGAGTGACCTCAAATATTTTGTAAGATGATATCATCTTCAATAATAAAATAAAGCCAGTCTCGCGTAAACTTTAAAAATATTGTGTGACTCTTTTTCAGTCGCTCATTTTCGCTGAGTTGTAGATTTTTTCCTCCTCCTTCTTCTTACTTCTTCTTCTCTGTTCTTTCTTCTTCTTTATTTTCCTTTCTTCTTCTCTATTCTCTCTTCTTCTTCTCTCTTCTTCTTTCTTATTTTCCTTTCTTCTTCTCTCTTCTTCTTTCTTATTTTCCTTTCTTCTTCTCTATTCTCCTTCTTTTTCTTCTTCTCCTTCTTTTTCTTCTTCTCCTTTCTTTCACCTTCTCTCTTCTTCTTCTCCTTTCTTTCACCTTCTCTCTTCTTCTTCTTCTTCTTTTACCTTCTCTCTTCTTCTTCTTCTTCTTTCACCTTCTCTCTTCTTCTTCTTTCACCTTCTCTCTTCTTCTTCTTTCACCCTCTCTTCTTCTTCTTTCACCTTTCCTCTTCTTCTTCTACTTTCCTTCTTTCTTCTTCTCTCTTCTCCTTTCATCTTCTCTCTTCTTTCTTCTCTGTTCTCTCTTCTTTTTCGTCTGTCTTCTTCTGTCTTCTTCTCTTTTCTTCTTCTTTCACCTTCTTTCTTCTTCTTCTCTCTTTCTTCTCCTTTAATCTTCTTTCTTCTCTGTTCTCTCTTCTTGTCCTTTCTTTTTCTTCTGTCTTCTTCTTACACTTTCTCTCTTCTTCTTCTTCTCTCTTTCTTCTTTCATCTTCTTTCTTCTCTCTTCTTTCTTCTTCTTCTTCTCTCTTCTTCTTTTTTTCTCTCTTCTTTCTTCTTCTCCTCTCTTCTTCTATTCCTTCTCCTGCTACTCATTCAAAGCGTAGACAACCATGGATCACGAAGAAAAGAGACTTTTAAATTTAAACTTAATTTTTTTTAACATACGTGTTTATATGATGGCATCAAAGTCTAAACGATTCATTTAGTCTATTTTTCTGATATGTTTATACTTCCAGCATTTTTGTCGCACATTGTGATAATAGAAGATCTGCCAATATCTGTCTCTATTTCTGAGATGAGGTATTCTATTTATTTGCATTATTTACATTGTTCAAACTGTTGTCCTCATCTTTATTGACGTAGTCACATCGTTTCGATCGTTGTGCGCTCCTACTTTCTTCAGATGAATGGACATACGGCCCAGTGGATGAAAGCGTTCCTTGGATCCAATGACTTGAGTTGTGAGGCTGTGCTGAACAAATACTCAGAAAATTGAGTTACAGGGAGATAACTGAGACACCCAGAAGAGGTATGACACGTGAAACTAGAACAATCTACCCCGGTGGACGAAATAAAGGGTTCAGTTCGAAATTCCATTCACCTGAAGAAGGCCAGAGCGTACAACGGCTGAAACGCCATGAACATGGCAATAAAGATGAGGACAACAATGTAAAAAAAAAAAAAAGATGAAATGTTGTAAGGATGTAAATTTATTGTGTATGATCTAGCAATCAAAGCACTTTCTATATACTTGCGCCTTAGTAATTTTTTTTCTTTTTCATTAGAGCTTAAGATTAAGGTCAAACTCATTACGCTGTGTAACTAATGTATTAAGTGTGTTATGTTTTTTATATAATCTTTTATTTAAATTTCTTGAAATTACTTCAATGTTGGCATCTCCACTAATTCGCCAACCCCCCCCCCAAAAAAAAAACGGCATAGCATGTTGAAGAAAGGCCCTAAATTTAATAAAAATATAGTTTTATCGTCAAGATGTTTATGTTATTAAGAGGAAAGGTCTTTTTTTCCATCAGGGTATGCTCTTTTTTAGCAAATTAATAGAGATAACCCCTTCTATGTATCTCTTGTGACAATTATTACAGGTGATAGTAATACTTATGTCAAGTGTAGATACATTCTTTTAAATAGTAGCTGTGATAAAGTTCGTGGGTAGAACAATATATTTTGATTCGTTGGGTTTTTCAGAAAGAATAGCTTTTCATATTTGAACTATTTCTACAGGCCTTTTGTTTCATGTTGAATATAAAATAATCAGGGTATTGGAAGAGCTTAAAAGTATTTTAAATGTATTTCTCATTTCTATTTAAACACTGAGGGCTGCATATTGTGAGTGTTCTTAAATAAAATCCGGAAAACCATCGGATTCTTTTTAAGAGCACTCAGATATGTTGATATGGTAACAATAAAAATATGCGATAGTTTTTAGTCGTTTATTTGTGGTGAAGATTGAGTTTTAAGCTATTGCCACGACCATGTAATATCATATCTGGGTAAGACAGAGCATTGTTTGTTTTCATTTCATAAGTAAATGCTATCATATGTTCAAACTTGTTTACTTTATCTACAAGGTCAGGTAAATTAGTTTCGCGAAGATATATCAATAGATTTTCATCAATAGATGGGAAGTATGTTGATTGATCAGGTAAAAATATTCTGGAAAGAACAAGATTAAAAAAAGTTTTAAAAATATATGCCAGGGCGCCTTGTGCCACATTTTGTATTCGTACAAATAAATAATGTCCCCTCCAGACATGAATTGCACATATGGGAACTTATTATAATTTTCATAGAGACATTGAGGCATTATGATGGCTACTTTAACAATGGTAATAAGTTGTGGTATGATTTTTTTTTTATTACTAACATTATTGTATTTAGTATCTTGTAAATAGCTTACCATATATTGTAAATACACATTGGGGTTTAGATTTTAAATTGTCTTTTAATTCCCCTCTCCCTACAAACATAGATTGCACATATGGAAACTAATTCGAACTTCAGAGTCTGACTATATTTCTGAGATGAGGTATTATGTACATTATTTACATTATTCGGACTACCATCCTCATCTTTATCACAATTTTCCCTCTGAAAGTTCTTCACTGCCTTAACCGGGTATTGAACTCACACTCTTTGGGTCTGTCCTCAAGGACACATGGCACAGTGGATAAAGGCGGAGAAAGGGGGAAAATTAGCAGGAGATAACTGATAACTGACATCCATCAAACATGGCACATGGAACTAGAACAGTCTACCCCAGTGAGCGAAATAAAGAGTTCAGTTCGAAATTCCAATCACCTGAAGAAGGCCGGAGCGTACAACGGCCGAAAGATTGTGATAAATATGGCGACAAAGATGAGGATGGTAGTCCGAATAATGTAAATAATCTAGCTCGAACTTTTTAGAGATTCTGAGGTATTATGGTGGATGTAGTAAGAATGGCTTGTAAGAATGTCCTGTTTTGGTGTAAGGAATATTGTTGTATGTTTGTGTCAAGGATTATGGTGAAGTAAGTTTAATTACAACGCAGAAGAAGACCAACCTTTCCCAATCAGAAATTTCCTTTTAAGACCTTCAAAATAAACATGAAAAAAATCAAAATATTAAAAATATTTTAATAGAGACAAATATTCAAATACGTATTTTAATTATCGGCTTATATTATAAAATTTATCTATTTATAAACACCTGTTCTTGAAGACTATTTTAATTACTTACATAACTTGAAAAGCAAAATAGTTACCCATTTTCAATTTTTAAATTTTACAAACTTTTTAACTAATTGGTATCTATTAAAAAATCAATTTTCAATGACTGTGGTTAAAGTGAAGAATGTTTTACCGCGCTAATCGATTATTAAGTATGCACTAATCGAATTTTGGTATATAAGTTTTAGCGCGCTAAACTTTTCAAAAAGACCCACCCAGCATAGTTTTTTTTATAAACCTCAGGTGGAATCTGTGGAATGATTAATAAATGCAAACGTGTTTGAGCAGCCTTCTGCAACAGGGATTGGCAACCTTTCCGAGCAAACAGACATAGCCGGGAATGGGTAGAATTATATAATAACATTCAGGGTCGATGAGGACATCTGAAACACAGTTCTTTTAAAACTTACATTCAATTCGTTTATTACTCGAGAAAACTCAAAACAGGATATGTTTTTATTCAAAGGCTGCTCGGAATTATTTCATAGCGGTGGGAAAACCCGGATCGGTCATATAGAACAAGGATTGGCATAGTAACTGCATCTCTAGACTATTTGAAAGCGTGAACAATGTTTTAAGTAGACTTACTGTTAGAAGATGACATGTACTTTATTTTGGGAAATAAAATTAAATTTTTATTAATACGTTCCCTGCTTATCTCGGCTATTTGAACCCTTACATAATGCCATCAATGTTTTTGGTAGAGTCACCATTAGAAATTGCTATAGAAGATGACTTCGGTTTTATTTTGGTAAAAGAAAAAAAGATTTGTGGGACTGACATGCACCCTCCACAAAAAAGTAGGGGTAGAAAAACGGCACTGCCTAACTCCTTCCTCTCCATTCCCCATCTCTCTGTCGAGAAATGATTATACCACAATTCTCACTTTGATCAAAAGTTACCGAATAAAGAAACTTCCCATTCAGACCATTTTTTTAATTTCATATGTTTTCGTTTTTAATATTTTTTCTCTCTTGGTTCTCTGCAACTACTTCCTAGCTTTTGCCTGAACATTTTATTATGTTTTTTTATGCTTGTATGAAATATTGTTCATGTAATTTTAATTTGATTGGGTCCATGGTATTTATCGTCGTTTTTTCGCTAAGATTACTACTACCTGGCGATATGCAAATACAGTTTAAAGAATTGCTATCCAGGTTTATACGAAGTTAAAAGTTAATTATTTTATATTCTTGCATCCCACCGTGCGCACAAGTATGGAAACATGTTTGTGCTGGTGCATCTCTGAGCCGCATCTCGACTCTCCAGATGAGTTATCTGTAAGAAAACTCGTTCTTTGAGATAATTTATCTGAAAGACAAACCGGAGATTTTTTTTTTTTTTAAATAGGAGTAGTTAGACAGTATTTACATTATTCGGACTATTGTCCTCATCTTTGTCGCCATATTTATCACAACGTTTCGGACACATGGCACAGTGGATAAAGGCGTTGGCTAGATCCAGTGACAGACCACAAGAGTGTGAGTTCAATACCCGGTTAAGGCAGTGGAGAACTTTCAGAGGGAAAATTAGCAGGAGATAAATCAAACATAGCACGTGGAACTAGAACAGTCTACCCCAGTGATCGAAATAAAGGGTTCAGTTCGAAATTTCAACCACCTGAAGAAGGCCGGAGGGTACAACGGCCGAAACCTTGTGATAAATATGGCGACAAAGATGAGGACAATAGTCCGAATAATGTAAATACTATACATAATACCTTATCTCAGAAATATAGACAGACTCAGGAGTAGATAGGCTCCCCATTGCCCGGTCCATACTCTCCCCACTTTTCTTGACCAAGGGTAAAGGCTCTTACCTTGTTTCCTGATCAGTAATAGGATCTTGGGTATATGTCTATATTTGAGTTGTGAGTTCAATACCTGGTTAAGGCAGTGGAGAACTTGGAGAGGTGAATTAACAGGAGATAACTAATAAGTGGCATCCATTAAACATGGCCCGTGGAACTAAAACAGTCTCCCCCCAGCGAGCGAAATAAAATCTTCAGTTCGACATTCCAACCCCCTGAAGACGGCCGGAGCGTACAAAGGCCAAAACGTTGTGATAAATATGGCGACGAAGATGAGGACAATAGTCCGAATAATATAAATAATGGGATTTTGGTTCTTTTACTTTTCTCTTGCTTTAATATTGGAGCTGTTATGAATTTCTTGTAATATGCATGGATGGTGGCAACGTCTCTTAATACTGAGGGTACCTAGTTGGCTGTTATTTGGCTGCTGTCCTCGACTGATAGTTAGGTACCCGAATTCTTGCGTAACGTCTTGCGGGACTGCTCTGATCAACATTCGTGTACCATCAGGGTTCTTGCGGTCCCATTTCGCGCATGGAAGGGTGTCGCTGCAAGCACCTCCGATGGACAAGCCCGAGGTCACACTATGTTGCAGTCTGCCCCAGTTCCCTTCCTGCACATCTTATATTAGACAATCGACTGCTACTACTACCTGAGACCTTTCCTTACCAATTGTTGTGGACCCAGAATAGGTCCGGAAGAAAACTCGAACTCAGCAATTTAGTGAAACATATTATGAACAATAATACGACCAGATCGTGAAATGAAGATCGTTCTGAACAGGCTCACTTCCAGATCCTACCGCTTTCTGATCTTCATCAGATATCATCAGTTCCCAAATAGGCATTTATGCAGATAACGCTACCATTTACTCCTGTCTCAATAACAAATTCGTCAAAAGTACTTTGAATATTGTTGCCACATCTGGTCTGCTGCTCTTGCTATATATTTAGAGATTCTTAATAAAATCCAAAAAAGAATCAGCAATGTTATTGATCCAAGCCTCGCATCTCTTCTTCGGTCACTTTCCTACAGTCATAATGTAGCTTTTCTGTTTCTTTTCTATAAATACTTTCATGCTAATTGTTCTGACGCATTTTCATCTGAGCAATTATAATGAAAATATTTGTAGAAAATATACAGGGAAGCTATATTATGGCATTAGGAAAGTGACTGAAGCCGAGATGCCAGGTCAGGACCAATAATATTGGTGAGCACCAGACCATATGTGGCAGCAATATTCTAATCATGGACGAATAGTAGACTTATAAATATGCAAGATAAATTTCGGAAAGGAAAATTGTCTAGCACGACACAGTGAACCAGATTTCTTAACAGCAGACATAGCAGTTGATCCAGTATAATCTTTCCACTTCATGTCAACCAAGAATTTTGTCCTGAGAAGACGCAATGAGTCGCTCTTCTGGAGGTTAGCATTAGCCATGTTGATGGAAAGCAGAAAGGGATCTCTCAGATGATTAATAGAGAGCAGTTTGATTTTGGAGTCATTAAAACTTAAAAAGCCATGCTTTGCTCCAGTTAACAACAGACTGTAGGTCGTTTTGAAGATCAACCGCCAATTTGACTTTATAGAACTGATCAGTATAGAGACAAGAGTAAATGGTTGTGTCATTAGCATAGATATCAAGTCAAGAGCTGATGACAAGCTGATGAAACTGGGAGTTGGTGAAAATTAAGAACTATGTAGGCCCAAGGATAAAGCTTTGAATGACGTCTGCATTAATGCAAAAAGATCTAGAAGAGTGGCCATTCAAAGACAGCTTTCATTTCATCTAGAAATAACATAACTTTAAGAAATCCGATATGCCAAACCCTGTTGAATGATTTTGAGATATCCAAAACGACAGCCCGAGCTTCACCATTCTTATCTAAAGCTTGATACACTCTTTCAGCAACACTCCTTAATACTTTAGTAATTAACCTAGAGAAGCGAAAGCCATGTTGTTTATTTGAAAGAATACTCTAGGAGGTGCTTGACCAGTTCAGAATTGATTAGAGACTACAGTACTTATATATATAAAAAAAAAAAAGGTACAAGGATAATAGACTGAGAGTTTCAAGGATCAGACTGTTTGCCTGAATTCTTAAAAACCGGAACTACAGAAGATTATTTCCAACAAGCAGGAAAGCGGGAAGCAACCAGGTATTTATTGTAAAATTTAGAGAGAACAGGATCCAGATCAGGAGGACATTTCTTTAGGATTATCGCAGGAATACCGTCATTAATGAACTACTAATTTTTAGATTTTCTGAAAACAGCGAATCTGGTCAGACTGAATCAGTTCAAATATTGGTTCGAAGACACCATAATTTTTCAACTTGAAAAGAAGAACGTCGAACGGTTTCTCGATGTCAAAAGCAACAGCCATAGATTCCCCATTCTTACATTATAGCTTGATAGATTCTTTACGCAATAATCGTTAATATATCTGCAGTTGACATAGAGAAACGAAAGCCGTATTGCTTGTCTGAAAGAAAACCCGGCGTTGTGAGATGCTTAATTAATTCGGTATTGATTAGGACCTCTAGTTGTTTGCTTTAAAAAGGTAAAAGGCTAATATGTCGATTGTTGGAAGGCTCAGACTGCTCACCTGTGTTGTTAAAGACAGAGAAAACAGATGAGGATTTCCAACCAGCAGGGAAGCAACCAGGCATTTACTGTAAAGTTTAGAGAGAACAGGAGCCAGATCAGGAACACATTCCTTAAGGACTATCGCAGGAATACCATCATTAATGAACTGCTAATTTTGGGGTTTTCTGAAAACAGCGAGTTTGATAAAAAATACTGGATCAGTTCAAATATTTGTCCAGAGTCATGCTAAATTTATTT
Organism: Acanthosepion lycidas; assembly: GCA_963932145.1. NCBI lineage: Eukaryota > Metazoa > Mollusca > Cephalopoda > Sepiida > Sepiidae > Acanthosepion > Acanthosepion lycidas. Next base: position 22,437,810 of record OZ010615.1, on the reverse strand, counting down.
TGATTTTTAAAATTGATAATTTCTTGGTGTGAATTAATATTGGCGATATGACTGGAACTCCAGTAGATGATTTCCAATAAGCAGGAATCAGCCATGTATTTATTGTAAACTTTAGAGAGAACAAGAGCACATTTCTTTAGGACTATTGCAAAAATACCATCATTAATGAACTATGTTGTGGAGTTCTCCTTCTAATGAGGTTATTAGAGGGAGAACTCCACAACATAGTTCATTTAATGAGGTTACTATAAAGTTAGTAGGAAAAGTTAGCCTCGGGGGAACAGTGATATAGACTGTTCTACCAAGGATGTGACTGTTCACAGCTCTTGTCGAACTCTCTACCCTGGGCAGAGAGGAACCCGAACGAGGCTGTGCAGAAGGGCAGGGTTTCGCCCGGGGAGGTAGACAAACCCGTACCTGTTTTTTGCGGGTTCTATGGGGATTTCTTGGCCGAGCCTACGGGCTCAGATGTCCCACGTAAAACTCGGTCTTGTGCCACATTTACCCGGGGGGGGGGGGGCTAATAAATATCTAGAGTGATATAGACTGAACGCTGGTCAACCAACACACAGTCCCAAATCGTGTAACACACTTCTGTTCAATACACTATTTATCTGTAACCTTTTGTTTTGTTATTTCTTAACCAATCTTGGCAACAACAAACTACAAATTTTTAGGTTTTCTGAAAACAGCGAAGAAAATACTCATGAAATTTGCTATAAAGTGGCCCAGTTAGAGTTTTAATATCTGTGTATTTATTTTAGTGGAGAACTATGGTCGCCCATATTCTGGGGGAAATTAATACTTAGAAGAAGAATTATGTTTTTAAATAACAAATGGTCCCGATGAATGTCACAAGAAATTTATGGTTGGCATTATTTCAAGATGATTAAATTTTGGATTACGCTTAAATGATAAATCATTTCACTAATCTGACTTGTTTTCCTTTTGAACATGAATTTAGTTGTTCTCCACAAAACGTTGTGTGACAAGAACAAATTACAAATTATTTAAATACTATCATGTAACCTGTTAATTAAAAACCAAAATCAAACAAGTACGAAAATACGGCACCGAAATCCGAAGATTCATTGGGATTGTGAAAGATTCCTCCCAAAAAGCTGAGCAAAGTATTAAGACATACACACTCTATTGCAACGTAAGACAGAATATATCACAACCTCCCCTGAACCATCTGAGTTGAAGTCACTATAATATCAATAAGTCAATAATACATCCATCAAAAGAGTTAAGGACTTCAAATATCTTGGATCTCACATAACATATTCCCAAAAAGATTTCAACATCTGCAAAGCTCTTGCATGGGATAAGCTGCTCGGCCCGTTTATGATCAAAGTGTAGTATCTGTGCTTTGTGATCATCCGGGCTGGCTTCTGTCGAACTCTCTAATGCAGAGAAAAACTCGGAGGAAGCTTTGCCGAAGGGCAAGGTTTCCTTCGGGGAGGTAGACAGGACCTGAACCCGTCAAGGCGGGTTCAAAGGTCATATTTTTGGCCGAGCCTACGGGCTCCCGGGCTACCCACATTAAACCGGCCTTGTGCCACAATTAATCCTCGTGGGTGGATTAATAAATAATAAGCTCTTGCATGCGATGCGTGTAACAAACTTCACAAGATTTAGCGCTTGGACCTTCCATTCTACTTAAAAGTCCAAACCTTTTGAACATTGATCAAACCAGTCCTACCGTATGGATCAGAAACCAGGACTTTTATCTATTCGTCTTGAAAGACGACTGGATGGAACATATACACATTTACTTAGAAAAAGTCCAGAACATCAGTTGGAGATGCCATGCAACGCTTAACACGGAGAACTGAGACGAATCTCTCTTAAGTTCAAACTTTATATCAACATTATTATTTCTGGTTTGTTTATCAAATTCTGGTTAGATATAAATCCACTTCTTCTCTCTCCAGATATGGTTTAATTAGTAAGACTTGTATCGTTAAATCATTATTATCAAAGACGATTACAGTTTGCCGACCGCTGCTACGGTGCGGACATGGAAATCACCACATACGTACTCCTATGTCTTCTCACGAAAATTGAATTTCCCAAACACCATAGTTTGGGACTCATGAAATCTGGAGACAGAAATACAGGACTTTGCGCAAGAAATTTCTGGTTTCGAATTTGGTTCTATCCAACCAGTTGTAGTTGGTATTCTTTCTTTAATGTCTTCTTGCACGGGATGCGTGTAACAGACTTCACAAGCCTTACATCTCCCCCACCCTTAAAAGTCCAAACCTTTAGATCACTGAGTGAACCAATCCTATTCTATGGATCAGAAACTTGGACATTATCTGTTCGTCTTGAAAGACAACTGAATGGTACATAGACAAATCTACTAAGCATCATGAGCTGATGTTTTTTCTATGTAACACTTAACACAATTTACAGAGACCAATCTCTTTTAAACTCAAAAAAATGACGATTACAGTCTGTCGGACACTGGCACCGAGCGGGCAAAGAAATCTTCTCATCCTTAGTCCTATGACATCGTTCAACGAAGTGTCTTCTCACGAAAATTAACTTCCCCAGACACCATAGCTCGGGAAACAGGGTTGGATATTGGGATCTGGGGACAGCAATGCAACACTGAACAGTATGGAAAAGGATTGTCAATGGAGTTCCGAATGGCCATAGGGAGGTCGAAGGCTGATGATGACCTGTCTCTAATTTGTATTTAGGTTCATTGTATTTATTTTCAATTTTTCTAATTGAATTGTTCACCTATATTGCATATGATACATTATTGTAGATAATTAGGTTATAATAAAATTTTTATTTTATATGAATTTCTACCTTCTGAAAGAAAGATAGATATGAACAGACTGAGATAGATAGATATGAACAAACTGAGGTAGATGGATAGATAGAAAGGTAGGTAGGTTACTCCTATGGCATCTTTCTGGAAGTGTCTTTTCACGAAAATAGACTTTCCCAGATACCATAGCTCTAGACACAGGGTTAGACATTGGGGATCTGGGGACCGCAATGCAGGGCCGAACAGTGTGGAAAAGGGTTGTCAATGGAGTTCCGGTCAACCAATGGAGGTCGAAGGGTGATGATGATGATGATGATGATGATGTCACGGGAAAATTTAATTAGAAATAAACAGAACACTGCAATATCGGTCCTCCCATATGGCAGTAAATACTGGGCAATCTCTTCACAGAAAGAGAGACTTGAGGCAACAGAAATTGTGTTCTACAGAAGGATACTGAGAATACCATGGACTGAACATGTGAGCAACGACGAAGTTTTAGAGAAAATTAAATCAAAAACGACATTTACAGTTGACACCAGGAAGAGACAGTTGAAATTCGTGATATAGATTAAGGAAAGAATATTGAGGTAGTGAAAGATGCTTTCAAGAAGCCGAGCAAAATATTAAGAAGCAGAAATATATCGTTAGAAACAAAGGAAAGACTACTGAACTGTTATATAATGTCAGTCCTCCTATGTGGCAGTAAATACTGGATACATTTCTCAAAAAGTAAGAGGCTTGAAATGGCAGAAATGTGGTTCTACAAAAAGATTCTTAGAATACCATGGATCGAACATAGGAGCAGCTTAACACCAGAAAACGACGGTTCAAATTCTAGGGCACATAATTGGGAAAGACGGCTTGGAAAATTTGACACTCACAGGACATATCAAGCAAGAGGAAAACAGGGTGTAACCTACCTAACAAGCTTGTATAGATGATTGGCAGAACAGGGTTTAGGGGAGATAGTAAAAAAAATACTAAGAACTACAAAGGACAGGAAATTGTGGAGAGTCATTATCGTTAACTTCCTGGCGAGGTGTGGTGCATAGGAGAAGAAAAAGAAATGAAATTTGGTCCTGTAGAAGGATCCTGAGAATACCATAGGCTAAACTTATCAGTAATGACAAAGTTTTACAGAAAATGGGGAAAAACTAGTTATATTTAAGATCAGAAAGAGATAGTTGAAATGTTTTGGGCACATTATGAGGAAAGAGGGCCTGGAAAATTTGACACTCACAGCTCAGATTGAAAGCGGAGAGGAACAATGGAATCAGAGCATAAAGTAACTAGCGAGCTTATGTAATTAGTTGGCAAAACAGACATTAAGAGAGATAGATTGGTACTAATGATAAATATTTATTGTTTTTAAATTATCACTAAAACTAAAATCATAATAACATCAAAATACGATGTAAATTTATTTTACTTGTATAAAGAAAAACAAAAAAATAAACTTTGCATAAATTCTCAAGGTAACCTTTAAAAGAATGAAGTTGATTTACAATGTTCCGAAAAATGCTTAAAAATTAAATAGAACATTTTTGTCGAGAAAAATACTTTCAAAAATCATTGATAATTAAATGGTACCCAGAAAATGATGCAACGGAAAATTGGACACCGGAAAATTAGCAACAGAAAATTACGTCAACCATGAGCCAGTCGAGACTGTCGGATCTGGCTGTGCTGTCCATTGAAAACGAGCTTACAAGACAAACAGATTTTGACAATGTTATTGACCAGTTTGCCACAATGAAAACAAGAAACATTCATTCTAAAGACCATAGTATCGAATGTCATTCTTTTGTGTATTGCCGTGTTTTGTATTTAGTTGTTCTGAAAGTGAACAGTTGCATTTTAAAAATCTTTTGATTTGAACTGATTATTTTGTGGTATTGGATTTTGTCTTGGGTCATACATGTAAACAGTAACGTACCGATCAGTAGAGTAAAAGTAGAGGTAGAGCATGTATAAAAATTTAGCTACAGCTAACCATTCAGCATAGGGTGAATTGGGGTCATTGGGGTGACATTTGAGCGGACCGCCCGGGTGACGTTTACTCTAGCTACGCCCCTGTATTATGGCTAGAATTTATGAAACAAATTCATCCAAACTTTCATTCCCTCAATGATTCCATATCTAGTGATATAGCAAATACTAAAAGCATCTATAGAAATTCATTGCAAATGATTTTACTATAGGAATTCATTAGAAATGATTTGAATATTAGCTCTTTATAGAACCTGGAATATTATGGCTAGGATTTATGAAACAAATCCATCCAAACTTCCATTCCCTCTAATGATTCCATATCTAGTGATATAGCAAATACTAAAAGCATCTATAGAAATTCATTGCAAATGATTTTACTATAGGAATTCATTAGAAATGATTTGAATACTAGCTCTTTATGGAACCTGGAATATTATGGCTAGGATTTATGAAACAAATCCATCCAAACTTCCATTCCCTCTAATGATTCCATATCTAGTGATATAGCAAATACTAAAAGCATCTATAGAAATTCATTGCAAATGATTTTACTATAGGAATGCATTAGAAATGATTTGAATATTAGCTCTTTATAGAACCTGGAATATTATGGCTAGGATTTATGAAACAAATCCATCCAAACTTCCATTCCCTCTAATGATTCCATATCTAGTGATATAGCAAATACTAAAAGCATCTATAGAAATTCATTGCAAATGATTTTACTATAGGAATTCATTAGAAATGATTTGAATACTAGCTCTTTATGGAACCTGGAATATTATGGCTAGGATTTATGAAACAAATCCATCCAAACTTCCATTCCCTCTAATGATTCCATATCTAGTGATATAGCAAATACTAAAAGCATCTATAGAAATTCATTGCAAATGATTTTACTATAGGAATTCATTAGAAATGATTTGAATATTAGCTCTTTATAGAACCTGGAATATTATGGCTAGGATTTATGAAACAAATCCATCCAAACTTCCATTCCCTCTAATGATTCCATATCTAGTGATATAGCAAATACTAAAAGCATCTATAGAAATTCATTGCAAATGATTTTACTATAGGAATGCATTAGAAATGATTTGAATACTAGCTCTTTATGGAACCTGGAATATTATGGCTAGGATTTATGAAACAAATCCATCCAAACTTTCATTCCTTCTAATGATTCCATATCTAGTGATATAGCAAATACTAAAAGCATCTATAGAAATTCATTGCAAATGATTTTACTATAGGAATTCATTAGAAATGATTTGAATACTAGCTCTTTATGGAACCTGGAATATTATGGCTAGGATTTATGAAACAAATCCATCCAAACTTCCATTCCCTCTAATGATTCCATATCTAGTGATATACCAAATACTAAAAGCATCTATAGAAATTCATTGCAAATGATTTTACTATAGGAATGCATTAGAAATGATTTGAATACTAGCTCTTTATGGAACCTGGAATATTATGGCTAGGATTTATGAAACAAATCCATTTAAACTTTCTTTTCCTCTAATGATTCCATATCTACAATTTAAAAGCCATCTTTTCACAGTTTGCACAACCCCTGGGACGCACCAATTTTTATTTCCCCCAGCAGGAAAATGTTTCCGACTACTTGTCAGTGATGGAGAAAACATTACTTCAGCATTTATCTATTTTTGCTCACTACCAAAATAAAAACTTCACTCAGAAAATATTGCATCTCACCTTCTTCCCTGTTACCGTTTATTCAATTTAAGGTGTAGAGTGTGAATTGGTTTTGCATCTGTTCATTTCGTAGGTTTTACCAAGAGTGAGTGTTCTTCAAAAAAAGGTAGAAAAGCGCGCCAATCAGCAACTGTAAGCTGACTGACTAACCTCAAACTGTCAAGGGCAGATAATCATATCTCTGATTTTTCATATTTCTCTTCTGACGGACTTTATTAAAGCAAATGTGAAGATTTTATTTTGCAACAAGTAATTATAAACAAAAGTAAAAATCTTGTTAGTTTTTCAAACCTTTTAATTTTGAGAGACACTCATAAATATTCATCAGGTTAACTGAAACGTCCAGGAAAAACTATGGAGAATGATAAGTGACGTAATTTAATGCCTAATAAACAAAAGTGAGTAAAAGATGTTACATTTATTTGTAATTATTTTAATATGGGATAAATTTATGTATTTATCTAATTTTTTTTTTTTAGATAATAGAAGGTTATGAATTTAGACATTTTCTTTTAATGTTTTTAATATTTTTATAGTAATGTATGTTGACTCGGGAAAAGAATAATTTTTCAGGAATAGAGATATTTGAAAATAAACACACACATTTTAGATTTTGAATTTTAACTTTCTTCAACCTTTTTTTCTCAACAGACTTTGTTGCCAACTGCTGACAACTACTCCATGACGGAGTTATGAAACCTTTCCAACAATTTTCTATTCTGCTAAATAAATATTTCTTACTTCGACGAAGACAACCGGTAAGTTAAAAAAGAAAACTTTCTTTTATTTATATGAAACAGACTGTTACCGCTGGATGCTGCAATGCCCATATATATATATATATATATATATATATATATATATATATATATATATGCACATTTCACTGAATACGACAGACAAGGTGGTTTGATTTGTTTTTTATACAATTTCTCATGTGATCGTATAATTTTTTTTTTTTTTCGGATGATAAATTATATAAAAACTGTCGAATTGTTCTTTTTATCCGAGTACTTTCGGTTATTCATTTGGCCATTTTCAAGGTTGAAATATATTAACTGTTATCAAGAAATAGATTGTTGTATGTATGTATTCATAATGTTTTCATTTTCAAAACACGGTCAAGATATTGTATCTATGTTGATATTATTAACTATTGTTTTTGTTTGTTTGTTTTTTTTGTTTGTTTTTATCAATAAAGCTTCCATTATTTTTAGCCTTTCTTATGCATGTAGATGATGCTATTATATTTGTGTTGTCAACAAGTATGTTATGAATAGTGTCCAGTTGGTCTCCATGAATATTTAAATGAGTTCTAATTGAGCTATGGCCAGAAAGGTGTAGAGTGAGTCTGCGTGTCAAACATGTTGTAGTATGGCCTATATAATTATTTACGAATATTGATTGATCAAGAATACAATTCCTTAGTGGGCATTTAAATTCGTAAATAATATTTGCCCTATTTAATTTTGTTCTAAGAGGTGAATTATTATTTTTAAATATAAGGTTAGAGGTTTTAAATTTTTTTATATATTTTATCATCTGAAAAGCAAAAAATTATTAGATCACATGAGAAATTGTATAAAAAACTAAATAAAAGCACCTTGTCTGTCGTATTCAATGAAATATGCATGAAAGTAGGATTGCTGCCTAAATTCACACACATACACACACACACACACACACACACACACATATATATATATATGGAAAATATATATATATATATTGATCAATCAATATATATAAAGATATACTTATGCGCATTTTTAATCGCCTTTGCATTAGTATGATTTATACTAGTAACATCTTGGGCGAACATTTTCTGCTGACAAAAACCGGAAAGATTATATTGAATCAATTGCTAAGTCAGCTGTTAGGAAAGTTGATTCACTGTGTCGTGTTAGACACTTTTTCTCGCCAGAATCTATCTTACATATTTATCTATCCACCATTTCATCCATGCATCGAATATCGTTACCACATCTGGTCTGGTGCTTCTGCTATATCTTTAGAGATTCTTGACAAAATTCAAATAAAAATCTGCAATGTTATTGGTCCTAACCTAGCATATCAGCATCAGTCTCTTTCTCACCTCCGTAATGTAGCTTCCCTTTGCCCTTTCTATAAATATTTCCATGTTAATTGTTCTGATGCAGTGATGGGCAGAGGTTTGGTTATGCCCGGGGTCAACTCCTTGATTCTATGCCCCTAAGACTCAAGTGGTTGGGGGGCATATAGGTTCTAGTAGTGAGAAAAGAAGATATTTTAAATATGTAAAAACAGAAGAAACGTGAAATAAACACTTTATTCAAATTAAATATAGTCTAAATTTTTCTTTCTCCCTTTGACTGGATGCCCCATCTTCACACCCAATATGGATGCCCGCGGCTGTTACACCCTCTGCACGCTACTGTTGTGATGACCTTTTCACTTTTGGTACTTTGATTTTACGAATTTAAGTGCAGTTCTAGATGGACAGCTAAGTTTTATCATTTTACTTGAAATGCGTAGTTGTAAACGTAAGTTCTTTGCTAAAAGTTTCTTCTCGCGTATTTATCGATTGTGCTTCGCAACGAAATTTGATCTTCAAAAATGTGAATGCAATGTGAATTGTAATCTTCTTTCTTCTTAATTCTTTTATTGTTCTCTATCGTTAATACTGATTTTTTTTCTCATATGCTCTAGCACTCAATAACCCCCTTGCGTCTTAGTGACTTTATTGCCTTGTTTGGGGTGAAATGATTCAGATTGCTTCGTCGTACATCATATATTTACAAGTAATTCTATTAGTCGGAGTTTTGGATACTACAGACAGCTTTTCCGCACTTCCCATCATTTATCACAATTTCACCTTTGTTTAAAAACTTTTCATCTCTTTTTTTTTTCTTTCTTTTAGACACTTCTTCTCTTGGAAGTACTATGGCCGCTCTTGGTGTTTTTTATTGTCGCCATAATTCGACTCGGCGTCCCGCCATCAAAATTCAACATATGTAAGTATAAACCTGATATTTTAGTCAAACGTAAATCCATGTCTCTTTTCAGCTGCATTTTGTCTTCAGTGAGTCTGTTGCTACTTCACAAAATTTTCGCCATATTTTCAATTGATTTATGAAAGAATTTTGAATTGAATTTTTATATTTTCTGCGCAGAAAGTTTTGCTAATGATTTTACTATAGAAATTGCATAGAGTACATTGTCAGTCATTTTACTATAGAAATACATTAGCCAAGGATTTTAACTATATCAACCTAATTGATAATCATTTACTATAGAAACACACACACACATATATATATAATACACAGTTACATTAGAATATGTAAGTTACTACTACAAAATTGTACATTTTGTTTTGACATTTAATAAACAAGGTAGTTTCTGATGAGACGTTGTTTATTAAACGTCAAAACAAAATATACAATTTTGTAGTAGTAACTTACATGTTCTAATGTAACCGTTTATTATAAATATTTATTATTCTAGTTTTGTATTGAACCCTATTACTCTATTTTAAATGAATGTTTTGAACGTTGAAATGTTATTCTTCATTCTGTTACATTTATATATATATATATATATATATATATGTCTATATTTCTGAGATGGGGCATTATGTTCTTTATTTACATTATTCGGACCATTGTCCTCATCTTTATCGCCATATTTATCACAACGTTTCGGCCGTTGTACGCTCCGGCCTTCTTCAGGTGGTTGGAATGTCGAAGTGAACCCTTTATTTCGCTCACTCGGGTGGAACTAGAACAGTCCACCCCCAGTGAGCGAAATAAAGGGTTCAGTTCGACATTCCAACCACCTGAAGAAGGCCGGAGCGTACAACGGCCGAAACGTTATGATAAATATGGCGACAAAAATGCGGACAATGGTCCGAATAATGTATATATATATATATATATATATATATATATATATATATATATGAAGAATTATAGTTTTAACGTGTGCTATATTTATGGGATAAACTGCTCAATATCAGAGATAGAGCGTATGTAAATATAAATATAAAAGTGAACATTGAAGTCAAAACTCAGAGGCAACAGGCTGTTTCATGCTGGACACAATCATCAGGCCGCGTCAGGACGATTGCGCCTAGCATGAAACAGCCTGTCGCCTCTGAGTGTTGACTTCAATGTTCACTTTTATATATGTGTGTGTGTGTATATATATATATATATATATATATATATATATATATATAAGGTTGGTGCAAACATAATGTCGTTTTCTCACATATGTTACTATGTGATAAAACGACATTATTTTGGTACCAACCTAATATATATATAACATAGAATATTATACTTGATTATGAGCTGTTCTAAACTCCAGCATTTGGATATTTTTTATTTATTAAGCTATATATATATATATATATATATATATATATATATATATATATATATATATATATATATAACCCGGATGTAAGAGAGTTGTCCGGACCGGAGAAGAAGTCTCTTATATCCAGATTTCTCTTATATCCGGGTTTATTCTATTTTGTTTACATTAACACAGGGTCTAATTTGGGACCAGAGAAAATCTCTCTTATATCCAGGTCTCTTATATCCGGATTACACTATATATATATATATCAAAATGAATGACAAAATGGAAAGGATTTTTGTTTGACGCGTTTCCTCCCTTAGGTCTTCATCGGATAAAAAAGTGACGTTTATGTTTGGGGTCAGTTCAGTTATTTGCCATGCGTGATTCACGTCTAGGCGATCATGTATCTTTCGATACATAACTGACGAGATAGATTTTCTTTCTCGCCGGAGGTTACCATTTCTTTCTACAGTAGACCAGTTGCCATTAAAGGATATAGAACTCGGTCTGGAATTCTGACTCGGCTCTCTGATTTCTCAATCCATTACTCCACCGTGCCTCCTCTACGTTTGGGGTGCAGAATTAATTTCAACTTCACCTACCGCGACGCGAATGAGTCCTAACTTTTATTGTCGATAACTCCAAAACGGTATATTTTATCAAATTTTTTTTTGTTATTTTCGAATGAAGCATATACATTTAAACCTAAATGGGACTATTCGGGAATTTTTTATTAGAAACTAAGCGCGGGGCTTGAACTGCAAATTACCCTCGAGATCAAATTAGTTCTGTCACGCTTATGTTTATGTAACTACGTATCAGCACGAAGGAAAGGGAACGCTGACATTTAAAACTTTTGATTGTTTGGGCTTATAGCTAATTTGTGATTATATATCTGCCATGAAAACTGAGATGTTGTAATAAGAACCTGGACGCCATTTTTTTCTGTGGTTGATCTAGCGACTAAAGCACTTTCTATGCATTTTGTCACAGTAAATTACTCTATTTAAAATAGCATTTTTTAAAACTAAATTAAGCCCAAACTCATGACAGGAGCAACTAATACATTTTTTTTTTTTGATTTTTTGGGCTTATAGCTAATTTGTGATTATATATCTGCCATGAAAACTGAAATGTTGTAATAAGAACCTGGACGCCATTTTTTTCTGTGGTTGATCTAGCGACTAAAGCACTTTCTATGCATTTTGTCACGGTAAATTACTCTATTTAAAATAGCATTTTTTAAATCTAAATTAAGCCCAAACTCATGACAGGAGCAACTAATACATTTTTTTTTTTTTGATTGTTTGGGCTTATAGCTAATTTGTGATTATATATCTGCCATGAAAACTGAAATGTTGTAATAAGAACCTGGACGCCATTTTTTTCTGTGGTTGATCTAGCGACTAAAGCACTTTCTATGCATTTTGTCACAGTAAATTACTCTATTTAAAATAGCATTTTTTAAATCTAAATTAAGCCCAAACTCATGACAGAAGCAACTAATACATTTTTTTTTGATTGTTTGGGCTTATAGCTAATTTGTGATTATATATCTGCCATGAAAACTGAAATGTTGTAATAAGAACCTGGACGCCATTTTTTTCTGTGGTTGATCTAGCGACTAAAGCACTTTCTATGCATTTTGTCACAGTAAATTACTCTATTTAAAATAGCATTTTTTAAATCTAAATTAAGCCCAAACTCATGACAGGAGCAACTAATACATTTTCTTTTGATTGTTTGGGCTTATAGCTAATTTGTGATTATATATCTGCCATGAAAACTGAAATGTTGTAATAAGAACCTGGACGCCATTTTTTTCTGTGGTTGATCTAGCGACTAAAGCACTTTCTATGCATTTTGTCACAGTAAATTACTCTATTTAAAATAGCATTTTTTAAATCTAAATTAAGCCCAAACTCATGACAGGAGCAACTAATACATTTATTTTTTTTAAGAACGAAACGTGTCACACGAAAATTTCTTTCTACACATATATAATTCCATCAAAAGAAATATTATTTTAGTCTAATGAAGTCTTTCTAGATGATGAAAATTTTCCACTTTTGCATTCATTTGACGATATTCAGTCACCACCCCCCCACTGGGGCATCATGTGGCACAAGGCCGTTTTTAATGTAGGATCTCCGAGCCCGTGGGCTCGGCACCTAAATATGTCCATTGAACCCGTATAAACGGGTCCAGGGTCGGTTTACCTCCCTGAAAGAGGATCCGCCTTTCGGCATAGCCTTGTTCGGGTTCCTCCCCGACTGAAGGCAGAGAGTTCAACTGAACAGTCGGTCAACAATTGAGCGACTGACATTCATTTGACAAATACATACATACATATGTTAGTTATGTTTTATGAATATGTCCTGAAGATGGTCTATTAGACCGAAACGTCCGACGTTGACATTATATTAACATTGAAACAGCATAATTGCATATTAGGATTTTTGTTTGTTTTTTCCGTATATTTTTCTTTATATATATATATATATATATATATATATATATATATTTGGTTGGATTGATGTGAGTTTGTGACCCTGGGTTACACGCTTTTGCAAATTTGGGGTTTATGTAGATTGCATGTATTGGTGTTATTATAGAAATGGAGGGAACGCAGATGAGGTACGCAGACACACATACACACTTGCTCGTCCGCCGGGACTCATACAGATATAAACATATGTGGACAGTTTGGGATATGACCTATGTATGTATATGGGTGTTGATGTGTCTATACATACACATTTGCATGTTGAAATTCAAAGATTGGAAGTGTAGCGAAAATTTCTTGTGAATGTCCCGTAAATGTATACATGTCAGCAATCAGAGCATTTTTCTATTTTTTCGCTGAATAATATTTCCTCGCATGCATATTTCGCTCAATTAAACTGAAAAAATAAAATCATCCTTGATAATGGCTATATATATGTATAGCCAAAAGTGCTTAGAATTACAGAACATTTGGACAGTTTCTACACACTCTGTGTCCAAAAAAGAAAACACTTGTTCGAACACAAGAAAAATTAAATAAAATGCTTAATCCTTGTCTGTCATTTTTAAGGAAACATTCATAAATGAAGGATTGCTACCTTAATATACAATTGTATGGCAATGTTTTTTTTAGTATATAAATCGCACTATCAAACATTTTTACAGCAGAAATGTATTAGACAATGATTTTCAGTATATACATTGAGAGATTTAGAGGAAAGTGAGAAAGAGTGAGTGTGTATAAAATTATTTGAAATGATTTCTATAGTAAAA
>OZ010615.1:22263679-22418679 GCA_963932145.1 Acanthosepion lycidas | reverse complement strand
TCAAGCCAGACTATGCGAAAACTTCCTCCGTCGTAAATTTAGCCACCCCCACCTCACCCTGACCCGGCATCTATGAAAGTAACTCTATACTGATACAAATTATTAACACCCCACCCCTGCCGATTCTAAATAATCCGCCCTTGATGTTACCATGGAAATTTTTGATTTCAAATCTGACCATACTATTAAAACTCGTAAATTTCAGAAATAAGTCATTCCCAAAAAAATTTCGCTTCAAGATGGAACAGAGCCTACTTTAACTCAAGTTAATTCAAATATTATTTTGAAGTTTTCGGCTCTTGTTTTGAAACATGAGACCTCTTATGTAGCGAGTTGGAATCATATTTTTAAATAAATAATTATATATATATATATATATATATATATATATATATATATATATATATATATATATATATATATATAATATTAGTGATATATATATATATAACATTAGTGGTATATATATATACATATATATATATATATATATAGATAGATAGATAATATTAGTGGTATATATATATATATATATAGATAATATTAGTGGTATATATATATATATATATATATAGATAATATTAGTGGTATATATATATATATATATATATATATATATATTATATAGATAATATTAGTGGTATATATATATATATATTATATAGATAATATTAGTGGTATATATATATATATATATTATATAGATAATATTAGTGGTATATATATATATATATATTATATAGATAATATTAGTGGTATATATATATATATATATATATATAAATAGATAATATTAGTGGTATATATATATATATATATATAAATAGATAATATTAGTGATATATATATATATATATATATATATATATATATAAATAGATAATATTAGTGGTGTATATATATATATATATAATATTAGTGGTATATATATATATATATATATATATATAGATAATATTAGTGGTGTATATATATATATACATATATATATATATAAATAGATAATATTAGTGGTATATATATATATATATATATATATATATATATATATATATATATATATCCCCAAGAGGATAGAATCCAGGTAGAACTCAATGTCCAGGACAGAGTAAGAATATAATATAATATTTTGAATTTGTAGGTCTTGAAGAATATATATATATATATATATATATATATATATATATATATATATATATATATATATATATATATATATATATATATATATATAAAATAAATACTAAAGAGCCAGCAAAACCTACCTAGGTGTCACTTAAACGATTCTTCAGGGTAAGCTAAATGAGTATTACTATTAGTATATATATATATATATATATATATATATATATATATATATATATATATATGCGCGTGTGTGTGTATTTAAGCAGCAAATTTTCATCGAAGCATGTTTGATTAAATAATTTAGTCGTATTATGTTTACTTATTTTAGTTTTATTCCTTTCAAGTTCATGAACTAACTTTTTGCTGGCTGTAGAAAATTAATTAAGAAAAACCGATTAACTAATTGCATTATACATTCCCAATAAATACAGCTTAAAATCAACACCCCAGTCATGGAAACAATTGATATAGTCATAAACAATATCTACAACAATCCATCTCTCCCCACCATTAAAAATTTGTCCTAATATTTTAAGGAAACTACTCTTGATGTCCACTCCAGAAGTTCTTTTCAATGCTCATAAAAATAACATATACGTACAATGCAATGGTGTTTCTATGGGTTCCATTCTACGACCAACATTTAGCAACTTCTACATGACTGACCGAGAAAATAACCTACTTAATATTACAAAAACCATTCCATTTACCTAAGATATGTAGATGACATTCTAATTTTAGGCAAAGGTATAGAAGAAATATTAGGTTGGTGCAAAAATAATGGCGTTTTTTGACGTTATAAATTACGTCAAAAAATGCCATTAATTTTGTACCAACCTAATACGGGAACTACAAAAAACTTTTAAAAATATATACTTAAGTTCACATACGAAATTAATAATGATAATAAAATCCCGTTACTTGATGTATTGATAGACACTAATACTCATACATTTACTACCTCCTCATCTATAAACCCAACCAGCATAAACACATGCACTCTCAACTATAAAAAGGAATGTCTTAACTATTACAAAATAGCTATTATACAAAATATACTAAATTAAAAAATATTAAACTAACCTTCATTAATAATGTCTTTCCTAATTACGTAATTGATGAACAAATTAGACGAGCTATTGAGAATATAAACATCAATAAAAGTGAACATAATACGTCATCAAATAACTCTAAACATATCAAACTACCATACCGTAATTGTTGTGGCCTGTTAGGGGCCAGAAAGAAAGACACAGAAGACAAAGGTAGGTTGAAAAAAGTATAATGAAGATATATACAAAACAATAGTGTTAGTAATAAGTAGATTAGCACTGTGTCTATTACTCCACTCCGCCTCACACTCTGCACTATCGTCCAACTCTCGCAGTTTGTATTTATGAGAGAAGGAAGAGTTCATTATACCATAAGAGGGTTTACCACAACAGTAATCAAATGCATTCTAACTATAAGCAGGAGGAAAAAATTCTAAAAACTCTCATAAGCATTAATATACCCTCACTGATCCAAGTGGAAAAAATGAAGTTAATTATATACTATACTAAATTTAATACAACCAACTTAGTCATCCAAAACAATTCTTCTCCGTCAACTAGCATCTTACAAAAGACCAAAATTGTATACCAATTTAAATGTCCTTTGGGAAATTGCATCTCTGATAAAAATGTTAATACATATGTTGGTTTTACAACGATAACGTTGACGAAATGGCTTACTTTTCACTTGAATGAGCATAGTTCAATCTCAGAGCATTTAAAGGGATACTCGTGTCTACATTCACAGTTCAGGCAGATATTAGTTGAAAATGCATTGGTACTTCATCAAAATAATAATAAGCAAAAACTTTAAATTCTGGAAGCCCTTTATATAAGAGAATTGCACCAAAAATAAAGCCATCTATGAGTATAGCAACAAAGTTCTTAAATTTTTCTAGCAGCAAAGTTTTATATAAAATACTAAATTATCTTTTTCATTTTTTAAATATTAAAATAAAAAAATACAAAAGTTTCCCGCCTTGCATATTCAAATTTGGAATAGTGAAAAAGTAATTTGAGTTTACGGAGCTACTGTATACACATCCTTCGATATTTTAACCTCTTGAAGATGGTTTCAGATGAGATTGAAAGTACTTGGCAAAATAAAAATTATATAGTTTCACACGCCATCAATCGTAGGTACGCATATATGTACTAATTAATACATATCTTTGCTCGGTATAACCGCATTGAGCACTATTATTACATTTACATATCATGCATAAATTTAACAATTATTTATTTGCTTGTCTGCGTATGCACACCAGCACATGCGTTTACACTTGCATATATTTGGCTGTTTCATTTATCCAATCTACAACTAATATATATATATATATATAGTGAACATTGAAGTCAACACTTAGAGGCGACAGGGTGTTTCATGCTAGACGCAATCATCAGGCCTGAAGATTGCGTCTAGCATGAAACATCCTGTGTGTTTGACTTCAATGTTCACTTTTATAAATAAATTTTTAAAATATTACCATGGCTTTCTGAAGTCTCTGATCTGTTAATTAATTATTCCTAGCTCTGTTTACTACATTAAGATCTCAGGATTTATACTCTCCCTGGAATTATCCATACGGATTACCAATTAATTTTATCATTTTATTTTATATATATATATATATATATATATATATATATATATATATATATATATATATATATAAGTATGCATGTATGTATGTATGTATGTGTATGTAAAAAGTCTTACATTATAGCATATTATTTTTATTGTTATTTCTTCTACATCCTTTCAAAGATTTTGTCTCTAATTCAAAGCATCTACTCTACCCAACTATATATATATATATATATATATATATATATGACAAAATAGGGAAAAGTTTTTGTTTGATGTGTTTTCTCCTTTAGGATTTCATCAGACTAAAGTGATGTTTATATTTATGTGACTACATATATACATGAAGGTGAAGGAATATCGACAATTTTAAATAATTTTTTTTTTTTTTTTTTTTGTGTGTGTTTTTATTGTTTTTTTAAAAAATATATTTTGGGTATATAGTCTATCAAATTTCATTTAGTATTTTTTTTCTTTTGTTTTTATCCCTTTTATTATGAAATATGCCACATTGTCATTCTAGAAGATTGTCAGGAAATTTTTGGTGCAAGACTGAAGGATGCTCTGCCTATCATACTAGTTCTGTAATTTACAAACTCAGATGTTGGTATGATACAGACTATGTTGGCAGAACATGTTGCAGGCATATGAAGATGTGTGTGTGTGTGTATGTATGCATGTATCTCTCTCTCTCTCTCTCTATATATATATATATATATATATATATATGTGTGTGTGTGTGTATGTAAAAAGTCTTACATATTATTTTTATTATTATTTCTTCTATATCCTTTCAAAGATTTTGTCTAATTCTGTTAGAAAATACTGAAGAATGAATAGGTATGATATATGAGCCACAATATTTTTTATTCTTGAATATAAAACAGTTATAATGATATAAGCCTACTCAAGTTGGCAGCATATACATAGGCTTTATGGTATTTGAAGACCATAATCGCTTAATTACATAAAAAGGCGTTGGATATGCCAGTAATAAAAGAGTCAGAGTCAAAGATTTTGCATTCCGACTCCACAGCCCAGCTTGTTAGAATTCGCTACAGGTTATCAATACATAATCACTTCTTTATAGTTCCTGAAATACTATCCATAATGATTGTTCTTTGTATTTGAGTATATTTGGTGGCTAGTGCGTGTGCGTGTGTCTTAAGTCGCGCTACAACTGACTCCTTTCTTCTTATCTCTCTGTAGCCTGAGTTGCAAAGAATAACCAAATGGTTACATAATACATGAGATCAAAACATTATGTTCAAGACAATAAGAATAGAGATAAAAGGCTAAAAAATTCATAGGAAGCAGCAATTTCTTGCAAATTCATTTTACGCCGGAAACAAAACAAATCAGTTTAATGAAAATAAAACAACGCAAGCCCACGTATAGGACAAAAAAAAAGAATATTGCCGCCACAAAGAGGCTGGAGCTACACAGTCTTCAATTTCCAAGCATCTTGAGAGATCATAGATCCCCAAAGTGGTGGTTACCACAACTTGGACTCAATCTCAATTACAAGAACCAAGTTTTCACATCTATGCCTGCCATATACTCCCTAAATTGGATTGTGCAATTAGAGAAATTCTACAGAATGAAATGACAAAACTCCATGTTTGAACACATGCTGAGTTTGATCCAGACCTCAAGTGGAATTCATATACACTATATGCTTGGTAAAGCAATTGGATCATTCTATTGCTCCAGGGAAGGCTTGCCGGCTTCTCCAAAGTTTTATCTTTAGAAATGTTAGGGGAGAGTAAATTTGACTAGTCTTTCTTTCATCTTATTTCTCTTGCTTCTTTACACCTAGTAGTAGTAGTAGTAGTAGTAGTGTTATTTTGGGTGAATTTCTTAGATGAAGCCTTGTTATTATTATTCATTTTTGACTCGTCTTTCTTTCATCTTATTTCTCTTGCTTCTTTACAAGTAGTAATAGTATTAGTTTTATTTTGGGTGAATTTCTTAGATGAAGCCTTGTCATTATGATTCATTTTTGACTCGTCTTTCTTTCATCTTATTTCTCTTGCTTCTTTACACCTAGTAGTAGTAGTAGTAGTGTTAATTTGGGTGAATTTCTTAGATGAAGCCTTGTCATTACTATTCATTTTTGACTCGTCATTCTTTCATCTTATTTCTCTTGCTTCTTTACACCTAGTAGTAGTAGTAGTAGTAGTAGTAGTAGTGTTAATTTGGGTGAATTTCTTAGATGAAGCCTTGTCATTATGATTCATTTTTGACTCGTCTTTCTTTCAACTTATTTCTCTTGATTCTTTACACCTAGTAGTAGTAGTAGTTAAATCTAATTTTATTTTCCATAATTTAATAGTATTTTGCATATTGCAGATATTATGACTGTTTTTAATTATTTGTTTGTTTGTTTTTTTTTGTTTCAGTATGGAGACCCTTACTAAAGAAGTTTCCACCATCTTGAATAGCCCTGCAGCTGAAAATGCACTCAGTTCTGTAAAAAATATTCGGAATATGATAAAAGCATTGGATAATACCAAAGACAAAAGATTTCGAAAAATTCTTGGTAGGTGACTTTTTTTCAGAAATGCTCAACTCACAAATCCTTTTGTCAGGCTTAATGTTCTTAAACTCGTTAAGCTATATAAGAACATATTTGGCCTGCAGATCAAAACGGTCAATTATCAGCTCTTAATTCGCCTAGTATACTAGTTGTTCATAATTACTTATAATATCATCATTATGCGCATGATTTACATGAAGACCATTGACCAGACCTTTGTTGTTGTTATCGCAGTGGTTTGACCATTGTGTCCTCTGCCCTTCAACAGGTGATTGTTGATATGGGTAACCTGCAGGCATTTTAAAACTGAACCCTTTATTTAATCTATGGGGGTGGATTTTTTGCATTTAACTGGCCATGTCTAGGGATATCTTGTTAATTCTTATTTAGTATGCCTGCCATATTGCCTCCAAGTCTGCACCATTTAAATTTGTTTTCTAATCATTTCACCCCATACCAGGCAATAAAGCCACTAAGACACAAGTGGTTACTGAGTATGAAAGAATAAGAAAAAAGAGAAACATTAAGAGCGAGAACAATAAATGACGAGTAATGAAGAAGACAGTAGATAACAATTGACATTGCATTTAATCATTTGAAGATCTAAATTGGTTGGAAAGTTTAGAACCGAAAGAAAATTCCACAAGCAAGAAGATTGACAAAAGAAACTGTTAGCATAGATATGTAGCCAATTCAATTGTAAATTGACGAGACCTTTCCACCAAATTAGGATTTTACTTAAATTTATAAAGTCGAGGAACCATAGATGAAAGAAAATACTAGTCAGAATTAATGAGTTTGAGAAAATATGAGAAAAAGAAATCATTATTTAAGAGAGAGGACAATAAAAGAACAAAAATTAAGAATGAAAGAAAACTATTGACATTGCATTCAAATTTTTGAAAATCAAACTTGATTGGAAAGCCAAAAAACCGGAAGAGATGTGCAATAGAAGAAACAGTTAGCATAGAACTTACGGTTACATTTAGGCATTTCAACTTTGAGCTGATTCCTTTCTGCCAATTTAGTACTGCATTTAAATTCTTAAAGTGTTTTTAGCATAAAGTTTATCAGAACAATTTCCATGAAAGTATTTATTGAAAAGGGAAGCTAGATTATGGCTGTGAGAAAGTGACTGAAGTTGAGATGCCAGGTTAGGACCAATAATATTGTTGATTCTTCTTTGGATTTTATCAAGAATCTCTAAATATACCCTCCTAAATCTAAATCTTTTTTTTTCCTTTTAATCATATCACCCCATGCAAGACACAAGGGGTTACTGAGTGTGAAAGAATAAGAAAAAAGAGAAACATTATTAACGAGTGAGAAGACTAGAAGAGTAATGAAGAAGAAAGATAACTATTGACATTGCATTAAAATTGATGAGACCTTGTTGCCAATCTAGTACTGTGCTCATAAACATACTTAAATTTCAAGCTCGAAAATGTGTGGCTAAAGGGCATGCAGTGCATAAATAATTATGGTATACAACTATCTCAGCTACAAGGCAGACCCCCAGCCTATTGTGAGTGTTATCATTCTGAATTTGTTTACCAAACATCTTATTTACATGAGTTTATTGTGTAACAGATATTAAACCTTTTCCCTAGACATGCATGCCTCAGCACCAGCAACCCCCTTTTCAGCTTGCATAAAAACAAAAAATTGGAAGTATGCTTACTATAAAACCAAAGGAGCTAGCTATCTTTCACCTAGAGCTGAAATTGGGATAGGATGCTAAAATTAGCGCTATGTGCAGTAGTTGCATCCAGCTAAAACTATCCTCATCATCTACTTTTTAATTTACCAGCAGGGTAAATTCAACTTTTCCTTTATTCTCTACAAAGACTTTTAGGAACATTTCTTGAATTCACATTTTTTTCAGGACATATCCTTGAAATATTCTCTACACAAACATCTTTCCGACAGAATCAAAATATCTATCTGGTTGTGTTTCACTATTGTTTGTCTATTTTCCCAACCAATTCAACACATTTTTTTGTCAACATGTGACACGTTTTCAACTTTAACCTGTCATAATTCTTCTATTTCCAGAAAATGGAGTCCAGATAGGTGAATTGTTCAAAGACTCTGACGAAATTAAACGGATATTGGTTGATGAACTGGGTGTGTTTTCGGAAAAAATGGTGGATGCTCTGCTAAAATCCAAACTTGATTTATTTGCGGTAAGTATTTCAAAATGAGTTCTGCTCCTTTATTTCACATCAAGCTTAACTAAATTTTATTTATTTAAATTATTTGTTTTAGAGTACACACAAGAAAAAATATGCATGCAAGTGCACACGCAAAATAACTCACAGTATTAACTCAAAACAAGAGAAAAAGAATATGGCTTTTTTTTTTTTGCCACCACTTCCCTTTTCTCCACTCCCAAGCCATATACATAACCTGCTTTATATACAGAAGATTAAGGATTAAGGTTAAAGGTTAGTAATAATTAATCTCAAGATTACAAATTTTAACAATATACAGTGTGCGATGTCATCTAAATGATGCAAAAATGAAAATAACACTGACATCTCATTTTAAGAAATATATTTACTAAAATTACACAAAAATATTTTGAAATACTAAAGAGTAAATTTATTCAATAAAATCATCATTGGCTTTGAACACAGTCTCTAGACAACTTCAGAATCTCCTGCAGCACTTCTGGATGGTCTCCTTGTTTAAGTTGGTGAATGCTGCCATAATTTTTGCCTTCAAATTGTCTGATGGCCATGACTGGCTTCTCCTGCTTGTGTGGCATGATGCAGAGTCCCATTGCCAGACAGGACTGGGAGTGCTGCCCTTTTGACTCAGGGCAACACTTCCTCCCTGGCTATGGACAGGATTGACTTGGAGGGATTGTTTTCAATCATAGCCTGGCTTTTACCAACAAATTTGGGAGTCCTTTTCCAAATGATCAAAGTGAGTTTTCCAAGCTGCTGTACCTTTGTAATCACCATTAGACTCATCCAACCCTTTTGGAATCTTCTGTACTGTCCCCAGATTGACAGTGAAACATTCTTAAATGTTCGTATTGGAGCTTCCGGCATGAATGCCACGCAGTACAGCATGCTGTTTCCAAATTTATTGCAAAGTGATGTGTTATGGTACTTTTTTCTCCCAGATGGTGCCCAACTGACCCTATTATACTGTGTAGTTGACAATAAATATATATTTTCAGTGTGCGAAGGATAAATTGTCATCTAAATTAGGCAAAAATGAAAATAAAACCGACATCTCATTGAAACATATATTTACCAAAATTCCACAAAAATATCTTGAAATATGAAAAAGTAAATATATTCAAGAAAATTATCATTGGCTTCAACCAGGGCATCCAGAATCTCCAACAACTCTTTTGGATGGTTTCCTTATTGGTGAATGCTATCATAACCCTTGCTTTCACTTCATTTTTGGTCTATTGCACCCCACACATAATAATCAAGGGGGTTGCAGTTAGGTAGCCAAATGTAAGGGGTGATCTGGTTGCAGAAATTGACTGACAGCCATCACTGAGTTCTCCTGTTTTTCTGGCATTTTTCAGAGTCTAATTGCCAGATATAGGGTCTTCCAGCAGCCACCCTCTTGAACCTGGGCAACACTACCTCCTCAAGGTACTTGATGCAGACTTCTGTGTTGAGTCTGAGGAGTTCTTTTCTTACCAGAATGATCAGAAATGAGTTTCCTGAGCTGCTATACCTTTGTAATCATCATTAGACTCATTTAAGACTTTCTGTGTCATGGTGCTCTTTTTCTCACAGATGGTGCCCAACGGACCCTACTATACTGTGCAGTCAAAACAACATGCATGCATGGAAATAATTTACCCATATATATATATATATATATATATATATATATATATAAGACAATAGGAAAACTGTATTATTAGCTGCCGCATTTCATCCAATGTGGACTTTTTCATTACAACAACGAAATGAATTGAAAAAGTCCACATTGGATGAGATGCTTCAGCTAATAATACAGTTTTCCTATTGTCTTTTACATTTATACATATTGTCTTTCTCTACAGGTTAACTTTGAGAAATCTTTCATATATATATATGATATATATATATATGATATGATATATATTATGATATATATATATATATATATATATATATATATATATATATATATATGATATATATATATATATATATATATATATGATATATATATATATATATATATATATATATATATGATATATATATATATATATATATATATGATATATATATATATATGATATATATATATATATATATATATGATATATATATATATATGATATATATATATATATGATATATATATATATATATATATATGATATATATATATATATATATGATATATATATATATATGATATATATATATATATATATATATATATATATATATATATATATATATATATATATATATATATGATATATATGTGTGTGTGTTGATTTTAACTTGAATCTGTCTTGGCTTGAAAGTTTGAAAAATATTTCGAATATGGTCCATTTCCAAAATCTTTTTCCAATCTGTTATGGTAATTTACCCACAGACGTATGGACTCTCCCAGCTATAAATAGGAACAGGTACTGTCTTTTTGGAGAGTGAAGTGTCCAGAAGTCAGCTCTGACAGTTCGATCGAACATTCTTGCTGTAACACTCTCGTTTGTATATTTGTATTACTGCTTCTGTTAATATATTTGTTTAACTCAATTTCTCTCTTGTGTCCTTTACTTCTGGCCCTATCAAGGCCACAACACAATCACTGATTTTGATTACGCATTCAGTTGAAGACTTTTTAAAATATTACTTATATTCAATCATTATTCTTTTTGCTTATAGGTCTTAAGCTTGACGGGGTATGTGGATCTGAAAGGCATTGTCTGTAATGGTACACTTCTCAAGTCTTACATTATTTTCCCAAACAAGACGAACATCACGGAAATGGCACAGTCTTTGTGTAATATTGACAGTGCCTTAATTCCAAATATAACAGAAATGATCCAAAAACAACTCAACATGGCCAGAATCCTTAAAAAAGTAAGTTTTCCTTCATTTATTTGACATTTTATTGGCTTTGTACGAATTGAACTGCAACAAAAAAGTTCAATAAAATTCTTTAAATAAAGAAAATATTATTAGGTTGGAGCAAAAATATGTTACTAAGTGAGAAAACGACATTATTTTTACACCAACCTAATATCAACATGGTGATTTCCTTTTGTGTTTCAGTGATAAAGCTCAAAAGGTTATTTGGCAATATGAAAGGAATTTACTTAAAATAAATAGACGAAACTTGACTATATTATTTAATGAAACACACATTAATATATATATATATATATATATATATATATATATATATATATATATACTAGTAGTATAACCTGTCTTTGACCGGGTCTTTCATTACTGGGAATTTTTGTTGTTCAATTGGAACAGTTTAAGTTTAAGGCAGCCCATCCGAAAATCAATATTAGTAACAACATTTGGGTGCAACTGAAGCACCTCCACCAAATGTGTGTGTGTGTGTGGGGGTAACAATTTGAATGGGGGGGGGGCTCTGAAAAGGGAACTGCATAATAATAGATAATATTATTGTAATAATTTAAACTATTTATTTTTATTAAAGTTTTTATGAAAGATATATATCCAAGAACAGATAGTAAATAGTACAACGTTGCTGAGAGTTATAATGTACAGGAAGTAGTGGAGAGCTATTTTCACCAACAATTTGGACTCAAAACCGGTACTAGAGAATTATCTATCAAATAAAAAAATTTCATCAAAATCGGATGAAAACTGTGGAAATGCATAAACACCATCTGATCACACACACACACATACATACATACATACCTACATACATACACACATTTTGAGAATTTTATATATATATATATATATGTAGCCAAACAAGTTTAACAAAAAAGGATCAAAAAGTTTTCTCTGCTTAATTTTTTATTGTATTTTTCCAACTTTTGGATAAGGTGTTGGATATTGTGCTGAAAGTTGTGGATAAACTGTCCAAAGTTCATATTTTGTTATTTTTTGTTTAAGTACTTTCGGCTTTCACAATCATTATTAAGAGCCGATGTGGTGCCTGTCTCATAGTTAGTCTTCCTTTTCTCTAAATCCTGATTTTCTTCGGGAAGCTCAAAAGTACTTAAACAAAAATAACAATATATGAACTTTGAACAGTTTATCCATAAATTTGAACACAATACTAAAAACACCCTACAAAAGTTGAAAAAATGTAATAGGAATTAAACGGACAGACCGTGTCAGTTTTTTTTTTTTTTTTTTTAATCAAACTTGTTTGGATGAACACTTGTTGCCTAAATACGGATAGATATTAGGTTGGTGCAAAAATAATGACATGATAATGTCGTTTTTTGACGTTAAAAAACGACATTATTACGTCATTATTTTTGCACCAAACTAATAGATAGATAGACAGACAGAGAGAGAAAACAAATGAGTCTGAATACCCCATTAAAGCAGGAAACAGTCACCATGCAGTATTGTTTCCTATGTCCACACTGTATCTCTATAACAAATTATATATGCTTGCTTAATTGATTAATAAAATATATTCTCTCTCTCTCTCTCGTTTAATTAATCATCGTAGGTCAGTTGAGATTACATACCATTCATTGGGATTCCCTTTTTCGGCAGATTCTGGAATGACACTGAAATTTTTGCACACCCTTAAAATATTTCGGTTGTTTAATATATTCCAATTTAAAATCAACTATCCTCTTGGTGCAAAATGTCTACCATGTTCTATGACCCACACATGTTTTTTTTTTCCAGGTTTCTGCCTTGATGGAACCATACAAATGGGCTGAAGGTATTGGTGACATTGGAAAAATGATTGAAGTCATATTGAAGATGCCAGTGGCGAATAGTTTTTTAAAGAATATTATCGAGCTGAAAAACTTACCCATTCTTCTCGATCGTTTGCCAAAATGGATTTCTACTATGCAAACATTCGAACAGGTGAAAGTAGCAAGGTAAGATCGTTACTCTTTTTTTATTTTTTAAAAAAACAAATATAACTGATTAGTGCATTAGTTAAAAGTCAATTTTATTTTTTTTATCATTCAACCGAAACGCTCGTTCAGTTAACCTGATGAATATTTATGAGAATTTGTGAAAATAAAAAATTTGAAAAACCAACCACATTTTTGCTTTTGTTTATACTTGAAAATAAAATCCTTTCATTTGTATTAGAGCCGATGTGTTTTGTCCATCAGAGGACAAAACACATCGCCTAAGATAAGTTTCCCTTTGGTCTTTATTCACATACATACATATATATATATATATATATATATATATATATATATATATAGCAGGTACAGTGACTTGGATTGAGGAATTGGAGAACTGAGTATGAATTCCATTCAAATCCATTACACTCACTTACGTGCTAATACCCTTGGGAAAAGTATGAATCCTCTTATTCTCTCCCCCAGCTATGGATAAATAGAAGAACAGACTGGGTTCTATAGCCTTGGATGGCAACTAGTCTAGGAGACGGACAACTCTCAATTCAAAACCTGAGGAGCTTTGCTTGGGGATTTTGTGGCACACAGTGCACTAGGTCTCTGTAATTGGTTTTTCAAAATGTGTGGTTGGTTCTGCACAAAGCCTTCACCACTGTAATCAAGTCATATGTCAGGTGTCTAGCAGTCAGTTCTTAGGAACTGAGTTGCTTGACATTCATATGTTGAAAATGGCAGGAGAGTCCATTATATATATATATATATATATATATATATATATATATATATATATATATATATATATATATATATACACATATATATATATAATTATTTAAAAAAAAAATATGATTCCTTTGCTACATAAGAGTTCTCATGTTTCAAAAACAAGAGCCAAAAACCTCAATATAATTATTACAATTAAATTGAATTAAAGTATCAAGCCCTGTTTCATCCTCAAGCAAAAAAAACAAACAAAAATACTAAAGAACTCCGGATTATTTACCTAACGTGTTCTTTCATATTTTTCTATATATTTGCACACACGCACACACACATATATGTTTCTAAAAGCTTGTATATACGTTTCTTAAATCTTATATATATATATGTATGTTTCTTGAATAATAATAATAATAATAATAATAATAATAATAATAAGGAACTCTTTCTATTGGTTCCGATGTATGAAGATCTGACAGCTTATTGATTCAGTTATGAAATTTTGTGCGAGAATCATATAATATATATATATATATATATACATATGAGATTTATGAAAAAGTGGATATTTTCATATCAGGTCATCCCATAAGTTCTGTCCAAATTTTGAATAAAGAAACAAGTGACCAAATGTTACATTTAATTACAGATTCAATCAACAATGTGTTTTCCCTGATTATCTATGACTTCCTTCCATCTATTAACAAGCTTACTAATTCCATTACTGTAAAAATCTTATGCCTTTGATTCAAAGAACTCACAAATGTCAGTTTTAACCTCTTCCTGTGTTACAAAAGTTGTTTCTTCCAAATGATTCTGTAAGTTACAAAGCAAATGGTAGTCTGAAGGAGCAAGATTGGGAGAATAAGGTGGATGAGGAATTTTCTCCCAACCAAGTTCTTCGATCTTTTGTGACATGATTCTTGCTGTGTGGGGTTGCGCATTGTCCTGATGAAACATCACCTCTTTTCGATTCACTAGGGCAGGTTTTTTTTTCCTCAAAGCTTGGTTCAAATTGCTGACAGTATATTTGAGCATTAATTGTTGCATTAAGTGGTAAGAATTCAAAGTGGATTATTCCTTGGCGATCCCACCAGATTGAAAGAAGAACCTTTTGCCCATGAAGTTCCCTTCTCGGCTGTGGCTGGGGTCTTTCCTCTTTACCAAGCCACTGTCTATGACGCTTAACATTTCGATAAAAGATCCATTTTTCGTTGCCAGTCACAAGTCTATCCAAAAAAGGTGAAACAAGTTGGCGAGAATGGAGAGAAGAGCAGATGTCAACTCGGGATTTGAGGTTGTTTTCACACAATTCATGAGGCACCCATTCCTAAACTTGGAAAATGGGTGCCTCATGAATTGTGTGAAAACAACATCAAATCCCGAGTTGACATCTGCTCTTCTCTCCATTCTCGCCAACTTTTCCAAGGTGTTGAAGATGACGATGAACAGTTGTATGGTTTGAACTGAGAACCACTGCCAATTCCTCAAGTGATAAAGCAGGATTTTCTTCAAGGGCTGCTTCAAGAAGCTTTTCATCAAACTCAACTGGACGTCTGATTCAAGGTTGAAATCTCCACCATCTTCTGCAAGTTCTTTCATTCACACATTCCTCTCCATAAACTGAGTGAATGTTTTCCTTTCTTGAACTCATAAAGCATTATGTGCCTCAAACGATTCTTGGGTATTTCCATGTTAGCATGGTTTTGATCAAACAAAATTTAATTTTATTGTTCTCTGAAATAAAATTTGATCAGTTTAAATGCATCTAAACATAAAAATAATGTTCAGCTCCATTAGACATTATAAAATACTTTAAATTTCGTTCATTTTAACAAAAAGTTAAAATTTGGACAGAACTTATGGGATGAACTGATATATAGTGCTCAATATGAAAAGAGTAAAATAATACTAAAAATAGAGCATTAATAATAATATGAAAAGATTACTTAACTTTTAAATATCAGTTTTATCCCAATATCAATGTCTCTTAGTAAAATTTACAGTCTTTAGGGGTAGTGGTTTTGAATGAGTAAAGATAGAATTTTTATCTTTACAGTTAACTGTCTTATTGTGTTTTAAGATGTTTGCTTTTTAATTTGAACCAATTAAAAGTCAAACTAGCCAAAGAGCAAAAGAAACAGCAAAATATTAGCCATCCCTTTAGTGGTTTATCCCTTATTTCCTGTTCAGGATTGAGTTTCCGGTTCCTTTTGGACCTTAATGACCGTTAAAAAATGGAGTGTCAAAAGGATGGTTTTTTTCATTGACGCCACTAATATTTTAACTACGTTCACTTCTTGGTAATGCTTATTGTTTTAAAAAGCAATGAATTGTAATAAAACCTAAACATGTAATAAAACCTAAACATGTAATAAAAACAAATTCATACATTTTTTGTGTTCTTGAGAATTTGCAACAAAAATATTAAACATTATTTAAATTGCTTACAAGAATCATTTTATATTTACAACATTCTAAAAATTAATACAATTAAAACAGATGCAATACAATATTTATCATTTACCAATTTATAAAGAAATAAATATATAAACAATTTTTTATTCATAAATTTATAAACATTTACTAAATTATTAAAATATGACAACCGACTATAAGGAAATTAACTATTTTATAAAATTTGCATTAGTTGTCCAATGTTTTTGTCAATCATTCAAATAAACAATCTAATAGATAAATAGTTTTATTTTTTATTGTCAATTATCAAGAACAAAGAAAATGTATAAATTTACTTTGTTGGGGTGTTTAGGTATTATCACAATTTTAATCCTTGCTTTTTAAAACAATAAACATTGCTGAGGAGTGAAGGTAGTTAAAATAGTAGTGGTGTTAAGGGAAAAACTGTCCTTTTGATACTCTGTGTTTTTTTTTGTGGGAATTAGGTCAAAGTTTTCTGTTTTCTCATTTTCTTTCACACCCAGTATCTTAGTGGCATTATTGCCTTGCATGGGGTGAAATGATTTAAAAAAAAAAAAAAACTGGACTCTCATACTTACAAAAGGTTTTGGGGCTTGATTGTGATCAAATACTTATTTATTTGATTTTTATGCCTGTAAACATGACATTAAGAAATAAATTATTATTTTATTTCAGTTCTGCAGAAATTCTTCAATTACTGGATCCATTTTTGAAGCTCTGGTCCAATAACCAAACTCAAGAATCTTGGGGTCTGTTAAAAAAGGGATTATCTCTTATAGAAAAATTCATTGGGACTTCTGAAATTCAATTACATTTTAATTTCAGTAAGTATAATATCATTTTTTTTCTTTATTTCTTTTTTTTCTTTGTGGGCTATTTAAAGCTGGAACATATTTTAGATTTTAAGAATGATTTCTTTTTTTTTTCTGAAGTCAATATTTTTTTGTCTCAATTTCCACATTCACAGCTTTGTTATAGATTCCAACCCATATCAAGGGAGTTGGTTGAAAGATTTCCGTTATCAGGCATAATAAATGCTGAGCCCACTGCCTGAAGAACCATCTATTGGTGCACTAGTTATGAGTCTAGAGTAGTTTTTCTCAACGTGGTCCAGGTGGACCACCGGTGGTCCACATGGCATTTCTAGTGGTCCACAGAGAATTCATAGCCATAAAAAATTGTAGACATTTCACAAAAAATGTATCTAAATTATTCATATGGAGGCACAGTGGAGTAATGGATATCAGCTCGGATTGAGGAATCAGAGAGCCGAGTTCGAATTCCAGTCAAACCCATTATATTCACTTATGTGCTAATACTCTTGGGAAAGATATGAATCACCCTCTTCTCACCCATCTATGGGTAAATAGCAGGACAGACCGGGTTCTATAGCTATGGATGGCAACTGGTTTACTGCAGAAAAAATGGCAACTTAATGCGGGAAAAATATCTGCCTTGTTAAACATGTATCAAAAGATACATGATTGCCTAAGCATGTATCACCCATGGAACATAACTGACTGGAATTGTTCATACTTTGAAGAATTAAAGAATATAGTTTGTTTAATTATACACATGTCCATTATATTTGAAAATTTGAAATTACATGGATATTATGCAGTGCCATATTTATTTTATTTTTAATTATATATATATATATATATATATATATAAAAGTGAACATTGAAGTCAACACTTAGAGGCAACAGGCTGTTTCATGCTAGATGCAATCATCAGGCCACGATGCTCTATCTCTGATATTGAGCACTTTATCCCATAAATACAGCAGACCTTAAGAGTATATTTCTTCATATATATATATATATCATCAAATTTGATTTTGATATCCTGTGTTTATCCTTGTTTGGTAAAATAAATTTTAAAGTATAAATAGACTACTTTGTCTTTTCATTAAGCATTTTAGTGCGAAAATGGAACAGCCTAAAAGTAAAAATAGAAGTGGTCCATTTGAATTTTTTGAAGAAAAAATAGTCCATGGACTGAAGAAGGTTGAGAAGCACTGATCTAGAGTCTTGTTCATTATCACAATCAACCAATCAGATCACTCTACTAACTATGAACAGCCAGTCCCCACCACACAACTGAACAGTCACCCTGTCGGTTGGGGCTTCAGAATACGCCAACTGCACCTCTGCAGAGGGGTAAGACCTCCACCTACAAATGAGACATCCTGGGTAAGACAATAAACTACATCCAACAGTAAGCTCTCTGGTCAGGAGGGTTTGAGGATCATGGAACCACCTCTTAATTGCTGGTGTTCCCAGGTTTACCTTGACCTGGGGTGGTAGCACCTGTTAGGGTTCCAGCTATGGGAAAATAGTCAACCCCAAACTGGAGTCAAAATGCTATGAAAGTGCAAAAATATGTTTTAATACCAACAATACATTTTTATAAAAAATTATTACCAGCAATACATTTTCTAAAAATATTAACAGCAATAAAAATCTTGTCGGCATTAAATAACTCATAGAGGTTGAGATGTCATGAAACTAAACAAAACAAACCAACTGAATTGAGAAATGGCTGGAATGTCAAACTGAACCCTTTATTTTGCTTGCTGGAGTAAACTGTTCTAGTTCCACGTGCCATGTCTAATGGATGTCAGTTATCAGTTACCTCCTGTTAATTCACCTTTCCAAGTTCTCCACTGCCTTAACCAGGCATTGAACTCCCAACTCTTTGGGTCTTGTCACTGGATCTAACCAATGCCTTTATCCACTGTACAATATGAGCACTAGTAAAAATGGTTACTGAAGACATTAAGTTTATAAGTCCCAGAAATTCATACACAGATATCCTTAAGGACACATGGCACAGTGGATAAAGACATTGGTTAGATCCAGTGCCAGGATCCAAAGAGTTGGGAGTTTGATACCTGGTTAAGGCAGTGGAGAACTTGGAGAGGTGAATTAACAGGAGATAACTGACATCCTATTAGATGTGGAACTAGAACAGAGAAATGGCTATTGATCAGTCAATCCTATCCAAATCTTTTGGATGTCATATGTTTTCAAGACATAGATGATCATGGCTGTCCAGTTTTCTTTTTCTTTTAATATCTATAAATTACCATAACTTCTTCAGAAAGATTTAGTAGTGATACCTCATTGCTTTCTCCATGATTTTAAATGTTTTGAGTTGGCCTTCTCCTCAACTGGCTACCACCCAAGGCTACAGAGCCTAGTCTACCCTGCTATTTAACAGAAGGAAAAGAAAGACTCATGCATTTCCCAAGTGAATGCAAAAGACCAGGCCAGATTTGAACTCTCAGACTAAAGTTTTCCACTGATATAAAGTGGAAAGAATATATAAAATCAATTGCTAAGTCTACAGCTAGTAAAATTGGTTTACTGTGTCAAGGTAGATAATTTTTCTTGTCAGAATCTATCTTACATATTTATAAGTCTGCCATTTGTTTGTGCTTTGAATATTTCTGGTGCATCTGCTATATATTTAGAGATTCTTGATAAAATCCAAAGAATCTGCAGTGTTAATAGTCCTGACCTGGCATCTCATCTCAAGTCACTTTCCCTCTGCCATAATGTAGTTTCTGTCTGCCTTTTCTATAAATATTTTCACGGTAATTCTTTCAATGAACTTTTCATTATGATACCTAGACTTTATGAATTTAAGCATTTGTATGAGATTGGCAGTAATGTTTCATTTTACAATTGAAATGACTAGATGCAACCATAAGTTCTATGCTATCTTCTTTCACACTTCTCATTTGTGGAACTCAATTTCAACCTCTTGCTTCTTCGTCAACTTTGATCTTCAAAAATTTAAATGCAATGTCAATTGTTATCTTCTGTTGTCTTAATTCGTATTCTTTCCTTGTCTTCTCTCCTTAACAGTATATTTTTCTCATATTCTCTAACACTCAGTAACCCCTTGCATCTTAGTGGCTTTATAGCCTTGCTTAGGATGAAATCTTGTTGCACAAATGCAACCCAAACATCTTATATTAATCCAACAATTATTTTCAAAACGCCCATCAAAAAATAAATGTTTATGTAGCATGTCTCTCACTTCAAATGATGGACAAATAGACTTTACATTTAGTGTCTTTTAGAGAAGACAGATGCAGTGATGACATGAGAGATGAGCTGCTAGCTGGTGATTGGTCAGTTGTTTTGTTTTATGGCATATCAAAACCTCAGTGGGTCATTTAATGCCAACAAAATTTTTTAAATAGATTCATAGCAATAGTTTGGTAAAAAAGGTGTGTATGTATACATATATATTTGAACCATTTTATAATTACTCATATTTTTGAGTACACACCAACTTCTTTTAGGAAATTTACAATCTTGGATCGTTTTATTTTCATAAAAAGTTTTTTTTAAATTACTCACTTGGTAATATTTTGTTTGCACTAGATCAAAATCTACACACTCTAACAGTATGTTTCATTTTAAATTTGAATTATTGCTGATAATAATTTTTCCTTCAAAAATTATTGATGGGAATAATTTTTTTATTACAAAGTATTTCTGGTATTAAAACCTATTTTTACACAAGTTTGGGTGTTAACTATTTGCCCATAGCTGGGACCCTAACAGGTGCTACCACCCAAGGTCAGGGTGGACCTAGGAACACCTGTAATTAAGAGGTGGTTCCATGCTCCCCAAAACCTCCTGATCAGAGGTGTTGCTGTTGGACATAGTTTATCGTCTTACCCAGGATGCAGATGTAGTTTATTGTCATACCCAGGATGGCCCCTAGCTGATGGGTATGTGGAGATCTGTGATTCACCTGATATCAACTGTTGCTCAGACTTGTGAACATATGACCTAGCTTGAGCAGGGAGATACGCATATGGGAAAACCCATGTGACACACAGATATATAAACACCCATCCCAGAGTTGAACCAGTCCCTCACTTACATCTCTAATGAGAATGTAAGGTCCACATTCAGAGAGATTAAGATTCAGGTTTTCATTGAACTGGACAAGGATAAAATTACCTTTGCATTCTTGTTTAGTGAATTCTAAATTGCACTGGAGGTTTCAAAAGTTATGCTTAAAAAGACAAATTGCTCTCGACTAACCATGGGTTGATGAAACTTTATTCACATTATTGATATTCAGACTACAGTTCTCATTGTTAGTTCCAATCAAATAGTGGAATGGCTGCAAGAACATCCCCCTCCACAAATTCATAGACAAAACATACAGATGCATGCTGGGATTTCTTCCTATCTAATAAGATAGGCCACTTCTTGGTCATGTCAGAGTTAGTTCTGTTCTTTGTTGTCTTGAGACCAGAACGCTGCAATCGCTTGTCTGTATCTCCTTTTGTGTATTGTGACACCCACTGGTGGTTGCAACGCCAATATTTGACACCGTGCTGTCAGCCTGTGGTCAACTTCCAGTTGTGGCGTGAAGCTGTAAGGTTTCTTCCACCAACATTCTGGGGTGGACTTCTTGTCGCTGCCACCAGCTTGTGTCTTGGTCAATCTGGTTGTTCCTGGTTCAATACCAACTTGTCGTTCCCAGCTCACCTACAACGTCTGGTTACGAAAGTAACTACTTTGATCTCAAGTCTATCCTACCCTCATTGTGACTTTGATCTTAGGTAGACGAAATCAATCAGGTGTCGGGCCGTAGTGAAAGCTGAATCTGGGGTGATGGTGATATCGCACAAGCGTAAGTAAAAGAAGCAATAAAACAAAACTTAAGAGGTTCAAATATGTTGAGAAATAACAAATTATCTTTATCTGTTGGTTATATACAGGAGTTTGTTTCTCTCCCAGTTTGTTTCTATGGATTTGTGACACTTTTGCATTTCTCAAGCGAGTTTTGGTATTTTAAGTCGTTCATCAATATAACTTGCTTTTTGGTAGGAATTCAAAGTCAGAAGGGACATGGAAATCACTCGATCAGCTTCACTCAGGAATTAAAATTAAATGATATCTCTGAAAGATAACTAATATCGATTCTCTCTGCCTGTACCGTGCTGGTCTCGAGCCGAAATTTTTTTATGGCCACCTTGTGTTGGTTGGCTTTATTTTTCTTTCTAAATTCTGTTTCTCTAGGTATGTCACTCCCTTAACATGACATTAATCAGTTTTGACAGAATCTCATATCTCACTTTTTCTTACGGATTTCCTGTCTCGTACGAAAAGTATCTTTCTTTGTAAATAAAATAAAATCTTCTTTTTTAACGTTGATCAGTCTATCTTTCGATATAGCTCTTTCTCGCCTTAAGTCTTTCCTGTTTTTAATTTCTATGGTTAATTAGTTAGCCAATTACCATAGCTAAATAGTGTCACAATTTTAACACTATTAACTAATTTGTGAATGTTTTGCCTTATAATTGTTGTTTTGCCTTATTACTGTTTCTTTGCTTTCTTGCTCTTGCTTTGCCTTACATATATTGTTTGCTCAATATTATTTTTGCCCTCTTCTTTCCTTTCTCTTAGGATTGCTTCTTGCAAACTTTGTCAATTCTCTTTGGTGGGCATTTCTGCCAATTCCATTTCACCATAGGCCAATTACTCTAAATTTATCAAAATGTGTCAGCTGTCATATTCTCAAACCTTCTTCACATTCTTGAAATTTTCAACTAAACCCTTTATTTAATCTACATGTGTGGATAGTTCTCATTCCCTTCATCATGTCTAGGGCTATTTCATTTTGTTCTTATTTAGTACTGCTCAGTTATTGCACATAATGTTTTCACTGATTCACCAAATTCCTGAACTAATCCTTTAATCCACTAGGCTCTTATCTCTTGGGATAATCCTAAATCCAGAACATGAAACCATAAACTACTCTGCCACTTTTCTTTTCTTACTGCTGCTGTTAGGCCTACTGAGGAGATCCTCATAGCCTAGTAGAGGTGCTGATTTCTTCATACATTCTGACCCTCCAGTTTTTTTTCTCTGTCTAATATTTTTTTTTAATTCCACAGGAATTAGTGGCTGTCATCTTAACCTCTGTATAATGGAGATTACTGTCAAACATGACATATGTAGTTTGACCTAAAACTTCCTCAACATGGACAACTTTTTTATTCTTATTTACACTGACAGTTTTTTTTTGCTTCATGAGAATATTTTTTTAATTGCAGGCAATACAGACCTAAAGTTTGAGAATCTGTTTACCAACAAAACTGAGCTGGAGGGTTTTCTGTTGACAACATTAAAAATTGATAAGAATCTGTCAGTTGAACTTCTAAACCAGAGGATTGATGCAGAAAAGGTTTGTAACGCTATTTTATACTTGAAAATTATCCTTGTATATAGAACACAATGTTTATCCAAGTACCTATTTTTTTGTGTGTAAGAGATTTCTACATCATCAGAAAAGTCCACTACACAGAGTTGGGCAAATTGCTCACTTCAATGTAGTGGACTTGTCAGACAATATAGTGGAAATAGAATACACAAGAACAATAATAATGGGGATGACCCATGACAGTTTCAGTTTTCCAATATTTTGAATTTTTTGATCATTGATAATTCTTAATATAAGTGTAAAATGATCAGTAAACATGGACCTTTGTATCCACAAAACAGTGTGTCAAAGAACAGTTTTTCCCTTGACACCACTATTATTTTAACTACCTTCACTCCTTGACAATATTTATTGTTTTCAAAAGCAATGATTAGAATTGTAATAAAACCTAAACATATGAAAGTGAATTTATATATTTTCTTTGTTCTTGAGAATTGACAACAAAAATAATAAACACTATTCATTAGATTGTTTATCTACAAGAATAATTTTATATTTATAACATTCTAAAAACGAATACATTTAAAACTGAGGCAATGTAATATTTATCATTTACCAATTTATAAAGAAATAAATCTGAAAATAATTTTTCATTCGTAAATTTATAAACATTGACTAAATTATTAAAATATTGGAACCAACTTTAATAATTTAGTAAATGTTTATAAATTTCTGAATAAAAATTTTTTTTTCAATTTTATTTCTTTATAAATTAGTAAATGATAAATATCGCATTGCATTAGTTTTAATTTTATTAATTTTTAGAATGTTGTAAAAATAAAATTTTTCTTGTAAATAAACAATCTAATAAATAAATATATACTGTAAATAAATAAATATATTGAAATGTCTGCCATCATAATTTGAGCTATATACAAGCTCATTGCCAGAATGTTTTGTGAGGTTATGGGTAGAGCAGTCTTTAAATCTGGGAGTTAATGAATAAAAATGTTTTCTATGCCATTGCATTTATATGATTTCAAACAATCAATTTGGGATCAACATTGATTAATTCCCAATTTGGATGAAGTCAGGAATACAAAGTGACAATTTCTTTTTTATCATTTATAATAAAATATTTTTTCAGACAAGCTTAGACTTTCATGACTGGGGAAAAAAAAAAGAAGAGAAAAAAATGTCTCAAAAGAACAATTTTTCCCTTGACACTGCTATTATTTTAACTACCTTCACTCCTCAGCAATGTTTATTGTTTTAAAAAGTGATGCTTAGAATTGGAATAAAACCTAAAACATATGATGAAAGTGAATTTAGACATTTCCTTTGTTCTTGAGAATTGACAACAAAAATAATAAACACTATTAAAAGTTTATTGGAATGGTTGGCAAAACATTGGCTAATTGCCAATTGATTCAAACTTTATAAAATGGTAAATAATACAGATTTCCTGATGGGTGGTTAACATATTTTAGTATTAGGTTGGTGCAAAAAATAATGTCGTTTTCTCACATATGTTACTATGTGAGAAAACGACATTATTTTTGCACCAACCTAATAATTTAGTAAATGTTTATAAATATGCGAATAAAATTTTTTTGCATATTTATAGTCTTTATAAATTGGTAAATGATAAAATATTGCATTAGTTTTTAGAATGTTTTAAATATAAAATTATTCTTGTAAATAAACAATCTAATAAATAAATAATTTTTAATATACATTTATACATTTCCAACAAAAATAATAAATATTATTTATTTATTAGAAGGATTTTTGGAATGGTTGACAAAACATTGGTTATTGCTTGCACATTTCTACAGAATGCAAATACACACTGCTCAGCCCAGGGACTGAACTCACAACCACTATGCCACCAAATTCACAAACCAACATTTTTATCCACTAGGGGATAATGTGAAACATTGTCATAACAGCAACAAAGGTGTCCTGGGTAAGATGATAAACTACATCCAACAGCAAGGCCTCTGATCAGGAGGTTTTGAGGAGTGTAAAACGACCTCTTAATTGATGGTGTTCCCAGGTCCACCTTGACCCAGGGTGATAACACCTGTTAAGGTTACAGTTATGGGTAAATAGTTAACCCCCAAACTTGGGTCAAAACACTATGAAAGTGAACAAATAAGATTTAATATCAGCAATGCATTTTTATTAAAAAAAAAAATAATGTTACCAACAATACATTTTTAAAAAACAACAATAAAATGCCAACAATAAAAATCTTGTTGGCATTAAATAACCCATTGAGGTTGATATGCAATAAAACAAACCAAACCAAACAACAATGAAGAGTCTGAATATAGATAGTGTAAATAACTATATTCCAAAAGTTTGACTTTTAAAGAATAAACTGTAAATATAATATATATATATATATATATATATATATATATATAAAGCAAAATATTTATGTTCTAAAGTAGTACTCAGCATACTTCCTGCTCTTCAATAGACTGCTCCTACTTATAAACATGGCAAGTCGCTACATGGGAGTGGGTTGTGAGGAGTTGATTCACTTAATTTTTTCTGTTCTATGTTTGAGGATTTAATAAACCTCTTCTTTTTTGTTTCCTCTACCTCATCTTCTGTTCCTTCAATACTCTCTCTAACTACAAACCCTTCCTAATTCTTGCTTATTCTGAACAAAGACTACATTACAACAATTGACAAATTTATACCACTCTAATATCAAGTGAACATGTCTTTTCATGTAATATTCTGAGTAATAGTTTTTTCCGTCCTTCTCCAACATTTGATATTAATCCTTTAATTTTGACATCATATGCAGTGACTCATGGCTAAGTTCAAATAAAAATAAATTCTATTTTGCGAAATGTCTGTACTTGTGAATTATTTATTGCCATTGCATTGACTTATCAGCTAACTCCATGTAGATAAAACATTAATTTAATGCTTCTTATTACAATGGCAGTTTAAATTTCTTTGTTAAATAATTTTCACAAACAACTGCTTTTATTATTTATAGTGCGTTATTTGTGGAGTTTGATTGGGGTCTTGTTAGGATTAGCCTTATATAAAGAATATATGAACGAATAAATAAAACCTGATAGACCACATCTTAAGAATAATCAAGCCCGGAGTATAACAATAATAATTTATATAAACATTAATAAGTAGTTTTGTATTGTACAAAAACAGTAGTAATGTTCATAAATGGCAGAAGGTTGGTATTTAAGTAAGATTAAATAAAATGTTTTTTGTTCTATTTCAATGAATATAAGAGTTTGTAAAAATATTAGGTTGGTGCAAAAATAATGTCGTTTTCTCACATAGTAACATATGTGAGAAAACGACATTATTTTTGCACCAACATAATACTTAAGTGTTTTTGAGAGATGCTAGTTTCATTTCGTAATACGTCCTGTGAATGAGAAAAAGGAGGTAGAATGTATGTGAGAAGTAAAAGGAAGGAAGTGAAAATAACGAGAAAGGTGTGAGGAGTGGTAGTGGTTGTTGAAGCTGAGATGCCTTTCATGTATCCACTCTCAGTTGTAACTGTTCATCTCTCTGTGTCTTC
Organism: Acanthosepion lycidas; assembly: GCA_963932145.1. Classification (NCBI taxonomy): domain Eukaryota; kingdom Metazoa; phylum Mollusca; class Cephalopoda; order Sepiida; family Sepiidae; genus Acanthosepion; species Acanthosepion lycidas. The sequence goes on along the minus strand of OZ010615.1, from coordinate 22,391,403 downwards.
TCTGTGTGTCTCCTGTTGGAATCTCTTTATTTACCAACCTCCCCACAAGGCAAAATGTGGCACCAGGCCAGTTTTTAATGTAGGGTGTCCCGAAATTGCCTGTAGACCCCGTATACACAGGTTCGGGTTTGTCTACCTCTCCAAATGAGACTCTTCCCTTCGGCATAGCCTCATCTGGGTTCCACTTCGCTCAGAGGTAGAGAGTTTAACAAGAGAGGAACAGAAAGTGTCCTTCTTTTCCATTTTTCTTTTTAGACAGGGGTTATTGTTAGCGAAATTGAAAGAGGCTTCAATTAAGTTGTTGATTATTTCAGTCATGCTCATTTCTTATTGGTCAACATATATTTATTTAGGGTTGTATTAAATCAACTTCAGCTGGAAGTTATGCATGGTGCCTATTGCGCAAAGCCCAAAATATGTCATTATGTTTTAATCTATGAAAGAAGTAACTTGCTGTTTCTGCTCTCAGTGTCACTGCATATTCTATAATCTATTGTTTTCATTTGTTCCCTTACAATATTTCATTACCAAAAGAAGAGTGAAACTTGAATAATGATGCAAATATATTAGCTACATAGCAAAAATTCTAAAATAAATCAAATAATACTGTAACTGAAATGAAACCCGGTCCTAAACAAGTTAAAGTCCTGGAGTTGATACCCAACTCCTCTGTACAGTTCACTTTTTATTCAGTTTTTTGACCACACATACAAATTAGGAACAGTTTTAAAAAAGCTAGAACCACAAATTTGCTTTGTCTAAATTGCAAATGGCAGTTTCGATCAGCCAGACAAGACATTGTGGCCTCTTATCCATGAGTATATTAGAGTTTCTTGGTTCTATTACATCCCAAATACAAGTTGATTTTTTGTTATGAGTAATTTCTTTCTCTCCTTTCTGTACCTTTCTCTGTTTTCTGTTTCTTTTATTCTTCTAGTTCAAGGAAGCGGACATTATGCAGTCAATAGCATTATCAGTTCGTCTATCTTTTTTTTATTATATATTCCTCTTCGAATTAGGACTCTTTCTCATCCACTCTACATGTGAATGCTGGATGTGAATCCTAAGAAAGAAAAAACCAAAAATAAAAAAGTCATCCTCTGCGCAGAGGCTCCTAGATCACATCCAGTTCACAAAACACATCTCAATAAAATATAAAGCACAACATAAAGTAGCCCTGGAAAAAAGATGCCCTAGGATGCACCCTCTCATATATATATATATATATATATATATATATATATATATATATATATACACAGGGTGTCCATAAAATTTGTGTGAACTTTGAAAATTTATAACTTTATTTGTATTTGTGATAGAAATAATCTGTAAAAAAATGTTATAAAGTTTAATGTACCTAGTTTTAAGTATAGCTAAAATAACTAATGTGATTTCAGGCATTACTGTAAATCAGTTGGCAAATGTTTTCCATGAACTGCAAACTCGTATTATCCTTTGTATTGCTAATGATGGAGGAGATGTGGAAACTTAAATAAAATTTCAATAAAACCTTAAAAAATATAGATTTACTTCTTTCTAATTCTTTTTACAAATTATTTCTATCGCAAATACAAATAAAGTTATATATTTTTTAAAGTGAACACAAACTTTATGGACACCTGTGTGTGTATGTATGTATGTGTATATATATATATATATATATATATATATATATATATATATATATATATGTGTGTGTGTGTGTATATAAAGAAACATAGTTTTAAGATGTGCTATATTTATGGGATAAAGTGCTCAATATCAGAGACAGAGCGTATGTAAATATAAAAGTGAACTTAGAAGTCGCCACTTAGACGCAACAGTCTGTTTCATGCTAGACGCAATCATCAGGCCTGACAATTGCGTGTAGCATGAAACAGACGGTCACCTCTAAGTGGTGACTTCTATGTTCACTTTATATATATATATATATATATATATATATATATATATATATATATATTCTGTTTATACGTTATTTTTATAGATATAATTTATTTAAGTAAATGCTCTGTTCTTTAACTAAACAGTATCAATTACATTTACTGGCTTGAATGTTCAAGAAATTTCATAGAAAATATTTGCTCTCCGACGGGAATTGAATTCATAACCCTTATAGGAACCGTCATATAGCCTGACGTTATCATTCAGTCACAGAGAAGCATCTTGGTCAACAAAGTCCGAATTATTGTTTATGAACATGCACCTTTGATGATTTTTCTCAATCAATCATTTCTGCTCATGAAACATATCTTAAAATAGATAATGACAACACATAAAATAGATTAAGTCTGATAATTATTTAATATATGTTTTGTATATACATTATTTTTATAGATATTTTTTATAAATGAAAAAAATGCATAAATTCACTTTAATCATATGTTTAGGTTTTTATTCCAATTCTGATCATTGCTTTTTAAAATAATAAACATTGTTGAGGAGTGAAGGTAGTTAAAAATAATACTGGTGTCAAAGGAAAATCTGTCCTTTTGACATATGTTTTTTTTTGTTGGCTCGAAGATTAAAGATTGTGGACAATTTTTCTTTTTTTAAATAAAAAAAACTATTTGATTTGTCTTCATATGTACAGGACCATACTTTTAAAATAATAAAAGAGTAATCAATATTTTTCGATTTGTCTGTATTTCTGAGATGAGGTATTATGTACATTATTTACATTATTCGGGCTGTTGTCCTCATCTTTGTCACCATATTTATCACAACATTTCAGCCATTGTACACTCCGGCCTTCTTCAGGTGGTTGGAATATCGAACTGAACCCTTTATTTCGCTCACTGGGGTAGACTGTTCTAGTTCCATGTGCCATGTTTGATGGATGTCAATTATCAGTTATCTCCTGTTAATTTTCCCTCTGAAACTTCTCCACTGCCTTAACCGGGTATTGAACTCGCACTCTTTGGGTCCTGTCACTGGATCCAACTAATGCCTTTATCCACTGTGCCATGTGTCCTTGAGAATAAAGGGTTCAGTTCGACATTCCAAACACCTGAAGAAGGCTGGAGTGTACAACGGTTGAAACGTGATAAATATGGCTACAAAGATGAGGACAACAGTCTGATTAATGCAAATAATTTTTCGATTTGTGCTGCTGTACAATCTCCTCAAAGATGAATAAGATTCTTGGAGCAACACAAATGTGGTTCTACAGAAAGATGCTGAGAATACCATGGACCGAATATGTGAGCAACAATGACATTTTGGAGAAAATGGAAACAAAAAGGAATTTTATACTTAACATTAGGAAATGCTAGTTGAAATTTTGATGGCATGTAATGAGGAAGGAGGGCTTGGAAAATCTGATACTCTCAGGACAGATTGAGGGAAAGAGGGACAGAAGAAAGCAGTGTATAACATACTTGATGAGCTTGAGTAGATGGATGGTAGAACAGGGTTTGGGAGAAATAACAAAAAGAGAAAACATTAAGAGCTACAAGGGAAAGGAAGATGTGAAGGGCCATAATTGCCTACATGCTTAAGAGACACGGGGCATAAAAGAAGATCCATGGAAAGTCTAAGAAATGCTAATCTACGAAAAATTATTTCCCAGAATTTTTAAAAAATTTTTCACAAGTGGATCTGTTTATTTTAGTAGTGCTAAAGTACTTATCATTTTGAAGACTAACTCATTCTTTTTCATTCTTTTTTCTTTCTTTTTTTTTGTTCCGACCTTCCAGCTGATAAACCTGCTACCTCTGTACGTGAATGATTCCCTCTCCATGTTTTTGTGCCAAAAACCAAGCATGTACAATTTCTTGAAAGCTCCTCAAACTACTTGGACAACTACCAATGGAACAAAGACATTTCAAGAGATTCTGTGCCAAAATTCCATGAACTGGAACCAAATTGACCAGCTTTCAACCATTACCAACTCGCAGCAAATGGTAAGTAAGAAAAAAAAAGTAACTGAAATATATCACTTATATAAGTACCTCCACAAAATCGCTAAAATATCAGCATTGGTTATCAGTTATGTCCCATGCGATTTACACAATTAGGCGAACATGTATCTTTCAATACATGACTGATGAGGCAGATTTTTTCCTACAGTAGGTTGCCATTATTTTCTGTGGAAGACCAGTTGCCAATCAAGGTTATTTACCCATAGCTGGAGGGAGAAGAGGATTCATACCTTTCCCAAGAGAAAGCACATAAGTGAATGTAATGGATTCGACTGGAATTTGAACTCGGCTCTCTGATCCTCAATCCGTGCTGTAAACCATGATGGAAACATGCTCCAAACTTAATGAAAACAAAGTTTTATCATCAAAGTCTTTGTTATTATTAAGAGGAAAGATCAAAATATGTTTTGATTATTTAATTCAATTTTTTACTCGTTTTTAAAACATTCAGAATTTTAATTATTTACATTATTCGGACTGAAGAAGGCCAGAGTGTACAACGGCCGAAACGTTGTAATAAATATGGCAACAATAGCCCGAATAATGTAAATAATTAAAATTCTGAATGTTTTAAAAACGAGTAAAAAATTGAATTAAATAATCAAAACATATTTAGTCAGATACTGAAGAAGGCCAGAGTGTACAACGGCCGAAACGTTGTAATAAATATGGCAACAATAGCCCGAATAATGTAAATAATTAAAATTCTGAATGTTTTAAAAACGAGTAAAAAATTGAATTAAATAATCAAAACATATTTAGTCAGATACTGAAGAAGGCCAGAGTGTACAACGGCCGAAACGTTGTAATAAATATGGCAACAATAGCCCGAATAATGTAAATAATTAAAATTCTGAATGTTTTAAAAACGAGTAAAAAATTGAATTAAATAATCAAAACATATTTAGTCAGATACTGAAGAAGGCCAGAGTGTACAACGGCCGAAACGTTGTAATAAATATGGCAACAATAGCCCGAATAATGTAAATAATTAAAATTCTGAATGTTTTAAAAACGAGTAAAAAATTGAATTAAATAATCAAAACATATTTTGATCTTTCCTCTTAATAATAACAAAGACTTTGATGATAAAACTTTGTTTTCATTAAGTTTGGAGCATGTTTCCATCATGGTTTACAGCACGGATTGAGGATCAGAGAGCCGAGTTCAAATTCCAGTCGAATCCATTACATTCACTTATGTGCTTTCTCTTGGGAAAGGTATGAATCCTCTTCTCCCTCCAGCTATGGGTAAATAACCTTGATTGGCAACTGGTCTTCCACAGAAAATCACTAACCCTACCCCTTACTTAATTTTCTGAAAACTTGAGAAATTCAATAATTTTTAACGACTATATTTAGTTAAAAGCAGAATTCTCTGGGGAATTTAAATCACCAAAATGTTTTTGCAAAATTGGACCGTGTCTTACCAAAAATCTGCTCTGAATCGAAAAGTAAAAAACGCAATAAAAAATAAGACATTATTTAATTAAATAATGTCTTAGTTTTATTGCATTTTTTTACTTTCAATTGCTTTTATGAATTATATTATGAATATATATCAAGGATAATATTGTTTTAAGAAAAAAAATTTTGATGAAAAATGAATTTTTTCAAGATTTGTTTCCATTTTTTTTATTTTAATTAGAATAACTTGTAACATTTTTAAATTTTTTAAAATTCAGTTTCGTGTAAATCTTAGACAAGATTGTTAGTAAGTAAAACTATATTTACTAATCATATATCATAAAACTTATTACAATCTGACACCTCTGAATATTTTTTAAAGAATTTTGAATTATTTTTGTATGTGTAAAAACATGCTGAATTTATATCATATATCATAAAACTTATGTTCTGGTATAACACATACGACCCCCAAAGTTAAGCAACGTCAAGCCATGTAAATATATGGATAACAGCTTGGGAATAACAACTACTGTAAACTTGGATGGGCGGGTCGTATAATGAATAAAGACTCGGAATTGTTAATTGGAAAGCTGAGTTGCAATTCCAGTCAGCTTCATTATAGTCACTTAAGTGCAAATATCCTTGGGAAAGAGATGAACCCACCTCTGGCAATGGGTTAATTAGTAAGATTTATATCACTAAACCATTATTATCAAACCACAAATAAATTGTAGATTGTAAATCTAAAAATATTTTCTGGCTTTAAATAACCTGGCAGTGTGGATAAAAGCATTGGTTGGATCCAGTGACTTGACCCAAAGAATTGTTGGTCCAATACCTGGCTACTGCAATGGTGATCCAAAAACTTGGAGAGTTGAGTTAAAGGGAGATAACTGAGACATCCGGAAGAGGCATAGCACGTGGAACTAGAACAAACTACCTCGGTGAATGAAATAAAGGGTTGAGTTTGAAAATCCAAACACCTGGAGAAGGCTGTAGCATACAACACCCAAAATGTTGTGAATATAGTTATAAAGATGAAGACAACAGCCCAAAAATCTAATAATGTAAATAACTTGCAAAGTGTTGATAAACTGTAAAAAATGAATGAATCAATCAAATACTAATTAGCTACACTGGCAAGTTTTTACATTTATTTACATTCTCTTGAATATAAATGTATAGAAACTCTAGTGGCAGCAAAGTGAGGGATCAGTTTCTATATTGCTTGTAATATAGAATTGATCCCCCCCCACTTTATATTCAGATCATAATTTCTTGCTTGTTTATCAAATTCTTAATAGGTATGAATCCATCTCTTCTTCCTCCAGCTTTGGGTTAATTAGTAAAAACTTGTAACACTAAATCATTATCTCAAGATTCTTACAATCTAAAATGAATCAATCAAATAATCAAAGACTGTTTTTATATTTATATAAATAACAAAATAATCGTTCTAAGTAATACAATTAATTGAAATAACAGCTGCATAATTTTTTGTGATTATGCAAATTAATATTTATTAATGATACAACAAGTCTCTATCAATTGGCTAGTATTCTGCTTATTGAAAGTTCGACAATTATAGAGATAGACATTTGCTGTGAAAATATTTATAGTAAAAGCACAGGGAAGAATCTTTATGGTGGTAAGAATGTGATATAAGCCAAGATGTCAGATCAGTACTGATAATATTGCAAATTCTTCTTTGGATTTTGTCAAGAATTTTGAGATTTGGTAAAAATACAGATTACACCCCCACCTCCCCACAGGTGTATATTTCAAATCTGATCTTTTGAACAGGAGTAGAGGTTTATCTTTTTTTTCTTGTTTAGGATTAGGTTTCTAGTTTCTTTAACACTATACTTCTAACTTCTGCCTAAACTTTGACATTTTAGCTCTTATTTATTTTTCATTTATTTCCTCAACAGGAGTAGATAGTTTTGCCTATTGTCCAGTTCACACTCCTTCTCAGTCTTTTGAACTGTTTCAATTAAAGGATAATGTTTAGGATAAAGTTTCCAGTTACTTCTGAAGTCCTCTCATTCTCTTTCACTCCCAGTAGCCCATTGAGTCTTAGTGGCATTATCACCTTCCTTGGGGTGGAATTGATTAAAAATAAATAAATGAATAAAAATTTATGATTGCATATATTTATGAAAAGGAAATTTGGGGAGAAAAGCTTACGGAAATTTAAAACCAAATTTAACTGGCCTTTAATTTTTTGAAATCTTAAAAAATAAATTGAACATTATTTGGGCTATTGCCTTCATCTTTGTTGTTTTTATCACACTGTTTCAAACATTGTGCCTTCCAGCCTTCCTTAGCCATATATTGATTTGGGTAATGTACAGAGAATTCTGAACTGAATCCTTTATTTAATCTACAGGGGTAGATTGTTCTCGTTCCACTGCTCATGTCTAGGAATATCTTGTCTAGTTTTTATTTTTGTTTAGTACAGCTCTGTTATTGCTTGCTTGTTTCCCCTGAGTGCAAGTACAAACTGCTTGACTCAGAGATTGAATTCACAACCACTATGTCACCAAATTCACAAACCAACAGTACGGGATAATGGCCTGAAGGGTAAAAGTGTTGACTGTACTGTAGAAAAAGACACAGGGAAGCTACGTTATGGCAGTGGGAAAGTGACTGAAGCTGAGATGCCAGGTGAAGACCAATAGCATTGCTGATTCTTTGGATTTTATCAAGAATTTCTAAATACAAAGTTTGCCAAAAAAATGTTTACACAAGTCAGGAAAAGAAAAACTTGTCTTTCATATTTTATCAAATTGCAATAAAACTGTTTACTGTCATATAAATGTTTTCTCAACAGCTGTAATTACATTGATGGTCCTTAGACAAGAAATTGAAAATGCATGTGTAGCAATGCCACTGGACACTTTGGCCAATGTTGCCTAAGCAGTACTTTACCAGATTAATAAATATTTGGAAGCTAAAAGCTGTAGTCAGTTGGTATTTTAGTTTTCAGCTGGTATCAGATATAACATTACTGGACCACAATAGATAACGCAAAAACTTTGCTGGAAAAATTAAGAGTCAATTTTTATTGACACACGTGGGTGTACTAAACTTGAAGGTAAGAGAGTGGTCAACCTCAAGTCAACATGATGTTGAGAGAGGCTGACTGAATGTCCTTTCCTTAGAACCACTGCAAAAACACATCTGAATCCAATAATTAAAAAGTATGAAGAGAAAGATGATCTCTTTTATGGAAGTGGAGTCACAAACTTTGCACTTGAACAGAAACCCTTTTTTTTTGCTTTCCATTTGCATTATGGGAAAATTAAATTATTCATTTTTTTCTTTTTAATTATTATGTTTATCATTTAATTTATTTATTATTTAATTTTCATTCTCCCACTAAGCCACCATTTTGAGCATCTCTTGTGATTGTAGAGTCCAAAGATAAACTTGTATTAATCTTGTGATGTCTGATTAAAATTTAGTATTACAATATCTATAAAAGATTTTCCTTTCTTGAAGTGTGTAAAATATTTTTTGGCAGACTCTGTATATAGCATAAGCACCACACCAAATGTGGCAGCAATATTCAAAACATGGATGGAGATAGTAAACTATGCAAGATAGATTCTAGCAAGAAAAAGTGTCTAGCATGACAAAATGACTCATCTTCCCTATCATCAAACGTAGCAATTAATTCAATATAATCTTTCCACTTCATGTCAGTGGAAAACGAAAACGTGACTAGATGTTTTTTTTAATGTTTGGTATTATCTGTTCTTCTGGAATGTTGTTCTTCAATAACTGTTTTTATAATTTAGAAATATAGTACTTAACAAGGAAAATTCACAATGTTTTATGTCACAATTAAAATAAACAATGAAATATATCTGTTTTAATCTTTTTTGTATATACGGATGGGCAATAAATAGGCTGCATCTTGAATCAAACTGTAGTGTGCTCGTGATCAGAAAACTAGCCTATCAAATTTCAAGTACGAAGGTTGTATAATTTGAAAAACTTTTTTGAGATTCAAGAAGTAACTCAAGTATTTTTATCTTAGTAATTAAAATTTATATCAAAGTGCATACAAGTATTTAAGTGATTCATATTCTAATTGTTGCACCTTTTCCAATTATCAATGTGATAAGCCAGAAAGTCCCCTGACCAATTACTTAAGATTATATTTATAAACGTGACTTTTATAAATTCAGACCCTTCAAATTTGCATAGAATTTTTTTAATAGATACAAAGTAGTACTAAACATGAGAAAGCGGGTGGTATTGTACAAGAGGCAATACACTCAAAAATAAAACATTTTATATGTTGTAATATTGAACAAGGGAAAATAGTTGGTGTTAATAGGGAGGTTCAGTTTGCTATGTAAATTTATTGCAAACTGATTGTCCTAGGAAAGTATCTGTCTATACAGGACACATGGCACAGTGGATAAAGTGGTTAGATCCAGTGAGAGGACCCAAAGAGTGTGAGTTCAATACCTGGTTAAGGTAGCGGAGAACTTGGGGAGGGGAATTAATAGGAGATAACTGATAACTGACATCCATTACAAACATGATTTATGAACTAGAACAGTCTACCCTAGTGAGCAAAATAAAGGGTTCTGTTTGACATTCCAACCACCTGTAAAAGGCCGGAGTGTACATCAGCCAAAACATTGTAAGAAAATGGTGACAAAGATGAGGACAATAGTCTGAATAATGTAAAGCTAAAACAAATATATTCATACAATGTGTTTTCTTTAAAAAAAACAAAAATTCATAATCTGGAGTATTTAAATGATAATAATACATGAAGAATGAATACCAGATTACAGAATTTAAAAAAAAAAAATTGTTATTTTTTTTCTATATTTCAAGAATTCATGTCTTACGAGGGTATTTGTTCTGACTTCCAGCGGCAGGATCAATTTACATATTTGTTTTGGCTTCTATAGGGATGGATCAATTTATATATTTTTGGGGGTTGTGAAGGTGAATCAATTGACAATGAATTTGAACAGCAAATTAGATCACCTCTTATCTTTTATGAAATCTAACAGTTTCTTAAAGAAAGCATTTCCAATGTTTTTACTATAGGAATGCATTAGAAATGATTTGAATACTAGCTCTTTATAGAACCCGGAATATTATGGCTAGGATTTATGAAACAAATCCATCCAAACTTTCATTCCCTGTAATGATTCCATATATTGTGGCATAGCAAATAATAAAAGCATAGATTCATTGGAACATGTTTGAATTCCAAGGTTGAAAAACTTTGATATGGACTTTTTACCACTTTTTTATTATTTTTATTTTTTGATTTCCTTTTTTACAAATTAAAAATATTTTTTTTAGAATTAGATGATTGTGATCTTTAATTTTCCATTAAAAAACATAAATTGAATTATATTTTCAAAGTAAAATGTATAAAATATTATTTTCTTGCAGCTTCATGATATTATTATCATGAACACTGTGTCGAATACTTTACATGGACTGAACGAAGCCATCAACAGATCCCAAGAGATACCCACCGATGTGAAGGAAATCTTGAATACACTCACCCAAGCAAATATTGGAAAAATAGCCACCCCACTACTAATGCTTGCAAATGGAAGGTATGTAAAAGGGAATATAATTCTAAGTATGATTTTCTAACTTATAAATCAGTAATATTTAGTATTAATACTACAAATTAATCAATGCTGGACAATCTCTTCACAGATGAAGAAGAGACTTGAGGTAAGAGAAACAAAGAAAATACTGAAATGTTATGTAATATCAGTCCTCTTATATGGCAGTGAATTCTGGACAATCTCCTCACAGATGAAGAAGAGATTTGAAGCAAGAGAAACAAAGAAAAGAGTACTGAACTGCTATGTAATATTAGTCCTCTTAAATGGCAGTGAATACTGGACAATCTTCTGACAGATGAAGAAGAGACTTGAAGCAATAGAAACAAAGAAAAGTGTACTGAACTGTAATGTAATATCAGTCCTCCTATATGTCAGTGAATGTTAGAAAATCTCCTGACAGATGAAGAAGAGACTTGAAGCAAGAGAAACAAAGAAAAGAGTACTGAACTATTATGTAATATCAGTCCTCCTATATGGCAGTGAATGCTGGATAAAGAAAAGAGTACTGAACTATAGTAGAATCCCTGACAACTGGACTAAGATGCCTTCCACGTATGAGGATTTGATTACGAAGTTTGAATATGAATATTAGATTAAAATAAATATGAATATTAGATTAAAATAAATATGAATATTAGATTAAAATAAAAGAACTGAAATCAGGTTCAATATTTATTTTCAATGTTTTATAGTAAACAAAATAAGTTAATGGTGAGTGAAATATAATGAAAATGATTTTAATGAAAAAGAAATGAATTATGTAATGTTACTGAAAATTCATTAAATTAAGTATCCCATATGGGTATGTATGTAGGTGCATGTGTATCTTTATAATTTTATTTTTATTCACTTAAAATCATCTTTGCCTTGTCAATTCATTTTTTTAAAAAAAAGCCTGTTTTACCTGTATTTTTGGTATTGTAGTTTTTGTTTGAGACTTTATCTGGATAAGGGTTTTAGGTTTTGGATAAAGGTTTTAGGTTTTGGATAAGGGTTTTAGGTTTTGGCAAGTTGTTCATTGGTTCCATCAATGTTTTTTTCTTTTTACTTTAATATATATATATATATATATTATGCTTTTCAGCTTGTCTTTGTATCTTAGCCATGGGCTAAGATACAAAGATAAGCTGAAAAGCAACTTGTCAGCTGTCAATATACAACATAACATCCTTGAGCACTTAGCCTTGGAGCAGGTAGAATGGAGATCAACGTATTTTAGTGGACTCAATAGTTTTCAATCTGCTTGTCTGAACCATCTTCAAGAAGTGAGAGCAAGATCTAAAAGGTCAGCCAATCTAACAGTGATCTCATCTCACAATCCTCACTCTTGCTCCATAAGTGGCCTCCTTTGTAAATCACTAGCAAGTCTTAAGTGCCACTTAAGATTATCACACAAAATTTCATAACTGAATCAGTTAAGCTGTCAGATCCTCATACGTCGAAACTGATGGGAGAGTCCATTATTATTATTATTATTATTATTATTATTATTATATATGTATGTATACTTTTTCTTGTATTCTTATAATTATTTTCTTTTCTGGACATAAATTATGTAGGAATTGTCTGGATGTTTTGTCTTAATGCAAAATGACTGACAAGTTACTGTGGTTAAGTTTTTAATTTTTCTCATGTTATTCTAATTTTTTTCTTTTCTGGACATAAATCAATATGATGGGGGGATCATGCTGAAAAGTTTGCAGTCCTACATAAAATAATGCTTATTTACAGAGAATGTTATTTTATCACTTTTTCATGGGTACTATGCTAATATCATATGATATATTATTTGAAACACATCATGTTAAAAATCAGCCAAGAGTGATTTGTGGTAGGTTTACTGAAACATTACACAAGGAAGCTTTTACTTTGTCTTAGATTTTAGTTACCATGAAAATAGGGCATAGAACTGAATATGAGGTTGCTTCTGTCAGTCTTGTTGAACCTCAGCTGGAATCTGACACTCCTATTTCTGTTGACGTCAATGTCCACCTAGATTTATATCCCGTTCTGTTCATTCTGGCGTACTATTGACTTTTAACTCTTAATGACCAAATGTCAAATCGTTATGCATAATTTTCTTGAATTTCTGAATCAACATGGCTGAATAGCATCTTTTATTGGCACTTATTTTTTTTAAGGCACCCTGAGGCAGTGTAATGGTTAGCAAGCTTGTCTTGCTAGAACAATTACAACTGAGTAGTGAGTTTGATCCTCACTGGGTGCGCCATACTTTCAGCCTTGTGCCACATCTAAGCTATGCTTGCAAAATCACTTTATAGGCACTTATTTTGAAAATACATTTAATTCCACACCATACTTCAGAATATAGAGGAAGCATGGTGGAGTAATGGATGGCGACTTGGATTGAGTAACTGGTGAGCTGAATTCGAATTACACTCAAAATCTGTGTTAAATTTGTCCTGGCTTTCCCACATGAAAGTGTTAAGGTTAAAGGTAAGAGAACTGATAAAAGCAACAATGGCTTGAAAATTCCAGCTGAGTTTCTTATGTCCACTTACACACAAATACACTTAAGTTGAGAAAGATATGTTATCTGTCTCTTCTCCCCATCTTTATCAGAGTTTTTAATATGCGGGGTTTAAACTGTAAATTTACTTTTTCTTCCGTAAAAATTGAAGATAGATATTTATGAGCAATATATTACGTTAGGTTTAGTTTATAATATTAATCTTTATAAAAAATATTGATTGTATAAATTTGGTTTGTTTTTGGTTATATAATAGATAGAAAACGGAAGTGACCATTCCACCATTTTGTTTTGTACCGATCGGATCGTGTTGACTCGATATTAAAATGAACTGTCTTCTGCTGGGTAGTTTCAAAGTAATAATAAGCTTAAGAGTCATGCCCACAAGGAGGTACCTCTCCTTCGTGAAGGGTTGAGGATCCTTTACTCAGTGTCTCCAAACAAATTGTTCCACGGTATTATTGCCGTTTTAAAAACCTAATTTAAACGTTTATGTCACATTCGGTAGCGACAACGAGTAAAAAAAAGAACTGACCTGGTCCTCATCGCCAAAATGTCGACAATGATTGTCGTTATTTTGGCGACGAGGATAGTGTCAGTTTTTGGACAAGTCTGGGATCATCGTATCCTATTTAGATCGCATTGAACAATCTTGTTTTAGTTATATATAATAAACGACAAATGTCGGCTAGAAACGGATGGGAAACAAGATGATTTTGCTCGGAGGAGGAGGAGTAAAGATCTCTATATAAAATAGAATCCTCAAACAAAGAATCTTTGAGTCAAAGATTTATGTACACTACACACCACAAAAGCCAAATTTAAAAAAGAAAAACATTTGCAAAGATTAATTTTTGTTACTGAAGCATTTTCAGTCAAAACACAGTGGCAGAAATCTACCGATTTTTTAAAATGCCAAACAAGATGATGGTGAGTCAGTTGGTATTTTTTTTTTAAATTTCCAGAATAATTGACAGAAATTTCCAGAATTTACACCATTTAGGTGTAAATGTACATGCCTCATTCCAAAATAGCAATGAAATTTTGATAAAATCTACCGTTTTAGAGTTATCGACAGTAAAATTTCGGACTCATTTGCGTCGCGGCAGCCATTACTGGCTTTGTTTGCATACATTTGTTGCGGAATAGACATTGTTTTGATCATTGCGCACACAATTTCAGAGTGTGTACGTAAATAGTTTTCTTGCGCAGTAACTGAGGCAAGTAAGTTCAGTAAAAAAAAAAAGGCCGTTAGCTATGTTCTCTTCTGCGCTTGGTTTTCTGCAGAGAATGTTTGCAAACAAAGCCAGTAATGGCTGCCACCAACGATGCGAATGAGTCCGAGCCTTTACTGTCGATAACTTTAAAACAGTAGATTTTATCAAATTTATCAAGTTATTTTGGAATGAAGCAAGAAGATTTACATCGAAATGTAAGTATTCTTGAAATTTTTATTGCACATTATTACGATTACCCAATTGAAAAGAAAAAAGGTACTTGGGGATTATTTGTTGCCACTTTTTAAATTAATTTTTCAACTTTTCACAAATACAGATGTGTAAAAATATACTGTTTTTTAAATTATATTTCTGGGTAATTTGCTTTTTAAGTCACATGCTAGGTATCTAATAAAAATTTCCAAGATAGGTGTAAATTTACAAGCTTAATTCGGAAATAACAAAGACATTTTTTATAAAATCTACTGTTTAGTAGCTATTGACAAAAATTTTGGACTCATTTGCATTATAGCACTGTAGCCATTACTGGTGTTGTTTGCATAAATTTGCTACTGATTAGAATTGTGCGGAAGATTACCTTTCTTTTTATAGTCCTTAGTTGACTCAATTACTGTGCAATAATGAAAACTATTCTGCACCAAATATATGCACACAAAAAAATAAAAGACAGTACACAGAACAATGAAAGCATAACAATGGTGTTGCAATATTATGCAGACAAGCTGGGAAACATTTTATCAAAATCAATTCACAGAAACCCAAGAAATCGTAAATTTCACTGCCAAGGTTCAGAGTATATTTGGCTTGACTTCATCAATTCTGAAGTGACATGGTTTTACTGTCAACAATAGCTGCTACCTGCCACAATTATTTATTCTACCTTGCCACTGTTATCTTCTAAGTATTGCTAATTGACTATTTCCATGAAGAACCCATCTTCTAACCCAGCTATCAGGTCCATCCAATGTAGCTCTATATTCATCATTAACATTTACTTTTAAGAAGTCAGTTTTCATGTATTTCTTCTCCCAGTTTACAAGTTTCTCTTTGTGATGCTTGATTAACTGTCATGATTCGGTTGCTTAAATATTCAACATTATTACACTTTTTGTGCACCCCCCCCCAGTGTGTATTGTAACGGAGTCAGAATTGGCGTTAGTCTTTCTAGTTGTTCAGTAATTGAGACACAATGAAAAATGACTTGCTTAAATATTCTTACATGCACATAACTAAAGTAGAATGATAGAGCAACAATGCCAATATATAAAAATCATATTAAGCACAAAAAAGTCATATAAATAAACAATTTCAACATTAATGATAAAGAAAAGAATACTTACAACAAGGCACTGCAGGTAGGATGAACGTGTAATAGCACCAAATATTCTGCATCTTTTATCTTTGCTTACGTTTGCAACGCTAGTGTCTTCAAATGGTTTCTTGTTGACCAATCCAAACTTTTTGCTTAAATTTTTTAATTTAAAAAGAAAAATTTTCATTTTCTGATATTTTAAAGCCAACTTTTTTCATCAGTATCTGTCTATATTTCTGAAATGACTTATTATGTACATTATTTACATTATTCGGACTATTGTCCTCATCTTTGTTGCTATATTTATCACAACGTTTTGGCCGATGTACGCTCTAGCCTTCTTCAGGTGGTTGGAATGTCGAACTGAACCCTTTATTTTTGCTTCCTGGGGTAGACTGTTCTAGTTCCCTGTGTCATGTCTAATGGATGTCAGTTATCAGTTATCTCCTGTTAATTCCCCTCTCCAAGTTCTCCACTGTCTTAACCAGGTATCAAACTCCCAACTTTGGTCCCTGTCACTGGATCTAACCAATGCCTTTATCCACTGTGCCATGTGTCCTTAAAGACACATGGCACAGTGGATAAAGGAGTTGTGAGTTCTATACCTGGTTAAAGCAGTGGAGAACTTTGAGAGAATATTGCTGCCACATCTGGTCTAGTGCTCCTGCTATATATCTAGAGATTCTTGATAAAATCCAAAGAAGAATATGAAATGTTATTGATCCTGACCTGGCATCTCGGCTTCAGGCACTTTCTTACCACCATAATGTCACTTCCCAGTTCTTTTCTATAAGTATTTTCATCATAATTGTTCTGATGAACTTTCCTTTATTGTACATATGGAAAATAGGACTTCATAGAGACTCTGTGGTATTATGTTGTCTGTAGTAAGAATGTGTTGTTTTGGTATAAGGAATATTGTATGTTTGGGTCAGTAATTGTGGCTAGCTTAAGATAAGACAGATTAAAAACCAGCCTTCCCCTATCTACCCCATTTGACATTATGCCATATTTTTGTATTCAACAAAAATAAATATTACTTTCCTCTATGGTGTGTAGACTTTATGAATTTAAGCCCAGTCTTATCAATTTACACTTGAAATTGATAGACATAACTGTAAGTTCTTTGCTAACAGTCTCTTTTCTTGCACTTCTTGCTTGTGGAACACTCTTCTGACTTCATGCTATCCAGCCAACATCAAAAATTTAAATGCAATTATCTTCTGTCTTAATTCCAGTTCTTTTATTGTCCTCTCTGTTTAATTTTTTTTCTTTTTCTCATTCTCTCACATTCAATAATCCCTTGCATCTTAGCAGCTTTATTGCCTTGCTTGTTGTGAAATGATTGAAAAAAAATTTTTTTTTTTCAAAAGTGAGCCTCACTGTGTCGTATTAGACAATTTTTCTCACTAGAATCCATGTGACATATTTATAAGTCTACCAGTCACCCATGCTTAGAATATTGCTGCCACTTATGTCTGTTGTTTCTGTAAAAATTTAGAGCTTCTTGATAAAATCTAAAGAAGAATCTGCAATGTTATTGGTCCTGACCTGGTATCTCGGCTTCAATCACTTTCCCGACACAGGGTCTTGTCATTTTACAATTGAAATAGCTAGATGTAACCATAAATTCTATGGTAACAGTTTCTTCTATTGGACTTATTGCTTGTGTAACTCTCTGCCAGCTCCATGGTTTCTAGGTAACTTTTATCATTATCCTTCTCCTCCATCCATTTACTCAAGCTCATTCTTCTTCTTCTAAATGCAATGTCGATCACTATCTACTGTCCTCTTTATTACTCTTCTTCTGTTCATGTTTCTCCTTTTTCTTATTCTTCCACACTCAGTAACCCCTTCTGTCTTAGTGGCTTTACTGCTTTGCTTGGGGTGATATGATTACAAAAAAACTACTATTATTTATATCTATTTACATTATGAAGGATGACTTATGACTTGTATAATAAAATCTCACCACATAAAATAATTGTAAATATTTCTAACAAAACTTTACATAGTATATTTATCATGTAACTGTTGGAAATGTTAGGTCACTTTGACATATTTGGGAAGGATATTAGAATAATCCAGAACCTATACTGGCAACAAACCGCCTACATACTGATAGAAAATGAGTACAGTAAATATACAAAAACAGAAAGGGGTGTGAGGCAAGGCGGTGTCTTCTTGCCATACTTATTCAACCTATACAGTGAGACGATTCAGAGAGAATTAGAAGTCTGACCAGGATTCATTATTGGTAGCCACAATGTTGACATAAAATATGCAGATGACACAGTTTTGATAGCAGATAGAGAAAAGAAACTAAAAGAATTCCTAGAGAAGGTTGTAAAGGAAAGCAAGATGAAAGGACTAAGCATCAATTGCAAGAAGACAGGATGCATGGTAGTCAACAAAAGGGTCAGCCCATCATGCAAATTACAAATGGGAGATACCAAAATCAAACAAGCAATGAACTTGGTAAAACAGAATGCATGGCTGATAGCAAAAGGAACACCCCAATATGGAGATTCCAAATCACAGATACCAAAATCAAAGAAGTACAACAATGTAAATATCTGGTAAGTGTTTTAACAGAGGGTAGAAAAAGCGATATTGAAATTTGGAGATGCATTTGGATAGCGAAAGTTGCCTTTCAAAAGCTAAGCAAAGTATTTCAGAAACAGCAAAGAGAGAAGTTAGAGTAAATGGTTGCTGAAGGGACATGAGACATTGAAGAAGAAGAATGAGCTTGAGTAAATGGATGGAGGAGAAGGATAAAGATAAAAGATAAAACTTATTAAGATCAACAAAGGACAGGAAATTGTGGAGAGCCATGATTGCCAACGTCTTGAAAGGCCACAGCACATAGAAGAAGAAAGTTTATTGGAGAAAAACTTTTAAGCAATGCAATCTGATATAGTGTATTAAACTTCAGTTTTTGTCAACAATATTTCTTGAGTGTAAAATTTTCTCAAAGCACAAAAATAGTACACTATCTGAGGGTATGACATTTTCATCCTAGGCAGAGGGCACAGCAACTACACCAGTCCTAGATAGAAATGTCAATCCATACATAAATAATCCTATCATTTTTTTTTATGGGTATTATGCTAGTACATATAATATAAATGCATTTCTAAAGGTTTTACTATAGGAATGCATTGAAAATGAGGAAGAAAGGAATTGTCAGTGTTCAGGAATGAAGGCAAGCATTACTGATAGAATAGGGTTATTATATGTAGAATGTAAATGCATTGCTAATGGTTTTACTATAGGAATGCATTGAAAATGAGGAAGAAAGGAATTGCCAGTGGTCAGGAATGAAGGCATGCTTGCATTAATTCCTGACCACTGATAGAATACGCCTTTTATACGTGTAATATAAATGGATTAATTACTTAATAATAGAAATACATTAAAAATGTAATATCAATGCAAGCTTGATTGGCAAGCAGTATATTTACCATTTTAAAAACCTAACTCGATATTGAGTTCAGGTTTTACTCAATATTCGGTGGCCTAAATAGTTGAAATGATTTCAAGGAAAGTCATCCAAATGTTTTTTTCAACTCAATGAATCCAAGTTATGTCTTGAAGTAAATAACAAAGTCACACAAGTAAGACCTAGATGTTGAAATGCCTGACTAGTTATTTAGCAATGTAAATTTGTTATGGAATTTAGGATAGCTGGCTTTATTCTCACCTATTTGAGCAACTGTATTTTGTAAGACATTTTTTCTATATTAAATTCACTGGCTAATGTATTTTTTATAATCGCTATCAATAATCCAATGTGTTTTTTATAACCATGATCAGTGTCCCATGCATTTCTACAACCACATACAAACTGGACCTATCTATCACTTTATGATTTTTTTCCCTCAACAAAGCTTAGATTTAACATTAAATAGCCCCAGTTTCAGGGTTAAGTTAACCTGCTGAATATAACTAAAGTCGTTACTTGCTGGGTAATCCTACAGACACTCTATGTCATAGTCACACAGCTGTCTCATAAGATATTGTAAATGTCTGGATACATTCCAGCCAGACTTTTTATTTGTCTATATATGTTAATATTTTAAGCAGCATTATCTGTCATATCAGACCATTTAGCTTAACTTAGTCCAAATGATTTGATACTGTCTTATATTTTGTTGAGTTGTGCTGACATATGAGGATTACAGGTGAAATCCTGAATTTTCATCTTGGAATTTTAGATTTCCTGGTTTCTTTTTCTTAGTCTATTTTTTTTCTTTCTGTACTGATAATTTGGGCAAAAGTATTTCATGAATGTCACAGAAGGTATATTAATTCCTTTCAAAATAATGTAGCAGATCATAGGCACCTGTAAGTTTAATACCAAAGTTAACCCCAGAAAACCCAGCAATCACGGCTTCTGACTAGAGCTGAAGCATCAACAAATCATGCTATATTTTTGTCATTGTTACTGGCTTATGGATGTATCACATCAACACACAGGTTCCTGCATGATCACCGAAGTTAAGCAACATTAGGCCTGGTCAGTACTTAGATGGGTGACTGCTTTAAGCTTAGATATATGAGTGGTGTAATGAATAACAACTCAGAATCAGAAATTCAAGAGTTGAGTTCCAATTTCAGTTGGGTTTGTTATATTCATTTACATGCAAATACCCAACTATTCTCCCTAAAGCTATGGGTTAATTAGTGGAAATTATATAGGTAAATTGTTATCTCCACTGGAATATAAATGAATAGAAACTACCGTAGCCACAAAGTGAGGGATCAGTTTGTATATTGATTGTAATATAGATTTGATCACCAACTTTATATTCACGTTATAATTTCCTGTTTCCTTATCAAATTCTGATGAATCTACCCTTCTCCCCCCAGGTATGGGTTAATTAGTAAGACTTGTATCAGTATATCATTATTATCTCAAAAAGATTCTTACAATCTAAAAATATCCTCTGGCTTTAAATAACCTTTTAAAGGTTTTGGTTGATAAACTGTAGAAAATAATCTATTGTCATTGTTATTTATATTCACAGATGCTGGTGCATTTTTTTTTTTTTTTTTTTTTTTGTCAGGTTATATAAATATTTGTTTCTTACTTTTACAGTGACATACATAAAAATGTTCTCAACATTGCTGAATATGTTTATGACAAGGCCAAATCGCTTTATGGTTGCAACCAAACTGTTATAACGATGGAGAAACTCATCCAGCTTACATCATTAATGCTAAAGACAGCTGCAGGTATTTTAAGATTAATAACAATTTTTTTAAACATTATTTGGGCAATTTTAAAACTGGAGCCTCACCAATAGCTAACAACTAATCTTAATAAAGATGGCTTTTTGATATTAATCCTTTCCAGACTTAATTTTTTTTTTTTAAGGGTAGCTTACATGTGGCACAAGGCCGATAGTATGGAGCACTCAGTGAGGATTGAACTCATTATTCAGTCATAATTGATCTAGTCAGACAAGCTCATTAACCATTGCACCACATCATAGTGTCCAAATGATTTTCTAAGAGTAGCTTAGATGTGGCACAAGGCTGAAAGCATGGAGCACCCAGTGAGGATCAAACTTACTATACAGTCATAATTTATCTAGCAAGACTAGCTTTCTAAATATTAAACTGCAGTGCCCTCCTTTCCAGACTGCATTGGCTTATGGCTATATCACATTGAAACACTGGTTCTCATGTGATCATCAAAGTTAAGCAATGTTAAGCCTGGTCAGTACCTAAATGAGTGACTGTCAGGTGCAGTTGCTGTAAGCTTGGATGTTCAGCTGGTACAATGGATAATGACTTAGAATGAAAAATCAGAATTGCCAAGTTTGAATTCCAGTCAGCTTCATTGCATTTACTTGCGCTCAAATACCATTGGGAAATGTATGAATCCATTCTTCTCCACCCCCCCCCGCACAGCTTCTGTCAGTAAAGCATTATTATCTCCAAAAAATATTCTTACAATCTGAAAACGTTTTCTAGCTTTAAATAACCTGCAAAAGGTTGATAAGCCATAAAAAATAAATCGGTCTACAATAATCACAGACTACACAGTGAAAATTTCAAATCAGCATTCAAGCAATAACTACAGACATTGAGCCATAATCATACAGACATATATAGCCCCTCCAACTGTGGGTTAAATAGTACTGTATTGCATTGGAAAATCATTATCTCCAAAGAATTGTAAATATTCACTCACAAAAATAAAAATATTTTTAAAATCCAAAAAGATGTTTTAGCTTTAAAATAACCTATAAAAAGTTTATATGTTGTTTATAAGTTAATAATAAGTTGTTAATAAGTTAATAATAAGTTAATAAGTTAAGTTAATAAGTTGCAAAATGTTAATAAGTTAGTAAAAGAAAACAAAAAAAAATCAACTAAACCATCAAGACTATATTTTAACTTTAAATAACTTTACATGAACTCAAGTTTCAGATCAATTTGTAAACTATGCTCTCATGAAAAGCTTGAATATTTTTCTTCTTCCTATGGCTATATGACATAGCAGGGTAGACTTGGCTCTCTGGCCTTGATTAGTAACCAGTCTAAGAGAAAGACAACTCTGATTTCAAAACTATGGAGAAGGATATGATTCCACTATCTTTTCCAAGAAGTCATAGCAATTCACAGATAAACAAATGGAATCTGTGGAGAGCCAGGATTGCTTAAATGTCCTGAATAGACATGGCATTAAAAAAGTATCAAAAGTTAATACCTATACAGTATAGGATACATTTGGCAGAGGAGAAGTGGAGGGAAAAAGGTGATCATCACCCCCTGTGGGATGAGATTAAAATAATAGAGAGCATCACTGGATAAATACGAAAATTTAAGGAATCATCACATATGCTAGGCCAGAAAAATCTCCTGAGCTGACCAATCATGGACATGAATACAATATGAGAACCGGTAATAAGGAGTGCTAGAGAAAAGCAATGAATAACAACAAAAATTGCAATATAAGCTCTGGTAAAAAATGTAGTAATAATAACAGAAAAATTGCAATATGAGCACTGGTAAAATTGAGGTGAGAGATTAAGTTTATAAGTCCCAAAAATTCATACACAGATGTCCTTGAGGATACATGGCCCAGTGGATAAGAACATTGGTTAGATCCAGTGACTAGACCCAAAGCACACCACAGCAGTGATGAATCAAAACTTGGAGAGTTGAGTTAAAGGAAAATAACTGAGACACCCGGAAGAGACATGGCACGTGGAACTAGAACACTCTACTCTGGTGGACAAAATAAAGAGTTTGGTTTGAAATTCCAATCACCAGAAAACATACAACGGCTGAAACATTGTGAATATGGCAATGAAGATAAGGATAACAGTCCGAATAATGTAAATAATGCAAGTGATCATAATACTTCATCTCAGAGATATAGAGGCCGAAATGTTGCGAATATGGCAATGAAGATGAGGATAACAATGGAAAGGAGAGGTAACAAATGAAATAACTCCAGTTTGTTCAACTTAGGAAACTTAGCTTTGCAGCCAAAGTATTCTAAAATGCTGCAAATAACAAAGGAGAAAATGAAAAATACCCAACAACAAATCACATATAGCATCAAAATTTGCATTATTTTTATTTATTTGTTATGTAACTAAATACATAATTTTCAACAATGTTTCCATAAAACTTGATATTTCTTGTAATAAATTCTTAATAAATATTAGTATTTTTATTATTTTACTTAAATGTAAGGTAGTCTGACATTTACAATTCTTTATGGCTAATCATGAAAAGAAATGTTGATCAAAACTCCCTAAAATCTTTAAGTGCGTACTGCCACAAAATTATCAAATGTCGAATACGTCCCACCAAGCAAACCATATATTCCGGTGAGATTATGCTCAGGGTAGGGAAACTTTTTACTTGGAAAACTTTGGTTATATGTTTGAATTTCTAAGATGAGGAGTTATCATGATTTAAATTTAGACTATTTTCCTCATCTTTGTTGTTGCTATTACAATGTTTTGGCAATGTCTTCTAGCCTTCATCAGGTGTGTGTCATTTGAGGAAACTTTCAGGGTATTTCAAACAGAATCTTTTATTCAACATATAGGTTGTTTGCATTCCATTGTCTAGAGATAGCTTTTTTTAGTTCTTATTTTTTGTACTGTTAAATTATTGCTTGCATCATTTGCATTGAAGCCAAGTAGTAAATAAGTAGTAAATATAAGTGCTAGAAAAGATATTTCTAGACATGGACTGTGGAATGAGAACAGTCTACCTCTGTAGATTAAATAAAGAGTTCAATTCAAAATTCCTTAGAAGTTCCCCGATTAAACATACACCTGAAGAAGATCAGAGGTCACAATGGCCAAAATATTATGATAACAGCAACAATAACAAAGATGAAGACATTAGTCTGTGTATAAACGAGTTTGGGTTGTTTAAATGGAATCTGGACAGAATAAAATATGTTTGGCTGTCTAGAACTGCACAAAGAATATTAGCATCAGAATCGATTGGAAATATTTTGGGTTTCTTTCTATTTTTATTTATTTTTCTATTTTCAGAATTACCAAATTATCTGAGAGTTACCTCGAATAACACTCTAAGCTCAGTGTTCAGCAAACTGCATGCATTTGGTCCGAATGTTACTCAAACTATACTTACGGAAATCGTACATCCTAAGATGATCCAGGTAAAGACATAAAATGGAATATGTGTATATATGTGTGTGTGTTTATGTATATGTTATATATGTTTCAGTTAGCAATGTCGATTTTTATCATGGAGAATTGTAGTTTAAAACAGTAAAATCGACATTGCTAACCAAAACGCTCCTCTGTGGCTCAATTGGTAAAAGCATGTCAGGCTATATGATGGTTCCATATAGGATACAGTTTTGATTCCTGTCAGAGGATGCATATTTTCCATGAGAATTTCTCGGCCATTCAGGCTGGTAATTGTCATTAATACTGTTTATTATAAACAGAGCATTTACTTAAATATTTGTATCTATAAAAAGAACATATAAACATAAAAAATGTCTTAAAATAATTGTCGGACTTTGTCCATTTCATTATATATATATATATATAAATTTCGTTTATAAGTGCAGTTTTAATTTATAATTACAAATATAGATGTAATCCAAAAAAATGCTATGAGAAATGTGTTATTGTTTTGGAATGTTCAGTTGCAATGCTGAGTTTGAATTTTAAATTTTAAGGTTGTGCGTTTTTGTACATCTATATTTTCGTTGTCCTCTTATTACCAAGAAGATTACAAGAACTAATCTATTTCCATACCTGAGGATGTCTGTAGGAACATACGAAAGCTTGTAAAAATTAAAAAGACCTCATGCAACTGGGATTTATAAACAGGGATCATATACAGGTTCGGGGTTAGTGTATCGTATTGAAATTGTTTGCGATGATGTATTCTCGCCATTTAAATCATTAGCCTCTATATTTGTTTTTTGTATGAATGATTCATGTAATATATATATATATATATATATATATATGTCTGTATTTACACACTTGTGCACATATATACACACATCAATGTGAGTGCATATGTATACTTATATCTTTGCTTGGTTATTAATAAGTTAGTGCTTAAATGGTAAAGTTATTTTTTAGGTTATTGGTTATGGTTCATGGGGTGTATAGAATGTTTTCTTTGTTGTTTGAATATTTATATATAGTATATACTTCTGCATGCACACTGCCCACATGGGAATATACATAATTGTTAAATATTGTATATGTATTATAGCAAGTATTGGCTTATATCATGTTATCATTTTTGAATTTTATTTCCTGGTCAATAGGTTTTGGTTTTGCCTTGGTTTTATATATTAAGATATTAATCATGGTAGTGGGTAGGTTTTTTGTAGTTGTGTGTGTGTATGTTTATATGTATTTTTTATGTTTATATTTATTTATATTTATTTGTTTATTTTTGATTAGTGCTTAGATAATAAGTATTTCTTTATATGCCTACATTTACCCATTATTTCAGTTTTCTTGTTTTTTGCTTTTTTAAACTAATTATTACTAAATTTTCCTCTAAGCACAGTTTACAATTTTTACTGTATGGGGCTGTTCTTTTTAAAATTTCCCATTTGAGTTTGGTGGGGATATTTTCTTTTTGGCGCCATATGTATTTTGATAGGGTTGTGTTGTTTTTGTATTTTTTCTTTCAAAGAACATTTTCTGTTTATATCTTTTAAGTTTTTTCTGTAGCACTTATGTAAATTTTTATATCTCTGTTAATGTCAATAGTTAGGATATCTTTGTATATTATGTTATTGGTTAAACATTTACTGTTAAGTGGGTAATTTTCTTTGTTTCTTCAGTTACATTTGACAACATTATTTTAATGGATGTTGTTGTTGTAATTGTTATTGGTTTTGTCGAATTTTTTTTTATTATTATGCTTAGTTATTATTTTCTCCATGTTATCCTTACAGCTGTAACTAATTTTGATTTTATTTTTATTGATAATTTGCTGTTTTTAGGGAAGTGTTAATTATTTTAAAGAATAGTTTCCTTATTTTTGTTTTTATTGTATCATTGTTGTGGGGGGAGTGAACCAAATTATTTTTCTTTTTCCGTTGTTTTTGTTTGAATTGTTTTCATTTTTGTATTTAGTATATTGAATATCCACTGTTTCTTAGGGCTGATTCATAGGTCTATTTTTTTTTTTTTTATTTTCATTGAATATTTTCAGGCTACTTCATTCTACTAGAATTTGTTGAAATTATTTTATTTTAATTCTTATTTATAGATACAGGTATTTATACTTTTTACATTATTCGGACTAATGTCCTCATCTTTTTCACCATATTTATTACAAAGTTTTGGCCATTGTACGCTCCGGCCTTCTTCAGGTGTTTGGAATGTCGAACTGAACCCTTTATTTCACTCACTGGGGTAGACTGTTCTAGTTTCACATGCCATGTTTAATGGATATCAGTTATCTCCTGTTAATTCCCCTCTCCAAGTTCTCCACTGCCTTAACCAGGCATTGAACTCACACTCTTTGGGTCCTGTCACTGGATCTAACTAATGCCTTTATCCACTGTGCCATGTGTCCTTGAGGAAATATAGACAGATACGGGTATTTGTTTGAATATGTTAGGTGGGTGGGTGGTATTTTTGTTAAATGTATATTGAATTGTTTGGTTTTCTGTATGATTTGTAGATTCCATTGTTTAGGTTGAAGAACGATGCCTGACAAAATCGAAAAAAGTTTTCATTCGATGTGTTTCAACCCTTATGTCTTAATTAGACATTGTTTAAGTTGATGCGTCTACATACTTGCAGGAAAAAAAAAACTTAAAAAAAATAATTTTTTATGTGTTTAGGGTATATAAGCTAGCAGATTTCATTTTTGAATTTTTTTCTTTCTCTTTCCATTATCATTATATAAATCTGAAGGGAAAACTGTAAAAAAAAAAGGTTTTTGTGTGGCCTGTTTCATCCTTCAGGATTTAATTGGGCTAAAGTAATGTTTACATTGATGCAACAACATGTCCATGAAGGAGACAGGATGCCATTAAATTTAAATTTCTTTTTTACTTTTAAATATTTTTTCAAGTATATAGTCGAGCTGACTTCATTTAGTTTCTTTTGTTTTTGTTTCCATCTCTTATTAAATATCCCACATTGTGATAAATGATCTGCCAGGAAAAGTGAAATGTTGTAAGAATATGAACATAAATTTACTGAGCATGATGTAATGATTAAATCACTTTCTATACATATTTTTCTTCTTAAATTGTTTTCTCTTTTAATTAGCATAGCATTTATTATATGAAATTTATGGTCAGACTCATTACAGTGAGCAACTAATGCATTTAGTTGTTTTGTAAAAGAACCCTTTTGTATTCATATAATCTTTTATTAAAATTCCTTCTGGTTTCTACAACGTATTCTTATGACAATTATTCCAAATGATAGATTAAATTGCTTCAAGTTTTAACTTATTATTTTGTTTTGTATTAACTTTATTTGTTTAATATCATTTCACCCCAGGCAAAGCAATAAAGATTACTGGATGTGAAAGAATAAGAAAAAAGAAACATTGTTAATGAGTGAGAACAATAGAATAGTAATCAGGAGGACAGTACATAACAGTTGACATTCCCTTTAGTTCCACAAGTGAAGTGTGTGAAGAAAAAAAAACTGTTAGCATAAAACTTATGGTTCCATCTAGCCAATTCAACTGTGAATTGATTAAACCTTGCACGAATGTAATATTAAGCTTAAATTCATAAAGTCTTGTTGCCGTATCAAATAGATCATCGAAACCATGAAAATATTTATAGAAAAGACACTGAGAGGCAACCTTATGGCAGTGGGAAAAGTGACTGAAGCTGAGATGCCAGTTCAGGACCAATAATATTGCTGATTCTTATTTTGATTTTATCAAATATCTCTAAATATATAGCAGGAGTACCAGATCATATGTGGCAACAATATTCAAATTATGGATGAATGGTAGTCATATAAATATGTAAGATAGTGAAAAATTGTCTCACACAACACAGTGCACTAATGTTCTTAGCAGCAAACGTAGCAGTAGCAATTAATTCAATAGAATCTTTACACTCTGTCAGCTGATAATGTAAACCCTGGGAGGTACATTGAGTTACTCCCATGAAGGTTAGCATCAGGCATGCTGAGGGGAGGCAGGAAACAGTCTTTCAGGTGAGAGAAGTTTTGTTTTGGAGGCATTAAAATTAACAAGCCATTCCTTGTGCCAGTTAACAACAGACTGCAAGTTATTTTTTAGATCATCTGCCAATCAAGAGGAGTAAATGGCTGTATTTTCAGCATAGATATCAAGTTGAGAACTGATGTCATCAGGAAGGTCATTGATGAAAATTAAGAACAGAGTAGATCCAAGGGTAGAGCCCTGAGGAATACCTGCATTAGTACAAAAAGATCTAGAAGAGTTGCCGTTCAGGAGGATTTTCATTTGACAATTTGATAAAGACTGAATCAGTTCAAAAATTTATCTGGAAATGCCATCACCTTTCAGCTTATGAAGAAGACCAGCATGTCACTCTCTGTTACTTTCAAGATGGCCAAAGTAAAAGCCTAAGCTTCTCCAGTTTTATCTAAAGCTTGATTGACTCTTTCTACAATAATCATACTTATTATAAAACCCAGATTGTGTTTGTGTCTGTTTATATATTGGATCGGATTTCCTACCTTTTTCAACCGATTTCAACAAAACTTCACAGGACTGCATAAAATTACCTTGCAGTGGTTCTAACAGCACCAAAATTTGGAAAAACACAATTGTTTTTGCACGAAATCAATTTGAAAACACGATTAAGATTCATCATGAGAATGAAAGGGGAACAACTCATATCGAGTTATAGTTATTATAAAACCCAGGTTGTTTGTGTGTGTGTGTATGTTCGTTTATATATGGGATCGGATTTCCTACATTTTTCAACCGATTTCAATAAAACTTCACTTTTTTTTTTGGCAGGTAGTGTTTCTTATTGTCTTGCACACTTTTTTCTTTATTTTTACATTCAGAATGCTTTAAAAATTCCATTTACAAGACAATTGTTTATAATAAAATTCTATTCAATCGGTAGACTCATAACGATTGAAAACAATGTTTTTCTTTGAGTTTGACCAATTCGTAAAAAAAACCCCAAAAAAACAAACTAATTAAGACATGCGTGTCCGCCAACCTTAAACAATAATCTTTGTCAATTTTATTTTTCAGTCTTTATCATGGTCGATACTTGATCTATCTCTTACTGTTACATCCCTGGGCAACACCAGGCTCTACTGCTAGTCATTAGTATATCAGAAGTTGACCTAGAGAACCAAAAGCCAAATTCCTTGTCTGAAAGAATGCCCTGCGATGTGAGATAACCAATTTAGAGTTAATGACAAGCTCATATTTATTTGACTTTACAGGAAGCAAAGCCAGAAAAAGAATGTTTTAGTTTGTGTCATTGTGTTTCAAGGAGATAACATGCTTAATTTTAGTTCAGAATGTTTAAATCTTAGATTTTTTTATACACCAGTGATTTTAATTTTGTAGATGCTATAACTTCTAAACAGTTTCATAAACTAAAATGATATCAATATGGCAAACTCATATTTATTTTGATCATTTTATCATTATAATGTTGGTTATAAAAAATTTGTTTTTTTATTACTAAGGTTGTGTTGAAATATGTGCTAATTTAGTTTGTAATAAGTATTAAAACAGTGATATTTCTTAAAGAATATTTTCATTGACAAACAAAAGATAGCTATTCTAGTTTATTTAAGTAATTTACAAAAAATTAATTCAAACTATGTAAAGGTTGCTAAAATATATCACAAGTAAAAAATGTTCAAGATGGATGTCGGCAAATTAGAGGGTGACTCTGTCAAACGAGAGCTCCATAATTTCATTAGCCTAGGGGCTTCTACATGTTATAATCTGGCCCTGAGTATAATTTAAGTAAAAAGCAAAAAAAAAAAAAAAAAAAAAAAAAAAAAAAAAAAAGAGAGAAATGTATGAATAGATGAAAATCTATGCCTGGAGATAAAACTACAGATTATAGAGAGTCCTGGGTATGACAATAAACTCCATCCAGCAGCAAGGCTTCTGGTCAAGAGATTGGAAGTTTTGAGGAGCTTGGAACCACATCTTAATTGCTGTTGTTCCCAGGTCCACCTTAACCAGGTGGAGGGGTAGAACCTGTTAGGGTCCCAGCTATAGATAAATAGTGAACCCCCAAACAAAAACAAAACAAAATAAAAGTATAAAATTACATTTTCATAGCAAAATTACCAACAGTATATTCTTGTATAAAAAAAATTACCAACAATACATATTTGTAGTCAAATTGAGAACAATACCTATTTATAGTAAAAATACCAGCAATACATTTTTATATTAAAAAATGAACAACAATACAATTTTAAAGCAAAAAGGCTAGCAATACATTTTATCTGTAGTTGAAGCCATACAATTGTGTTCCAAATATTTAGATTTTGGCATTAAATAACCTATTGAGGTTGATATGCCACTAAATAAAATGACTAACAATATATATATGTAGTTGAAGGCATACAATTGCATTCAAAATATATTTAGTTGAAGCAATAAAATTGTGTTTTAAATATTTAGATTTTGGCATTAAATAACCCATAGAGATGTTGATGCATCTCTAAAGAAAATCAAAATCATCCAACAGATCATAGCATTTAAGAATGATTGATCTCAAATAAAATGAATGAAATTTCTTTTAAATTTCTTTTGGCATCTAAAAATTGAGAAAAGGACAATCTTTAGGAATGCTGTTTAAAAAAAAAATAAATCAGCCACTGGATGTCTGTATGAAAATATTTTGGTTCTTGTTTTTATTCCAGAAATTGTACAATGATATTGGCAATGATTTTACTATAGAAATTAGCCAGCGATTTTCATTTTAAAATCGACTGACCATTGATAGTTACTCCAAAAATTGTCCAATTTTTTTTTTTTATATAAATCTGCTTTGCCAATGATTTTACTTATTAAATTAGCTACCAACTTCCATTATAGAAATTACATAATGAATAATTTTTACTGTAGAATCTGGATTAGCAAATTATTAACTGAATGT
The DNA here is from genome assembly GCA_963932145.1 of Acanthosepion lycidas. NCBI lineage: Eukaryota > Metazoa > Mollusca > Cephalopoda > Sepiida > Sepiidae > Acanthosepion > Acanthosepion lycidas. The sequence continues at coordinate 22,359,802 of OZ010615.1, read as the reverse complement.
AATGCCATTTATTTTGCCTTTCTTCCATTTCCATTAGGTTGGTGCAAAAATAATGACGTAATAATGTCGTTTTTTGACGTTATACGTCAAAAAACGACATTATTACGTCATTATTTTTGCACCAACATAATAAGATAATCAATCTTATTAGGTTGGTACAAAAATAATGACTTTTGTCAAAATTTTTTTTAATAGGTATTTTTGGAGAATAACCATAATGTTTCCAATGTGTTGTGCAAAGAACATTTCTTGCATACGGGTATGAGTATGGTTCAACAGCAAAATCATCCAGTGTCATTTTGCACCCCACATGACGTGCAAGCTGTTCAGAAAGTGTTATCAAAATTGCCACTGGATCAACTAGAAACACTGGTATGTATTACTTTCATATTCTGTAAGATAGTTTTTATTTCGGTAAGCATCATAACATATATTACTATAAAAATGTGTTTACCATGAAAAGGCATTGGCAAAATCATGTTTACCATAAGAATGCTTTGGCCAAATGATGTTTACCATGAAAATGCATTAAAAAATTATGTTTACCATGAGAGTGCATTAGTTAAAATATGTGTACCATGAAAAATGTGTTGGAAAAATACCAAATGATATCTTGGGTATGATGATAAACTACATCCAACAGCAAGGCCTCCGATCAGGAGGTTTTGAGGAGCATGGAACCACCTCTTAATTGCTGGTATTATCAGGTCCATCCTAACCTGGAGTGGTAGCACCTGTTAGTGTCCCAGCTATGGGCAAATAGTTACCCTCCTCCAGCCCCAACTGGGTTCAAAACATTATGAAAGTGTAAAAATAGTTTTTAATACCAGTATGAATTTTTGAAAGAAAAAATTATTACCAGCAATACATTTTTGGAAAAAAAAAAAAAAATATTACTAGCAATACATTTTTGGAAAAAAATATTGCTAAAAATAAAAATTCTTGTCGGCATTAAATAACCCATTGAGGTTGATATGCCAAACCAAACCATGAAAATGACTTGACCTAATGATTTTTAATATGAAAATTTTTACAAAAAAAAAATGATTTTTTCCAATGTTACTACAACATACAGTGCTGTTTGTTCCTTCTGTAAAATGCATTTACTATTGATTTTATTTTTACAATGAAAATGAATTGTTCAATGCTTTTTATTATGAAAACACTGTAATCATGAATTTTAGCAGGAAATTACAGTGGACAGTGTTTTTTTGTTTTTTTTCTGATGAGATATGCATAACAAATAATTTTACAAAATATTTCCTGACTAAATTTTTTCCCACTTCATACTCATTTTATTTCATAAATGCATTGCTTGTGACTTGTAAATCATTGTGAATAATCTCTTTTTTTTCTCACAGCAAATAAAATTGTTATGACAAGCAAATAACAATGGAGACCAGCCACTATTGGATTCATTGTCTGATTTGTATCCATTTCCCATTATATATCATGACTTGTCAGGTCACAGCAAAAGCTGAAATGCAACTTTCTACCATAAACCTCTTCAACATTCACTTTCTTTTCCTTGAAATGCAGGCCACAGGAATGTATCACTGCTTAACATCTTCTTCTGCTTTTTATCTACAAACATAAATCTATAAAGTAATATGGACATAAGAGCAAATACTGGAAGGCAGCTGGCAGTTTCATGCCTTTTTAAACAATTACATATCCCTTCAAGATATGGATGAGCATAGCTCTCCACAACACTCCTATTTCTAAGTAATGTTTGTCTTTTTACCATCCCTCCCACTCTTCTCTTCCACTATCCATTCATACAAGCTTGTCAGGTAGGTGTCCGCCTGTCCCTTTTGTCTTTGATATATGTGAGTGTCAAGTTCTCTAAGCCCTCTTTCCTCATCTAAGAAATTTAATCTGATACTAAGTGTCCTTTTTGTTTTCTTTTTCCTTAAGTACTTCTTTTTGCTTACATGCACTGTCTGATATTCTCAGCATCCTTCTGTAGAACCACATTTCTATTGCTTTCAGTTTTTTCTTCATCTGTGAAGAAGTTGCCAAGCATTTGCTGCAATCTAGGAAGATTGATATTATATAGCAGTTCAGTACTCATTTCTTTGTTTCTAATGAATTTTTCCTGTTTCTTAATACTTTGCTTACTTTTTGGAAGACATCTTTCATTATTTCTGAGCCTTCTCCAGTCTTCATTTCTGAGGAGAATGTCCAGCATTCCCTGTCATACAAAAGGATTGATATCACTTTCCAATTCAGCAATCTTTTCATTTGCTTCTAATGAATTTTTCCTGTTTCTTAACATTTTTCTTAGTTTTTGAAAAGTATGTGTGATTACATTTTGGTGTCAAATTTTCCCTCATCTGTTAAAATACTTTGTGGATATTTAAACTTCTGTACTTTTTTGATCTTGACATATCCAATTTGCAGTTTGGATATTAGTAAAGAGCAAATTTGTTCAATAAAATTGCCATTGGCTTCAACCATGGCCTCCAGACAAATTCAGAATCTCCTGCAACTCTTCTGGATGGTCTCTTTGTTTAATTTGGTGAATATTGTCATAATCCTTGCTTTCAGTTCATCTTTGGTGTTACAGGGAGTTTTGTTGGTCTTTTGCTGAACTGGCATTCATAATAAGAGTTGAAGTCTTGGGAGTTAGGCAGCCAGATATAAAGGGTGATGTTGTTGCAGAAATTGTCTGAAAGCCATGACTGAGTTCTCCTGATGTAAAGTCCTGTTGCTAGACAGTCTTCTAACAACCACTCTCTTGAACCAGGGTAACACTACCTCCTCAAGGTACTTGATGTAGCCCTCTGTGTTGAGCCTGAGGCCCTCACCAACAAATTTGGTATTCTTATCAGAATGATCAGAACGAGTTTTCCAAGCTGCCGTACCTTTGTAATCACAATTAGACTCCTACATCTCCTTCTGAATCCTCTGAACTGTCTTCAGACTGACACCCAAACACTCTGAAATATTCATATTGGAGCTTCTGGTCTAAATGCCAAGCAGTACCACATGCTGTTTCCAAATTTCAGGCAAAGTGAATTGCGTCATGGCACTCTTTTTCTCACAGATGGTGCCCAACTGACCCTACTATACTGTGCAGTAGACAAAAACAAACAATGCGCATGTGCAAAATTAAAAAATATGAGATGGCAACAATTTACCCATTGCACCCTATATGTGATTATGGTTTATATATATATATATATATATATATATATATATATATAGGGTGACCCCAAAAATCGGGAATTTTTGAAGTGCGTATTGTCAGACATGAGCAAATGGCAACACTGCAAGACAGTGACCTTTAGCAAGTAAACATTTCGCCATTTAGAATTCAAGATGAAATTCACAGTATCCCAGCTGAGATTATGAGGAATCTGAACAGCATCTTACAAGAATGCATTCGTACAGGAGGACGCCATCTACAGGACATAATTTAAAAAAAATAAAAATTCCATCATTGTTTCTTAAATGGCATATTTTAAGGTTTCAATTACTATGAATAAAAATATTTTTCTTCCATCACTCTTGGTTTTATTGGATTGTTAAAATGTTCCCGTTTTTTGGGGTCACCCTGTGTGTGTGTGTGTGTGTGTGTGTGTGTGTGTGTGTATATATATATTGTCATCCTCAGACAGACAGCTCTTCAGTGTGACTAGATGTGTGATTGCTTCACATTGGGGTCGAAACATGACTGATTTGGTATCAATCAGAGATTCTACCCAGAGACAAAGGAAAATTTTAACATTTTTTATGTGAAATATGTTAGTGACCTGGAGAACTCAATTCAATTTGGTTGAAAAACAATGCGTTAATAGTGATATGAGCCACTGTTTTTAAAATTATCCTTTTCTCAAGAGAGCTCAAACCTGTTTTTCTGGGAGCATATATATAGAGGTTATGATTTGTTTTAACCCTTTGTTCTTGTGTCATAAATCAATGAAGTTCGTGACAAAGGTCACCCTGCCAAAACTGAAAATTTGATTTTACCATATATGCAACAAGGATAAAAAAAAAAATCTAAATTTTTTTTTTTGGAAGCTTTATTTTTCAATTTGCTAATGATGTAATTGGATAGTACTTATGTATTTTTAACACATTTAACAGGGTTTATTGCATAATATATAACCTTACAAGTAAACATAAACAAGTTCTAGAAGACTCCAGAAAGTCATAGTACTACTATACTTAGATAAGATTTTAGAAATTTTGTGCTTGGGGTGATATTTTTAATCTCTCTCTGTTTTAATGTATTTTTTGTTTATATGTTATTTTTATAGAAACAAATATTTAATTAACAACATTTACTGGTCAGAATGTCTGAGAAATTTTCATAGAAAACGTGTCCTCTGGCAGGAATCAAATATGTATCCTACACAGAACTGTAATATAGCCTGATGGGCTATACCATTTAGCTACAGATGAGCGTCTGGTTAGCAAGGTCGATTTTACTGCTTTTAAACTACAATTTTTTATGATGCCCTCGAACATTCATATCTGCTCAAAGCGTATCTTAACATAAACAAATGACATCACACATTACGAAATGTACAAAGTCCAACAATTATTTTAAGATATTTTCTGTTTATATGTTCTTTTTATAGATACAAATATTTAAGTAAATGCTCTGTTTATAATAAACAGTATTAACAACATTTACCGGCCAGAATGTCTGACAAATCTCAAAGATTTAGTTTAACCTTGCTAACCAGATGCTTCCTCTGATTTATTTTTTAAGATTTATCATCTGTTTACAGGTGTTTCAACATGATATGGCTGTAAGCTGATTATTGTAGAGGTACTTACATGTAAGGAGATTATTAATTAATTAATGGGGGTGGAGCTATGAAATTTTATTAGAGTGTGGGAAGGAAATACTACCAGAGACTCCACAGTATAAATGGTAGGAAAGATTTTATTAAAACCTCACAACTGTTCATTCTGCTTAAAGAGGGAAGGCTGCTTAGACTTAATATAAGTGGTCCCAAATATTCTTAGATGGTCACCTGAATGCATCCTGCTGATTACTGGAATTTTTTTTTTATTTATATTTGAGAAAGTACTAGTATTATTCTTATTGTTACTTTTTATCTTAACTCTCTTTGTCAATACACTCTTAATTATTGATATTATTTTATTACTAGATAATCCAAATCTGCTTATGTTGACTACTGTAGGAAAATCTCTGGTTAAAGATGAAGCACGAGTTGGATTATTTATTAAATGTTCTGCGAGAACACACAGAACAGAAATATCAACAAGTGTATACAAACTTTTTTGTCCTGCTCTCAACAGATTTTCGCAGGCACCTGCCACTCAATTTCTAATTAGTTCTACCAATATATTCAGCATTTCACTGACACCTTTAACCACAAACTGATCTAATGTGATGGATTTCAGGATGAATTAGGAACAGAAAACAAATTGTGAATTGGCAGAAAAATAAAGCTGCACATTTTGGGAGATTTGCCTAGCAAATCAAGCAGTAACCTATATATCTGAAGTGTGTATGTATGTATGTAGTGTTACACCGGCCTTCTAACACAAGGGTATTACACCGGTTCTCACTATATATAGTGCCAGTAATACCTACCCGGTGTGTAAGCAGCAACCGTCCTTCCCCACCCCCCTTTTAGGCCTTGTGTCGCATTTTGTATATATTTATACAAATAAATATTGTAAACAGCAACAGTCAGTCGTTTACTTTCTGACCTGCTGATCGGTTGGACTCTCTGCTTTCGGGCGGGAGGAACCCGAAGGAGGCTACGCCGAAGGGCGGAGTCTCCTTCAGGGAGGTAGACCGGCCCAGAACCCGTTTATACGGGTTCAATGGGCATATTTTTGGTCGAGCTCACGGGCTCGGATTGCCCACGGGCTCGGATTGCCCACGTTAAAAAGGCCTTGTGCCACATGACGCCCTCGTGGGGGGGTGGCTGAATATCGTAAGCAGCGACAGTCAGTCGTTCACTTTCTGTCCGGCTGATCGGTTGGACTCTCTGCTTTCAGGCGGGAGGAACCCGAAGGAGGCTACGCCGAAAGGGCGGAGTCTCCTTCGGGGAGGTAGACCGGTTCTGAACCCGTTACATACGGGTTCAATGGGCATATTTTTGGCCGAGCCCAAGGGCTCGGAATGCCCACGGGCTCGGAATGCCCACGTTAAAAAGGCCTTGTGCCACATGACGCCCTCATGGGGGGGGGCTGAATATTGTAAGCAGCGACAGTCAGTCGTTTACTTTCTGACCTGCTGATCGGTTGGACGCTCTCCTTTCGGGCGGGAGGAACCCGAAGGAGGCTACGCCGAAGGGCGGAGTCTCCTTCGGGAAGGTAGACCGGCCCAGAACCCGTTTATACGGGTTCAGTGGGCATATTTTTGGCCGAGCCCAAGGGCTCGGAATGCCCACGTTAAAAAGGCCTTGTGCCACATGACGCCCTCGTGGGGGGAGGGGGTGGCTTATTATCGTAAGCAGCGACAGTACTACAACTGCCTAGCTGAGTAGTACCCGTTTCCTACCTTTGTATCTGTGATGTTAAATACACTTGTTCCTTAAACCAACCTCGACTTGATTTTCTCATTTTTACTATTGTGCCACGACACAACAGATTGGCGACGTCGGAATCGAAACGATACCACTGCAGACAATCACCTAAAGTGATTGAAATACAAGGATTCGCAAGATTCCTACGGCAAAACACCTTCGTCATTTCAAACAGATATTTGGATACGCAAGGATTAATAGCAAATTAATTACTACAATAGTAATTTGGCGACGTAAAAAAAAAAAAAAAAAACAACCAAAAATTTGCTACCAAAAGTGAGAACGCGAATAATATTGTCAATTATTAAAATAATTGAAAATACTGACACCAAGTGTTTCGAAAAAAAAAAAAAAGGTTCACTGTTTTTTTGTTTCTTTACAAGAAACCAGAGTTTTTTTTGTCACGGTAAGATTTTTTTTTTTTTTTTTTTCTCCTTTTCAAAGTTAAATGATTTATCGAGTGAAAAATATATATTTGCGTAAGTCATTTGTGCTTAACAAAGACTGTTAAATATTCGAGTCATATTTGTGCAAAACCACAAAGAGGATAAAAAAAAATTTTGTGACTTTCCCATTAGTCGACACTCCTTAAAGCGACGGATTTTTTTTTTGTTTACGAGAAATACCGCATGCAACAAATGACATTTGCAAAATGATTTTTTTTGTAACAAAGAAAAACTTGAATTGACTTTTTGGCTAAGAAATAATATATTTCTTGTTTGTGTATTAGTTGAGCAAACTAATTTTATTAAGCAAGTCATGGGAAAACTGATTTGTTTAATACAAGTGTAAACTGTATGGTGCGTAAATTGAATTCGTACCATGGACGCAGAATTAAGAGAGTCTCTTCTTCAATTGTTCAAATTTCAAACGGAACAAAGTCTCGCGTTGCAAAAGCAACAACTTCAACGACAACTTGAAAGTGAGGAGAAATTTAAAAAAGAGTTGTTGGAACAACAGAAACGCGTCGAAGAAATCTTTATGAAAACACAGGAGGAAGAGAGGAAACTTCTGGAGGCAACACAGTTTGAGTTAACGAATGCAAGCGAGAATCATAACGCATTCTCCCAGACGGCTGTGTGGAACGCTATTGAAAGTTTCAATTATAATCCAGAAGACCGTGTCACGTTTGCTCATTTCTATAGAAGATATGAGGATATTTTTGTATCGGATTGCGGTACATGGACAGACGCTAAAAAAGTTAGGTTTCTGCTAAGAAAATTGGCAACTGCCGACCATACAAAGTTCGTGAATTTTATCCTTCCAAAAAAGACCAGTGAGTTGAACTTCCAAGAGACAGTTACTCTACTAACAGAACTGTTTTCTACAAAAACTTCTCTTTTTCACAGGAGATATAAGTGTATGAATGTCACTAGAAGAGAGGAAGATGATTACACTACTTATGCAAGTATTGTAAACAAGCATTGCGACGACTTTAAACTGGAGGAATTATCATCAGATAATTTTAAATGTTTAATATTTGTGCAAGGGCTGGTTTTAGGTAAAGACGCTGAGATCAGGCGTCGTGTTTTAAATAAACTCGAAAACGAGCCGAATTTAAAACTACAAAGCTTAGCGGAAGACTGTGAACGGTTTGTTGCGTTGAAACAGGACAGTCGTGACATAGAGGAAAGCGGAGTGTCGCACATTAAAAAGGTCCATCAGAAGAAAAATTTAACTTCAAGAAATAACCAGAGGAAAAAACAGGGAAAAGATCCACCTGGACCGTGTTGGAGGTGTGGAGATAAACATTGGTACAATGAGTGTCCCTACAAATTCAAACAATGTGACAACTGCTACCAGAAGGGGCATAAGGCATCACATTGTAGGAAAAAATCTGGTAGAAAGAAGACATCCATTAAACTAACGAAAATTGAACCTGAGGAACGAAATATCCGGAAATTTGTACAGGTCAAAATGTTTAAAAAGAAAGTAAGACTACAGCTTGATAGTGGGTCTGATATTTCCATCATTAATGTACAGACATGGAAGAAGCTTGGGAGACCCACTATGATTAAATCACATAAAACGGCGAGAAGCGTCAGTGGTGAAAAAATCACCTTCGAAGGAGAATTATTGACGAATATTTCTTTTCAGAATAAGACCGAAAAAGCGAAAATTTTTGTCATGCGAAAATCAAATAACCTCTTTTGAACTGATCTGTTCGAAAAATTTAGACTATGGGATCTGCCTTTAAGCTCTTTTTGTCAAAAAGTTGAGGATTCGAATGTGGAGGCAGAAAAACTTAAGAGGGAGTTAAAAGAGAATTTTCCAGACGTATTTACAGGCGATCTTGAAAGGTGTGCAAAAGCGGTAGCAAAATTTGAAGTCAAAGAAAATGAACAGCCAGTGTTCAAAAAGAAAAGAAAGGTTCCATACGCCGCTATAGAACAAATAGACGGTGAATTAGAAAGACTCGAAAACATGGGTGTCCTCGAAAAAATTGATCACAGTGAGTGGGCTACACCAACAGTTTACATCAAAAAGAAGAGCAAGGAGATTAGAGTTTGTGCCGATTTCTCAACAGGTTTAAACAATGCATTAAAGGATCACCATTATCCCCTTCCGAGCCCTGAAGAAATATTCGCGAAACTGAGTGGAGGGAAATATTTTTCTAAAATCGACCTCAGTGACGCGTATTTACAAATCCCAGTCGATCAGGAGTGTTCAAAGCTGTTATGCATCAATACCCATAAGGGATTGTACTAGTTTAACAGACTTCCTTTTGGGGTCAAAGTCGCCCCTGCGATTTTTCAGCAAACAATGGACATGATGTTAAGTGGGTTGGACTTCGCAGTAGGGTACCTGGACGATGTGTTAATGAACAGCGCTAGCAAAGAACAACACAAAGCTCATGTAAACCAAGTATTCAAAAGGATCCAGGTTTATGGATTTAAACTGAAACAGGAAAAATGTACCTTTTTCATGGAAAAAATAAAATACTTAGGGCAAATGATCGATGAACATGGAAGAAGGCCGGATCCAGATAGATCGAATGCAATAAGGGACATGCCTGCTCCAGAAAATATTGCGTCTCTACAAAGTTTCTTAGGTTTGGCGAATTATTACAATGTATTCGTGCCAAATATGCATAAACTAAGATCACCCTTAAATGAATTGTTAAGGAAGGACCAAAAATGGGTCTGGACGCAAGAGTGCGAAGAAGCATTTCAGGAAATTAAAGATATATTAACGTCTGACTTGTTTCTGGCACATTATAATCCCAAGCGTGATATTATAGTTGCAAGCGATGCCAATGCATATGGCATAGGAGCATGCATACTACACAAAATGGATGATGGAAAAATAAAACCCATAGCCCATGCATCCCGTTCACTTTTACCAACCGAAAAGAACTACTCGCAAATCGAGAAAGAGGCGCTAAGCATTATATTCGCAGTAAAGAAATTTCATCGTTTCCTGCACGTAGACAATTTCTGTTACAAACAGATCACAAACCTTTACTAACGATTTTTGGATCGAAAAAGGGACTACCACAACATACGGCGAATAGACTCCAAAGGTGGGGTACCATTCTTCTGAACTATAATTTTCAAATGGAGTATGTACCATCTAAAAAACTTGGTCATGCAGACGGCTTATCAAGGTTAATACCTAAGCACACAGAACCATTGGAGGATATGGTAATAGCAGCCATTCAAGCGGAAGTTGAAGTAAAAAATACTTTATGTGACACGATAAGAGAACTTCCAGTAACGCTTGATGAGATTAAGAGTAAGGCAGAGGCGGACGAATTTATTATAAGCACGAAAGAAAAAATCAACAGTAACCATCTGGATGAGGAAATTTATTCAATTTGTGATAACGTCCTGTTATATAGCGACAGGGTCGTAATTCCTACGACATTACAGAAAAGATTGCTCAAGGAATTCCATGTAGGACATCCAGGCATATCAAGAATGAAATGCCTTATGCGCTCTTTCGTTTTCTGGCCAAACATGGATAAGGATATAGAAGAAAAAGTCAGGGAGTGTAGAGGATGCGCATTAGCTATGAAAGCTCCTCCGACTCAATTCGGATCGTGGGCAAAACCAAACCGACCTTGGTCGAGAATTCACTTGGATTTTGCTGGACCGTTAGATGGTTTCTACTATCTCATTGTTATAGACAGTCTAAGTGGCCGGAAGTACTGAAATGCAAGAAGCCCACATCCGAGGCATCTATTAACTTCCTGTATGAACTATTCGCTAGGTTTGGAGTTGTAGACTGCATTGTCACAGACAATGGAACGCAATTCACGTCTACCGAATTTAAACATCTCTGCGAGGATTATCTAATCGAGCATATAACCATTCCACCATACCACCCAAGAAGTAATGGGCAAGCGGAGAGATTCGTAGATACGTTCAAGAGAGCCCTGAGAAAAGCTAGTGGATCACCGACGGATAAGTCAATCCAACAGTTCTTACAAGTTTACAGGGTCACTCCGAATGCAAACATAGAAACGTCGAAGACACCTGCTGAGGTCATGTTCGGACGCAAGGTTAGATCAATTTTCCACAAGCTGTTACCAAACCAGGATAGACCAAACCTCAAAAAAACGATAACAAAAAAAACGGTATAAAGTTGGCGAAAGAGTTTTCTACAAGATTCATAGAAGTAATAGGACCTTTTGGGAGTCCTGCACTATTGAGAAACAAATAGGCAACATGGTCTATATGATTAATGGACCAGATTTCGTGCACAAACGTCACACTAACCAAATCCGGAAAAGATACTCAAACAGTGAGGTGTCCAGATCGCCCGAGGAGGACATCATGGACACAGTGTTTGATACTTTTCAGGTGCCCATACCAGAGACAGCTCCTGAGAATAGGAGGTCAAAAAGAAAACGGAAATCAACGGAGTTGATTAGGGTGAACCCAAAACAAAAACGTTATTAATTCCCAGACGGGATATTTTCAAAGGGGGGGGGGGTGTTACACCGGCCTTCTAACACAAGGGAATTACACCGGTTCTCACTATATATAGTGCCAGTAATACCTACCCGGTGTGTAAGCAGCGACAGTCAGTCGTTTACTTTCGGGCGGGATGAACCCGAAGGAGGCTACGCCGAAGGGCGGAGTCTCCTTCGGGGAGGTAGACCGGCCCAGAACCCGTTTATACGGGTTCAGTGGGCATATTTTTGGCCGAGCCCACGGGCTCGGAATGCCCACGTTAAAAAGGCCTTGTGCCACATGACGCCCTCGTGGGGGGAGGGGTTGGCTGAATATCGTAACCAGTATCAGTACTACAACTGCCTAGCTGAGTAGTACCCGTTTCCTACCTTTGTATCTGTGATGTTAAATACACCTGTTCCTTAAACCAACCTCTACTTGATTTTTTTATTTTTACTATTGTGCCACGACACAACATGTAGGGTCTTAAAAATGTTCGTTTTTAAAGGCAAAATAGATGATAATTTTTTTAAAAGGCTTATTTTGTCATTAATCTACAGATGTACTCATATTATTCATTTCTCTACCTATTTTTTAAATTTATATTGGTCTGTCTCGGGCCATGTGTCTCTGTCATCCCACTTGCTGCCCATCTTTCTTGGTCCACCCCCTTGCTACACATTTGTCTCTGTCAGCCCCCTCCCTGCTGTCCATTTGTACAGTTGTCATGTGACATAAGTTTTAAAGCAGAACTAAAATAAAAAAAAAAATTGGGAAATTTTAAAATTCAACATGGTGAACATGACATGGTTGGCGTTATGCTAGGAATTAATTTCAATGATTTGATTCCTCCCTTCTTTTATCCTACACATAGTTGCCCTCAACTTAATACAATTGCAACTGTTGCATAGTCTGTTACAGGATCTTTGCACAACTCTTATTCAAGTAGTTTTCTTTTGATTAAGCACTTTGGTCAAAACCTAATAGAGATCTTTCTTAAAGTATTTCTATCAGTTTTTGAATTCGAAGTTGTCCTCCTTCTAAACTGGTTGGCAACCATGGTTAGAGAGCCCAGTCTTGCCTGCTATTTAACCCATAGCTGGGGAGAGAAAATATAGATTCATACAATTCCAAGGATATTTGTGTATAAGTGAATGTAATGTACTTGATTGGATTTTGAATACAGCATTCTAAATGTTTTATTCCAAGCTGCTACCCATTACACGACCTGCACATCTCCGTACTCTATGCACTCTGAAACATTTGGTGTCAGTGGCACAAAAACAGGGTCTATTTAATTACACTTTTCTTTATATTTCAGATTTCTTTTTTTGTGCAATTTATTTCTTAGCTTAATATATAAGATTTTTAGAGGTAATTAAAAAATAACCCTTGTTTTGTTTTTGCTTTCCTTTTTCAGTTCCAAGAATTTTCTTCTGCTCTTTCCAAACTCCTACATTCTTTTGCTCCTAATCGTCAAAAACGTGACACTTATAACAGTACCACAGTTGTCAGCACAAACCCAGCATCTGTGTCTCTCTTGATACAAGGCTTGGATTCAATCTATCAGAGTATGAGAGTAATTCTCGAACAATCCAACATGTCTTGGGCAAAAGTGTTCCTTGATTCCAGTCTGGATAATCTTCAGTTCTTGATGAAGGCACCTTTGAATGAACATTACATGATCTCCAGGTAACCTTAAGAATTTTCAAGTAATATTTCAGCTTGTAAAGTAATAAGGTGATGTCTAGAACAAATTATCAGGGATCATCTTATTATAACATTTTGTATCATTGTGAAGCATTGACACTATTATGAATTTTTGACTAGTATTTTGACTAGTATTTTGACTAGTATTTACTTCCACTTCATTTCTTATATGAAATATTGTCAACCATTAATGTTTGACTATTATGTACTTCAACATTTGTTTTTAGTAGATGAAACATTATCCACAATAATTATGTTTTGATTATTTTAAAATTTTAAACCAAATGTTACTAATATTTTCATCTTTGTATACTACAATTCTTATCTAGTTGGCCTTCTCTTCTTGGAAATTAGCAAAGATAACAAGCACAATAGAGATTTTACAAATATTTTCATCTTTGCATTCTATAAGACATTAAAAGACACATATGTATTGGTCTTTTCTAAATGGCCTTCCCTTCATGGGAATTAGCAAAGATAACAAGCACAATAGAGATTTTACAAGTATTTTCATCTTTGCATTCTATAAGACATTAAAAGACACATATGTATTGGTCTTTTCTAAATGGCCTTCCCTTCATGGGAATTAGCAAAGATAACAAGCACAATAGAGATTTTACAAGTATTTTCATCTTTGCATTCTATAAGACATGGAGCTCTTTTTCTCACAAGACAGTGCCCAATATCACCATCAAAACAACAAATATTTCCATTTAATTTCAGCAGGTTTTCCTCTAGATTTTGCAAGATGAAAAATGTTCATCTTTACATTGAAAAGACATTCTAAATGGCCTTCTTTTCTTTGAAATTAGCAAAGATAACAAGCACAATAGAGATTTTACAAGTATTTTCATCTTTGCATTCTATAAGACATTAAATAATAAAATTTACACATTTAATAATATAGATATAGACCAGAAGTATTTTGTGGACTCAGTCAGATTCTGTGACTCATCGATTAATGTGTATATATAAACGTTTTTGTTTTTTGGCTAATTTTACTATAAAGTACTTAAGTATGATGGCCTACATATCCAGAATGCATGAAGAAGATATCCCAGTGCAGTCTTTTCTTAAACTTATCGTCATTTATGTATTTTTTTCTTATGCAAGAGAAACATTTTTAACTCCTATCGTCCCAAATACAATTTTTGTTTTATAATAATAAATTTTTGCCTTTTCAGTTTCTCTGCTTATGTTCTTGAATGGGGTCCCAAATTGGAAAAAAGTCCAGTCTGGACATACATTGGACCAGTGCTGAAAGGTGGCCATATTATGATTGAAAAGATGAATTACCAGTTTGCTAGATTAAAAGGTAAATAAAGAATTATTCACTTGTGTTATAAATTGCATTAGGAGTCTTGTTATTTCTGGTTCAATTGAAGGGTTTCTGCTTCTGACTGTCATTTCTTGTGTATTCAGTTTTACTAGCAGGACCCTACAAGGGTTTATTAATAAAATGTTTTATGCTGCTCTCTGTATGTATCAACCCATGACCATTCCCAAATAATTATAAGGAAAGTGACATTGTCTCTTGTAAAAAAAAAAAAAAAAAAAAAAAAAACTGAAATTTCTTCAACAGATCGTTAAGTCATGAAACGTAATTTGATTAATGAATCTATCAGGAAACTTTGCCTATTTTAATGTATGTTCGTAATTTTAATCACTTTTCTGAATTTTTATTTTTTCTTGTCATTTAACTTACTTCTTAGTATTTTCTGTTTTTTTTTATCTCTTTGTTTTAAACTTTCTGTTAATATTCAAATTCCAGTTGAATCCATTACATTCACTTACATGCTAATACCCTTGGGAAAGGTATTAATCCTCTTCTCTCTCCACCTATGGGTAAATAGAAAAACAGACTGGGTTCTATAGCCTTGGATAGCAACTGGTCTAGGAGAAAGACAACTCTGAATTCAAAATCAGCTGAGGGTCATTTGGGGACCGTGTGGTTTATTCTGCACAAAACCTTCACCACTATAATCAAATCATATGTGCAGGTTGTCTGGCTGCTGGTTCCTAAGAACTGAGCTGCCTGACCCTCATACCTCATAAAAGGTGTGGGTCAAGAAAAAGAATCTTTTTAATAGTTCTTCCTACAACAATCCATATGGTCAGGAGCCTCCGCTGTTTGTTTTAAGGTCCTCGACAAAATCCAGAGACAGATATACAATGTGATTGGCCCTGATCTGGCATCTCATTTACAGTTGCTCTCTCACAGATGTGCCGTCACTTACTTGCCTCTGTTTTTTATACAAATACTTTCATGGTAACTGCTCTGACAAGCTACTTTTACTGTTTAAACATGCTACTAGGTTGGCATTTCAATCCCATCCTATCAAAATGGTTAAATGTAGCTGTCTCTTCTACTCCAATAGCTTCATGTCTCGCACTTCTTGTCTATGGAACTCCCTTCCTCTTACTTGCTTCCCTCATAGCTATAATCTTCAAATATTCAAATGTAATGTCAATTGACATCTCCAGATGCCTTGATCTATTCCCCATCCTTCTCTTCATCCTTTCTTCTCTCACACCTCTTTACTCTTGCTCCCACTCTCTGTAACCCCTTGCATGCTAGTGGCACTCCTGCTTTGCTTAGTGAAATGCTTAAAAAGTAAAGAAAAAAAAAAAAGAAAATTATCAGATGTTCACCAATGGTTGACTTGTGTGTCAGTGAGTGCCTGTATATTGATGGCATATGTAGAGAAATTCTCACCTCCAGCTGTTGAATAGTTTTGCTAACATAGTCATCATTGCACTGACATTTATTTATAAATAATTGAATTTTGTTGATGGGTAAGCAAAATGTCTTTATAGACAGCAGTGCACACACTTCTGGTAGAAAAGATGGTACATACTAGAACAGAATTAAAGTGGAGTATTGTAGATGATGAAATCCTATTGGTAAAAAAATAGCTACAAGGTTCAATCCATGGTAGTTGTTGAAATAAACAAGACATTTAGGAGGACCGAATGTTGAGAATTGAACACATTTTGATGGCAAAGTAAGTGAAGCATGACATCAGCAAGCAACCAATAAGAACATAAGATTTAAGAATTCAAGTTCTAATTTTAGGAATGTCTCATGGGACAATAGCCTAGTGGATTAAAGTGTGTCTTTGTGATTTTGGTCATTGAGTTCGATCACTGGGCTGGGTTGTACAGACTTCAACTCGGTGGAAACAGGACGAAGAAAGTACTAGACAAAATATCCATAAATATGGACACCAGAATAAGAACGATCTCCTGCTGTAGCTTACATAAAGATTTAATTCAGATTTCTCCAAGGCTGAATTGTCGTGATAATAGGCCTTTTACTGCAGTTCTGAGAGTTTTAAAGAGGCCTAAATTTCCAAGACGTTATTTTTGTTTCTATTTTTAGATTTTGGAATTGATTCCTCCCATTACATGTCTCAATTAATTGAACTTCTTGACTACATGGTACAATATGGACCGGATTTCTTACCCAGTGTATTTAACATCATTGAAAACCCACATGTGGTAAGTAATGTCTTCATGATTAGTATTCACATGTGCTAAGTAATGTCTTCATGATTAGTATTCACATGTGCTAAGTAATGTCTTCATGATTATTATTCACATGCGCTAAGTAATGTCTTCATGATTAGTATTCACATGCGCTAAGTAATGTCTTCATGATTAGTATTCACATGTGCTAAGTAATGTCTTCATGATTAGTATTCACATGTGCTAAGTAATGTCTTCATGATTATTATTCACATGCGCTAAGTAATGTCTTCATGATTAGTATTCACATGTGCTAAGTAATGTCTTCATGATTAGTATTCACATGTGCTAAGTAATGTCTTCATGATTAGTATTCACATGTGCTA
This sequence comes from Acanthosepion lycidas, assembly GCA_963932145.1. NCBI lineage: Eukaryota > Metazoa > Mollusca > Cephalopoda > Sepiida > Sepiidae > Acanthosepion > Acanthosepion lycidas. The sequence continues at coordinate 22,342,819 of OZ010615.1, read as the reverse complement.
AGTAATGTCTTCATGATTAGTATTCACATGTGCTAAGTAATGTCTTCATGATTAGTATTCACATGTGCTAAGTAATGTCTTCATGATTAGTATTCACATGTGCTAAGTAATGTCTTCATGATTATTATTCACATGTGCTAAGTAATGTCTTCATGATTAGTATTCACATGCGCTAAGTAATGTCTTCATGATTATTATTCACATGTGCTAAGTAATGTCTTCATGATTAGTATTCACATGTGCTAAGTAATGTCTTCATGATTAGTATTCACATGTGCTAAGTAATGTCTTCATGATTAGTATTCACATGTGCTAAGTAATGTCTTCATGATTAGTATTCACATGAGCTAAGTAATGTCTTCATGATTATTATTCACATGCGCTAAGTAATGTCTTCATGATTAGTATTCACATGTGCTAAGTAATGTCTTCATGATTAGTATTCACATGTGCTAAGTAATGTCTTCATGATTATTATTCACATGCGCTAAGTAATGTCTTCATGATTAGTATTCACATGTGCTAAGTAATGTCTTCATGATTAGTATTCACATGTGCTAAGTAATGTCTTCATGATTAGTATTCACATGTGCTAAGTAATGTCTTCATGATTAGTATTCACATGTGCTAAGTAATGTCTTCATGATTAGTATTCACATGTGCTAAGTAATGTCTTCATGATTAGTATTCACATGTGCTAAGTAATGTCTTCATGATTAGTATTCACATGTGCTAAGTAATGTCTTCATGATTAGTATTCACATGTGCTAAGTAATGTCTTCATGATTAGTATTCACATGTGCTAAGTAATGTCTTCATGATTAGTATTCACATGCGCTAAGTAATGTCTTCATGATTATTATTCACATGCGCTAAGTAATGTCTTCATGATTAGTATTCACATGTGCTAAGTAATGTCTTCATGATTAGTATTCACATGTGCTAAGTAATGTCTTCATGATTATTATTCACATGCGCTAAGTAATGTCTTCATGATTAGTATTCACATGTGCTAAGTAATGTCTTCATGATTAGTATTCACATGTGCTAAGTAATGTCTTCATGATTAGTATTCACATGTGCTAAGTAATGTCTTCATGATTAGTATTCACATGTGCTAAGTAATGTCTTCATGATTATTATTCACATGCGCTAAGTAATGTCTTCATGATTAGTATTCACATGTGCTAAGTAATGTCTTCATGATTAGTATTCACATGTGCTAAGTAATGTCTTCATGATTAGTATTCACATGCGCTAAGTAATGTCTTCATGATTAGTATTCACATGCGCTAAGTAATGTCTTCATGATTAGTATTCACATGCGCTAAGTAATGTCTTCATGATTAGTATTCACATGCGCTAAGTAATGTCTTCATGATTATTATTCACATGCGCTAAGTAATGTCTTCATGATTAGTATTCACATGTGCTAAGTAATGTCTTCATGATTAGTATTCACATGTGCTAAGTAATGTCTTCATGATTATTATTCACATGCGCTAAGTAATGTCTTCATGATTAGTATTCACATGTGCTAAGTAATGTCTTCATGATTAGTATTCACATGTGCTAAGTAATGTCTTCATGATTAGTATTCACATGTGCTAAGTAATGTCTTCATGATTAGTATTCACATGTGCTAAGTAATGTCTTCATGATTAGTATTCACATGTGCTAAGTAATGTCTTCATGATTAGTATTCACATGTGCTAAGTAATGTCTTCATGATTAGTATTCACATGTGCTAAGTAATGTCTTCATGATTAGTATTCACATGCGCTAAGTAATGTCTTCATGATTAGTATTCACATGCGCTAAGTAATGTCTTCATGATTAGTATTCACATGCGCTAAGTAATGTCTTCATGATTAGTATTCACATGTGCTAAGTAATGTCTTCATGATTAGTATTCACATGTGCTAAGTAATGTCTTCATGATTAGTATTCACATGAGCTAAGTAATGTCTTCATGATTATTATTCACATGAGCTAAGTAATGTCTTCATGATTATTATTCACATGCGCTAAGTAATGTCTTCATGATTAGTATTCACATGTGCTAAGTAATGTCTTCATGATTAGTATTCACATGTGCTAAGTAATGTCTTCATGATTAGTATTCACATGTGCTAAGTAATGTCTTCATGATTAGTATTCACATGCGCTAAGTAATGTCTTCATGATTAGTATTCACATGCGCTAAGTAATGTCTTCATGATTAGTATTCACATGTGCTAAGTAATGTCTTCATGATTATTATTCACATGCGCTAAGTAATGTCTTCATGATTATTATTCACATGCGCTAAGTAATGTCTTCATGATTATTATTCACATGTGCTAAGTAATGTCTTCATGATTAGTATTCACATGCGCTAAGTAATGTCTTCATGATTATTATTCACATGCGCTAAGTAATGTCTTCATGATTATTATTCACATGCGCTAAGTAATGTCTTCATGATTATTATTCACATGCGCTAAGTAATGTCTTCATGATTAGTATTCACATGTGCTAAGTAATGTCTTCATGATTATTATTCACATGCGCTAAGTAATGTCTTCATGATTATTATTCACATGCGCTAAGTAATGTCTTCATGATTAGTATTCACATGCGCTAAGTAATGTCTTCATGATTAGTATTCACATGCGCTAAGTAATGTCTTCATGATTATTATTCACATGCGCTAAGTAATGTCTTCATGATTAGTATTCACATGCGCTAAGTAATGTCTTCATGATTATTATTCACATGTGCTAAGTAATGTCTTCATGATTAGTATTCACATGCGCTAAGTAATGTCTTCATGATTAGTATTCACATGCGCTAAGTAATGTCTTCATGATTAGTATTCACATGTGCTAAGTAATGTCTTCATGATTAGTATTCACATGTGCTAAGTAATGTCTTCATGATTATTATTCACATGCGCTAAGTAATGTCTTCATGATTATTATTCACATGTGCTAAGTAATGTCTTCATGATTAGTATTCACATGTGCTAAGTAATGTCTTCATGATTAGTATTCACATGTGCTAAGTAATGTCTTCATGATTAGTATTCACATGTGCTAAGTAATGTCTTCATGATTATTATTCACATGTGCTAAGTAATGTTTTCATGATTAGTATTCACATGTGCTAAGTAATGTCTTCATGATTAGTATTCACATGTGCTAAGTAATGTCTTCATGATTATTATTCACATGCGCTAAGTAATGTCTTCATGATTATTATTCACATGTGCTAAGTAATGTCTTCATGATTAGTATTCACATGTGCTAAGCAATGTCTTCATGATTATTTGAAAACTGACGCAGACATTCTCTCCTGTGTTTTAAAACATTATTAGCAGACTAATTTTTGTTTTATATTTTTAAAAATGTTTTGTTTTATATTTTAAAAAATCTTCACAGTATTTAGTATTGTTAAAGTTATCATTAACATTTTTTATCACGATTTACAAACTCTACGTGTCGTGCAGGTTCACAAACCAGTCAATGAAATTTGAATAAACTGATTTGTTTTGAAAAATACTTTCACAAAAATAATTTCTTTAATTTAATTTTATAGGACTTCATGGTAAACAATATTTTTCAAGAAAATTTCTTTTTTAACAGTGAAGAGTAAATTCTTAATATTTCTTACTCTTGAGCATGCATCATGCAACCACCTATGCATAAATATTTCTTTCTGGAGCCAAATTCCAACTTTTATAAGCATATAAGGTCTTGTGATTTGTTTATAATTCTCACAAAGGGCAAACTGAATTCTCATATATATATATATATATATATATATATATATATATATATATATATATATATGGGTACATGGCCGAGTGGTTAGATCATTTGCATTCTGACCATGATACTCGGGTTCGAATCTCACTATGGTTGATTTGTCAGGAAGGAGACTTCCTGATGTTATCAGACTGGAGGGGTCAATCCCAGCACGCAGGACCTTTGGAAAGTGCCTAAAAACCATACCATGGGTTAACCCAAGCCTTGTGAGTTAAATTGGGTAGATGGAACCGTTGAGTGCTGTCAATAGCTGTGCTGGCACAGTCACAAGTCATCGTGGCCAAGGGCTTTAGCATGCTGACCTTGTTCAAACTGTTGATCACGCTAGATAACACGCTCTTTTCCAGAAACTGTAACTAAGGTCTGCTCAGCATAAGTTGCAGTATAAACTGCAGGTGAGCTCTGTGGGTGTTGAACAAACACAAATGTGCCTGGGCAAGCTTTGAATACAAGTGTCCAGCTATATATATATATATATATATATATATATATATAAAAATTCATGAATCATTCATACAAAAAACAAATATAGAGGTTAATGATTTAAATGGCCATTTAAATCATTAACCTCTATATTTGTTTGTACAGTATAATTAATATTATGAAGAAGCAGTCAAACAAATAATAAATTAGCAATGTAATTAATGGCGAGTTAATGTAATTTAAAGAAATTTTTCATGTTTGGAATTACTAATTTATTTTTGGTTCATTCTGTCGTACAGGGTGGTCTTAAATTCTTGGCAGCTCATACCAAAAAGTAATGAGAACAATAGAACAAGTAATACAGTAATACAAAGCACATGTACTGGGTTCAGTTTATTCACTGTCATACATCGTGAAGGTCTGTATGGACACTATCATTTTCATGTCAGCTGAAATAGAAAACTATGTATGAGTGACAAGACTTTCGGACCACCCGTAGCGGGGTTTATAAGAATTGCATATTTACATTTTTTATCCATATTCTTCTCTCCTGAATTCTTCAGCTTGACAAACTGAAAGTCGACTCTTGGGATGTGGTTGGAATTCTGTGTTCTGATCAACAAATCTTCCAGATCATGCAACTGCCACCTCATGTACCAGTTGACCGATTCCAGTCCCTCGTCTGTGGGTCAAACTTAACTTTGTTCATTGTGCAGTTTACGTCTGTGTCTCAGATTCCTCTGCAGGTAAGCTGGAGAAAAAAAAATATGAATAAAAAATTGTATGAAAAGCAGGAAAACTTGATGCGTTTCATTTTTTTTTTTTTTAATATTCTTTTTCTTTGGAAATATACAAAATCCAAAAACCTTGGTATCCAACCCACATGAAATATTCTTAATATTCTTTAAAGCAGGAACCCCAAACATTTTAGACCATCAATTCTTTCTTGGGCTCCTTGATCCCTCATCGACACTACCACCAAGCATTTACATGAAAAATATCAATAATTATTATTATTTTTTTTTTATTTAAGGATAAAAATTCCTTAGCCCTTTCTTTTCCTTATTGTTTCTTGATAAGATTCATTTTAGCTTTACATTTTTTTTATTCATCTTTCAATTTTTATTTTTCTTCCCCTATTAGATGAGAATAATGACAAAAAAAAATCTTCATAAATAATAGTCTAAGGTATGAAGTTAAACTACATCCAGCAGCAAAACCTCTGATCGACTGATTGTAGGTCTTAATTGCTGTTCTCGGGTCCACTCTGACCTAGGGTGGTAGCACTGGTTAGGGTCCTGTCTATAGGCAAATAGTAAAACAAAAAACAAAACAATATGAATGTATAAGAATATATTTTTATATATAAAAAAAAAAAAAAAAAAATGACCAACAATACATATACGTAGTTGAAAACATACAATTGTGTTCAAAACATATTTAGTTGACCAATAAGATTGTGTTCAAAATATTTAGATTTCAGAACATTGACATTATTCAGGGTATTGTCCTCATCTTTGTCACCATATTTATCACAACATTTAGGCCATTGTATTCTCCGGCCTTCTTCAGGTGGTTGGAATGTCGAACTGAACCCTTTATTTCGCTCACTGGGGTAGACTGTTCTAGTTCCACGTGCCATGTTTGTTGGATGTCAGTTATCAGTTATCTCCTGTTAATTTTCCCTCTGAAAGTTCTCCACTGCTTTAACTGGGTATTGAACTCACACTCTTTGGGTCTGTCACTGGATCTAGCCAACGCCTTTATCCACTGTGACATGTGTCCTTGAAAAATATAGACATACTCATTTAGATTTCGGCATTAAATGAACCATAGAGCTTGATAGGCCACTAAACAAAACTAACCTACCAAACAAGCAACATGTAAGACCATTTCCATTACATTAATCCATATAATGTCCTACAATTTCTTAAAGAAATCAAACTGTATTCCAAAATATAACTTCAACCGCAACATAAAATACACATATCACCACCCTTAGTAATGATGTCCACACAAACATGTATATGTATAAAAGCTGAGTATCATCTACCATATATTCAGTTGTGAAAGCAGAATAACATATATTTTTATTACTTCAAAGCTCCCTAGAAAATTAAATTTCAGCATGAAATGACCTATGAGGAGTTGATGTGCCCTTAAAAAAACAATTCAATCAATCAACATGAATAATACAGATATTAAGAAACATATTTATTACCCATTTATATTGAATTGTTTGATATCCAGATTGGAGAAGTGGTGTTTGATAAGCAGTAGTAAGAGCATTGGTATCTCATTGGAGATTAGTGAGTTTTAGTCATAAGTCACCACAATTTATTTATGAAGCTCCTTTTAACAATCAGAAATTTATTGATTCACTGAATAGTCACTTTGAACATTCCAGGTTCCATAAAGAGCTAGTATTCAAATCATTTCTCATGCATTCCTACAGTAAAATCATTTGCAATGAATTTCTATAGATACTTTTAGTATTTGCTATATCACTAGATATGTAATCATTAGAGGGAATGAAAGTTTGGATGGATTTCTTTCACAAATCCTTGCCATAATATTCCAGGTTCCATAAAGAGGTAGTATTCAAATTATAATTTTAATAAATTCTTTCTTAGATATTGTGTATCAATATGTGTGTACACACACACACACACATACATACATATATATATATATACATACATACATACAGGGTGTCCATAAAGTTCGTGTGTACTTAAAAAATTTACAATTTTATTTGTATTTGTGATAGAAATAATTTGTAAAAATGATTAGAAGTAAATCTATATTTTTAAAGGTTTTATTGAAATTTTATTTAAGTTTACACATCTCCTCCATCATTAGCAGTACAAAGGATAATACAAGTTTGCAGTTCATGGAAAACATTTGCCAACTGATTTACAGTAATGCCTGAAATTACATTAGTTATTTTAGCTATACTTAAAACTAGGTACATTAAACTTTATAACATTTTTTACAGATTATTTCTATCACAAATACAAATAAAGTTATAAATTATTAAAGTGCACACGAACTTTATGGACACCCTGTGTGTGTGTGTGTGTGTGTGTGTGTGTATATATATATATATATATATATATATATATACACTGAGAAAATGTTTAAAAAATGGTTCACAACAGAATCATACTCAAGGTTCTTTTATTTATTTAATATTTCCTAGGTTAACCAGTGGTTTAAATCAAATGAAGCTGTATCTTTAAACTGGAGCAAGTTCATTTCGGACATAAAATTATGGTTTGAAACCCTTCCAAATTTATTTCGCCCAGAAGATATGAGACAATTGAAAATGTTCCTGCATTTGTCATCTTTCGATCAATGGAAACTGCAGCAGAATCTGGCAGTTGTAATGAATAAGATAGACAAAGGACTGTCATCAGGAGACCTGTAAGTACTTTTTTTTTCACACTTGTGATGAATGCAGCTATTGATTTTTTTTTTTTTTTTTTGCATACTAGCATGCTAGTTAACATTCATGTCAGTCAGCTGTTGGCTCTCATGCTGGCCAATAGAATCTTCCTGCCTATTCGTGGCAGCCAGCTATAGGCTCTCACTTTAGCCAGTAGAAAATGGCCGCAAACTACATGAAAACTGCTGTAGAAGCATGAAAATATCAATTATTTCCACTCGATAGTGGAAATAATTGATATTTTCATGGAAGTTGGGAAATGCAAAGTCAGTCTTGGCCTTCCTGCTAACGTGCATGTAAATTTTGGTTCAAATCTGTCGAAAATTGTGGCTGTGCATTCATTACACACACACACACACACATCCTGCCTTTTATAGATAGAGATTTTACTTCAAGTTACTTTAAGTTGTAATCTAAGCAGACGGGTTGTAAACTGGGCTATCTCTGAACTGGAATAAATTTCTGCCATTGCAGTCTCTCAGCAAAAGTTCAATGTTTGTTTGTAAATAAAAAGCCACAGAAATTGTATATTTAGTTCACTGCCATCTCGGCTAAGGTTTGGAACCATATATTTTGTTACATCTTTTCTCTCTGACCTCTGAAACTCAATTCTGACAAAATTAATTCAAGAACCTGGGACTAACTGTCCTTTGATTGGCCAGCCAATCAAATTATACTTCTTGTTAACTTCAACCCCTGACTTTGACTGTCCATAACTTGAAGGTATGCTAATATAAACAATCCTTTGACCTTTCAAATTCAGCCTGGTTAGCACTCGGAGACCCCATCATCAGTGATATATTTAAAACAATGGGTCGCTATTGATTTTAATGTAAATTCCCTTTTCTAATGTATTTATCCCATACTTGTAAAATCTAACCTCTTTCTTTATTTTCAATTCTTCTCTGTGCCATGCTCCTTCATGACGTTGGTGATCATGGCTCTCCAAAATTTCCTGTCCTTTGTAGCTCTTAATAAATTTTATCTTTTTACCATCTCTCCCCAAACCATACTCTACCATCCATTGACTCAAGCTTGCCAGGTAAAGTAGGTTATGCATTGCTTTTGTTTGTCTCTCTTACCTTCAATCAGTCCTGTGAGTATCAAATTTTTCAAGCCCTCTTTCTTCATAATGTGCCCTACAAATTTCAGCTCTGTTTTCCTGATGTTAAGTATAAGTGTCTTTGTTGCCATTGCCTATAGAACTTCATCATTGCTCACATGTTTAGTCTATGGTATTCTCAGCATCCTTCTGTAGAACAACATCTGTCTAGCATTCACTGCCATACAGGAGGAATTATATTGCATAGCAATTCCGTACTCTTTGCTTTGTTGCTAACAAAATTTTCCTGTTTCTTAATACTTTGTTTAGTTTTTGGAAGGCATCTTTTGCTATTCCTGTGCGCTTTTGGATTTTGGAGGCACACTTTCCCATCCCCTGTTAAAGCACTTCCTAGATATTTAAATTGTTGCACCAGTTAGATTTCAGTATCTCCAATTTGTAATTTTCATGTTGGGCATATCCTTTTGCCAACAGCCATGCATTCTGTCTTCTTGCAATTGATGTTTAGTCCTTTCTTCTTGCTTTCCTTCACTTCCTTCTGGAGGAGTTCTTGTAGTTTGCTTCTTGGGTCTGCTGTCAACACTGTGTCATCTGCATATCTTATGTTGTTAAAATTATGGACATTAATTAGACCCAAATTAATTTTACCACCACTTTTGCTTTATAAATAAGTTAAGCAATATCGAGGCTGGTCAGTGCCTAGATGGGTGTCCAGTTAGGAATACCAGTTGCTGTAAGCTTGGATGTGCATGTTGTGTAATGGATAACGGCTTGGAATTGTCAATCGGAGAGCTGAATCCAAATCCAGTTCGTTATATTCCATTACACACAAATACAAATGGGAAAGCATCAATCCACCTATTCTCTCTCATCTATTGGTTAATTAGTAGAATGTGTGTCAAAAAATGTTTCAGTCGGTTAAGTGTCCTATATGATACACACAGGGCGATCATGTCTCTTTCGATTCATGACTGACTAGTCAGAAGATTTTCTCCTCAGTAGGTTGCCATTTCTTTCTGCGGTAGACTGGTTGCCAACCAAGGCTATAGGACCCATTCTGTCCTGTTATTCAAATCATAGCCAATGGAAGAAGAGATAAAGCCAGTAAAATGCCATCACGTGATATACACTTGGGTGATCATGTCTCTTTCGATTCATGACTGACTACTTAGAAGATTTTCCCGCCGTAGGTTGCAGTTTCTTTCTGCAGTAGATTTGTTGCCAACTAAGATTATAGGACCCAATCTGTCCTGCTATTCAAGGGGAGGAGAGATTCATACTCTTCCCAATGGCATTTACACATAAGAGAATGTCATAAACTTCACTTGAAATTTGAACTCTGCTCTCTAATTTCCCATTTCAAGCCGATATCCTTTAAACTACAAACTAAAAATATTTCTGGGTTTAAATAAACCTGCAAAGGGTTGATAAGCTGTAAAAAAAAACAAAAACAAATCAATCAATAAAATATTAATTAGCTATACAGACTTCCCTTATAGATTTATTTACATTCTCTGGAATATAAACATAGAAACTGTCATGGCTACAAAGTGAGGGGTCAGTTTATATATTGCTTGTGATATAGAATTGATCTCCCACTTTATATCCATGTTATAATTTCTTGTTTGTTTATCAAATTCTGATTAGGTATGAGTCCACCTTTCTCCCAGACATGTGTTAATTAGTAGGACTTGTTTTACTAAAACATTATTATCTCCAAAAAAAAATTCTTAGTATCTAAAAATATTTTCTGGCTTTAAATAACTTGCAAAAGGTTGATAAGCTGTAGAAAATGAACTGATCAATGAAAGCTTTTCATGAATGTTTGCCTTGTTCCTTCAACAGCAGATCACTTCATGTTTAGGAATTAATATTGCCCCTAGTGATTCCTGACATAATAAACTGACCCTGAGACATTTAATGTTTTCTTTTACAGGATTGTAGACCGAGGAATTGCAGTTGGCAAGATATTGGATGAAAGTCATATGGTACCAGTTGAAGTAAAAAGACAAATGAAATATTACCTACTTATATTTAATATTTATCTTGATGTCACCAAGGAATTTATTACTTTGTGGAAAGGTTTGTACATGTTTCCTTACTTATTTTCATGAATATATATTTAACCAAAATACTTGTACAATATTCTAGTAACTAGAACAACCCCAGGAAAAGTGAATGTTGCAATGTCATCATCATCATGCTTCAATTGTTGAGGGTGGCAACCTAAGGGTGGAAGAAACAGCCACCTCCTCCAGGATCATCTGTTGGTGGTTGACTCTCAGGAGTTCCGCCATTGTCATGTTCGTCCATGCTTTGGTGTTATTTGACCAGGTTTTGTGTTGCTGATCTTGTTTGTATTCAGCTTCAACACTGTCTTGCATGATGGTCTAGCAGAGGCTGTTATGCCATGTGATGTGACCAAACTATGACAACTTCCCCCAGGATGATCTGTTGGTGGTTGACTCTCAGGGGTTCCAGCATTGTCATGTCCATCCACTCTTTGATGTTGTCTGACCAGTTCATGCATTGCCATCCCTGCTTGCATCTGCCTTCAACAGTACCTTAAATGATAGTCTTGCAGAGTTTGTTATGCTATGTGATGTGAACAAACCATGACAACTTCTGGGGCTTAATAGTGACAAGAAGATTCTTGTTGGCCCATGTGACTTTTGACCTTGCTTCGTACGCAGTCATTGGTTTTGTGCTCCTAGTAGGAGAGCTGAAGGAGCTTTCTCAAGCATTTGTTTTCAAATATCTGGATCTTTTTTTTTCTGTCTCACTCTGGAGTGTTCTAGTCTTACACCTGTAAAAGAGGACGGATACAACCAGTGATTTGTAGAGCTTGAATTTGGGATAGTAGCGGATGTTACTCTTCCATATCCTTTCCACCCTGTCCATTGTTGCTGTGGTAATTTATGTGTGGATTTCTGCATTGCAAGCATCATCTTTTGACAGGGTTACACCCAAGTATTTGAAGCTGGACACTTCCTCCAGTGGTTCATTATCTGCAGTGACACTAGCACTGGTTTTGTTTGTACTATTCACCATTATCTTGAATAATGTCCTTAAAATAGCAACCAACATTCATATTTATGATTGTTATTGCAATCTTTTGTTAAGGTTGTTAAGCTCAAATATTTAACGATGTGATAGGGGAATTTCTACAGATATTTTATTTTCAAAGAACTCATCATGAATTTATTCAATCGTTAACTGAAGAATTAAGATTCATCAGAAATAGGAAAACCATGAAATTATTATGGGTTTTTCTAGTTTTGTTAAGGTTGTTGAGCTCAAATATTTAACAATGCAATAGAGGAATATTTTTTGGATATTTTATTGTCGTAGAACTTGCCATTAGCTTATTCAATCCATAACTAAAGATTAAAGATTAATGAGAGATTTGAAATAAGAAAACCATGAAATTATTACGAGTCTTTCTAGTTTTGTTAAAGTTGATAAGCTCAAATATTTAACGATGTGATAGGGGAATTTCTACAGATATTTTATTGTCAGAAAACTCTCCATGAGAATTCATAAGAAAATTGAAATAGGAAAAACCATGATATATATTTCTCAGACACACCCCAAAAGAAGAAAAAATGACATTATTATGGGTCTTTCTAGTTTTAAGATTCTTAAGCTCAGACATTTAACAATGTGATAGGGGAATTTCTATGGATATTTTATTGTCGTAGAACTTGCCATGAGCTTATTCAATCATTAACTGAAGAATTAAGATTCATCAGAAAATTCAAATAGGTAAACATTGAAATTTTTACAGGTCTTTCTAGTTTTATTATTATTATTATTATTATTATTATTATTATTATTATTATCTGTAAATGTATGAAATATTTTTATTGGTATTCCTTGCTATGAGATTGGGGTTATATTATGAAATGTAACTTCTGAAGAGATTTGAACTCCTATATCAAATGCTTAGCAGTCAACTTAATATGGAATATGCTTTAACAATTTCATTACAAAAGGTAAAAGTCAAATTCCAAGAGCTACAATTATCTTTTATTAAATTTACCACACCATATCATTTATTTACAGCAAGTATTAAGGTGTTTGAATGACTGAGATGAAGCATTTTCATTACTAATTTTTTGATTTTCATTTCTGTTGCTTTTTATTAGTATCAATGTCAGATAGGTTGATAACAGCATGAGATTGGAATTAAAATCTTATGGGCATCATTTCTTTATTTGTGATCTGTATGTCACTTACATAAGTGTTGTAGAATGGTAAAAAAACTAGACATTACAATAATAAGTAGAAAAATGAGAAAGACTGACCAACAATGAATAATGGCAACAATGCTTCATCTAAGAAATTCATGCAGCACTAGTACTACTACTACTACTACTAGGTATTTACTTTACAGGACTACTTATAAATTTTGAATTAACCAGATTCTTTTATCTTGTAGAGAATCTGACATCCACAATGATACCAAGTGGTCAAATCCTGATGGACTTTTTAAATCAATCAATGTCTGTGCCCAAAGAAGCCCTCCAAATCTTCCAAAATACATATGTAAATTATGAGGAGGTAAGTGTCAAATCTAATGGGGTCATGACCTTCAAATAGGTTCAAACAAATAATTTCAGTTCAACTTCTTGAATATGTTAAAGACCTTTTTTTTTTACTTTAATAATCCTTTAAGGCTAGATTTTTCAAACACTTTCAGTCCAGGGTCACTTGATTATTCCTTCACTCGGATAGCACAAAAGCTTTTATAATTCAATACTATAATTGTACTTCTTCTGTTGATGGTAAGTATCTGGTGATTAAATGATTTTTAAGGAAATTTAAAAGCAAAGTTAAAGTGGAGGTGGGGTGGAATTAAAAATAGACTTATGGGTATGTCTTGATTAACCAATTAAATGTCAGATCTACACTAAATAGAAAATTAAGCTTAGAGGGTGGAGGTGGGTGAGTTATTTTTTATGTCACGATAAACTGGAGCATAGACAGGGAATCATTGACGACTGCGAAAAATTTTCTGACATTTAATTGGCTGATCAAGACATACCCAAAAATCTATTTTTAATTCTGACCTCATGTTCCCCTCTACTTTAACTTTCAAAAAAGAGGTAACACTTTGGTTTTAAATTTCCTTGAAATCATTTAATCACCAGTTACTTACCATCGCCTGAAGAAGCACAATCATAGTATCGAAACATGAAAGCTTTCGTGTAGTGATTTTTTTTTATTATAATCTCTTATAATAAAAATATAATAATAATAGTATATTGCTCTACTTTGTATTAAGCACTTTTTTAAAAGTAAATGCTACGAACAGTGGAATTTTACTCCATCTGTTCTTTTTCTCATTTGGATATATATATATCTACAAACACAAAATTAATAATGTTTTATGTTAGAAAGTGCTTTATTTATCTTAAATGTTGTCTTAAGTCTTTTCATACCACTGAAAAAAATAAAGCTACCAAAATGTTTTTTTTTTTTGTTGCTTACTTTATACAATTTTCCATGTATTTCGTAGATTTTTGTGCGACTAATAACAGAAAATGCTCTTGAGAAAAGGATCTGCAATAACTTACGCCTCCCTGATATTCTAGTATTTCCTGCTGAATTTAACCAGACATTGATTTTAAAGTATGAAAACTTGCTCTGTGCACTAAAGTGGACAGATGTGGCCAATCACCTTGAAAAGAATGCAGCCACCAACAAGATTTCACAGGCAGTAAGTTTACAATCACTTCTTACATTTCCATGAAAATTTTCTCTATTTTTCTCCCACCAACCTAAATAAAATTTCACTCTCATTGACTGATGAAAAATTAATAGGATACAGTTCAAATATTTCCTGTCTGGTTTTTATCAGTACCACTTTCTAGTTGCAACTTGCATTTTTTTTTTTTTTTTTTTCAAAGTGTATTTATCACTAAAGAACTAATAAAAGTAACAATTCTTTTCATCTTTGCATTCTATAAGACATTAAAAGACACATATGTATTGGTCTTTTCTAAATGGCCTTCCCTTCATGGGAATTAGCAAAGATAACAAGCACAATAGAGATTTTACAAGTATTTTCATCTTTGCATTCTATAAGACATTAAAAGACACATATGTATTGGTCTTTTCTAAATGGCCTTCCCTTCATGGGAATTAGCAAAGATAACAAGCACAATAGAGATTTTACAAGTATTTTCATCTTTGCATTCTATAAGACATTAAAAGACACATATGTATTGGTCTTTTCTAAATGGCCTTCCCTTCATGGGAATTAGCAAAGATAACAAGCACAATAGAGATTTTACAAGTATTTTCATCTTTGCATTCTATAAGACATTAAAAGACACATATGTATTGGTCTTTTCTAAATGGCCTTCCCTTCATGGGAATTAGCAAAGATAACAAGCACAATAGAGATTTTACAAGTATTTTCATCTTTGCATTCTATAAGACATGGTGCTCTTTTTCTCACAAGACAGTGCCCAATATCACCATCAAAACAACAAATATTTCCATTTAATTTCAGCAGGTTTTCCTCTAGATTTTGCAAGATGAAAAATGTTCATCTTTACATTGAAAAGACATTCTAAATGGCCTTCTTTTCCTTTGAAATTAGCAAAGATAACAAGCACAATAGAGATTTTACAAGTATTTTCATCTTTGCATTCTATGAGGCATTAAATAAGACATATGCATTGTTTTTTTCTAATTGGCCTTCCCTTCATGGGAATTAATAAAAATAACAAGCAGAGTAGAGATTTTGCAAATATTTGTATCTTTGCATTCTATAAGACATTAAATAACACCTATGCATTGGTCTTTTCTAAATGGCCTTTAATTCTTGGGAATTAATTAAAATAAAATTCACAACAGAGATTTTACAAATATTTTCGTCTTAGCATTCTATAAGAAATTAAATGTCTTTTCTAAATGCTCTTTGCTTAACATTTTTTACTTGTATAACATGACATGTAGGATTGCATTCTTTGATACCATTTGCAGGGAAGTATTCTTGATCTGGCTTCACTTTTCTCATATCAACAATCATAGAATACCAGTTAAAAGTAACTTTGGTAACAACAATGTTCCAACTGAATCCTTTCATGAATTTCTTGAGATACCTCAGGATTAGAACTGAAATCTCTCACTCTATTTTTTACACTATTGTACACTCCAGCAATCATTAAGTAAACAACTGAAAATGTACATATCATCCCCCAAATTACATTTTCTTTAGTTGTTATAACTTTTTACTTTTTATTGAAAGTAAATCCGTTCATTGACATTGAAGGCAAATAGCAGTGTAATTGCTTCAGTTGTTTATTTTGCATCATTAATATGGATTTTTTTATTATCTTACCCCAAGTAAGGCAATAAAGCCACTAAGATGCAAGAGGGTTACTGAGAGTATATGAGAAAAAAACTTCTTGAAGGCTCCTGCCCAGAGCCCTTAAATCTGTAGGTGACCAGGGTGCTCGTCATAATCTCTTTCATATCCTCCACATATTCAAAGGTTTAATTTATAAGCAGCCTTGATCACTTCATAGTTTTCTGCAATAGTTTTGATGAAATTAACACAAGACTTTCTCCAAAAAACGTGAAATGATCAAGTCAGAGTGTCCTACTTGTAAGGAGATTAGAGTTTTGTATAGTTTCGAAATAAATATCTATCCTGAAAAATAATTAAAAAGATAATGACAAACAAGAAATGTCTTGTGAGTTTTCTTGTAATTTTTAAGAAAATTATTTCACCTCTCAGCAAGGCAATAAAGCAACTAAGATTTAAGGGATTAAGTAGGGAGTACACTAAAAGAACAGGATTCAAGTAGACAGAAGATAATGATTGATGCTGCATTTAAATTTTTCATGTATTACTTTTCCATCTTCTATTTGCTTCCAGATCCATCTCCTTGGAGATAATCCCAACTTGGATATCAAACTGAATTGGACAGAATTGTCTGAGAAGACAAAGTATACAATCAAAATGCTGCCTACACTGACAAAGATTCTTCAAAAGACTTACATTGGCACTTTTTACAATTTCTTCTTGGGTGATCAGTCTGTAGTAAATTGGATGGCATCAGAAGGTTCAATTCTGACAGACAACAGGTACAGAATTTACCATTTTCTTTTATATTGACACATACTCAGACGCATGAAAACCATATATCTGTCTCTTCTTGTCTAACCCTTTTCAGCTATTAGTAAAAAAAGGTAGAGTGGACATTACTTGACTAGTGGAGAAGTATTGGATTATGTGCATTAACAATGAATTAAATGCTGATTTCAGTGTCAATATACTCCATCTTGCATATTTATAAATCTACCATTTGGCTATACATTGAATATTGCTGCCATATCTGGTCTGCTGCTCTGGTTATATACCCTGAGATTCTCTAGAAAATCCAAAGAAGGTTCTGTCATGTAATCTGTCCTGATCTAGCATTTCAAATTCCGTCACTTTCTTGGAACATTGACGTGGCTTCCCTCTGTCTTTTCTATAAATATTTTCATGGAAAGTTGTTCCAATGAGCTCTCCTCCTTGGAACATCAACCACATGAATTTAAGCATGTACCACTAGATTAGTAACTAAGTCACATTGTTTTACTGTTGAAATAGTTAAATGTAACTGTAAGTTCTATTCTATAAATATTTTTATGCTAATCATTTTGATGAAGTTTCCTTTATGGTATCCAGACTTTATGAATTTAAGTGCAGTACTAATTTAGCAGGGATGTCTCATCATTTTAAATTTGAAATGGCTAGATATAACCATAAGTTCTATACTAACAGTTTCCTCTAGTTCACCTCTTACCTGTGGAAATCTCTTCAAGTTTCTTGCTTTCCTGCCAACTATAATCTTCAAAAATGTAAATGCAATGCCAATTGCCATCTTCTGTGTTTCTGAAATTTGTTCTTTTATTGTCCTTTCTCCTCACTAAAGTCTTCTAATTCTCTTTTGTTCTTAGTAACCCCTTGCGTCTAAGTGGCATTAATGTCGTCTGTCTTCCTGAATCATGTTCTTTTATTGTCCTTTCTCCTTCCTAATGTCTTCTTCTTCTCTTTTACTCCCAGTAACCCATCACGTCTTAGTGGGATTATTACCATCTTCTGTGTTTCTGAAATTTGTTCTTTTATTGTCCTTTCTCCTCACTAAAGTCTTTTCACTCGCAGTAACCCTTTGCATCTTACTGGCTTATCACCATCTTCTGTCTTCCTTAACCCTCTTCTTTTATTGTTCTTTCTCCTTCCTAATGTCTTCTTCTCTTTCCCTTCCAGTAACCCCTTGCGTCTTAGTGGCATTATTGCATTGTTTGAATACAGTTGGTAGATCGAGCCACGTGCTTAGACAGACTCGGTAGATCAAGTCTCTTGTGTGGATGTCATGTATGCTATCAAACTTGTTAAGAAATTCCAAAACTATTGGCTGTATCTAAAGAAGTAATGGATTTTTTATTTATTAATGCAATAGGTTTTATCAATTTAAATGTTACTTTTAGTGGATGCCCATATTTGAGTAGATGCTCCATTTACTTATTAAACATTATATTGAGTCTACTGGCCTGAATATTCATGAAACCCTAAAAAATATGTGCTCTCCGGTAGTATTTGAACCTGCACCCCCCTTTGCAGGAGAAACAGTTAATAGATCCGATGTGCTCTAGACCAGCCATGGAGTGTTTCACTTATCAAAGCTAAATCAACTGTAGACAATTGTTTTCTCAGATCAGTGATTAAAAATAGCTTCAAGCAAATGAGTACTTTAGGACTTCATCAGAACCTATAGACTGGCAGTACAGCATCACAAAGAAAGATCTTGGCCAAATAACAAAAACCACATCAATTGGAAACTTTCAACAGCAGCAACAACTAAAATGGATATCACATGTAAGATATAATCAAGATTTTGAGCTTCCACATTACCATAAACAAGATTAGGAAGGAAATTTCTATCATACTAAAAATAGAGATAGCAATGAACTTAAAAAAAGCCAGTTCTCCTGTTAAACCTTTTTTAAGAGAAAGATTTTATGAATTTCAACTAACAGTAGCACTGGCTGATTGGTCAATGAATGCCAAATATCTCCATGTCAATAAATGGCTGATCATCTTCTTCCTCTTCTATGTGTCATTTTCCTTCAGGAGGTGGGTGCTCATGACATTCCACAATCTCCTGTCCTTTGTAGCTTTTAGTAAAATTTATAACTCTAGTAGCACTGGCTGCTCGGTCAATGAATGCCAGATGTTTCCTTATAAGGAAATGGCTAATATTACCATTACCATTAGAGATGAGGTGAACACATACTACACTTGGATCCCAGCCTGATGTTCAGGTAGTGAAGAAAAGCACAACTCTAGTAGCACTGGCTGCTCAGTCAGTGAATGCCAAATGTCTCCATTTCAATAAATGGCTGATCTTCTTATTCCTCTTCTTCTATGTATCATTTCCCTTCAGAAGGTGGGTGATCATGGCTCTCCACAATCTCCTGTCCTTTGTAGTTCTTAGTAAAGTTAGTGTTTTTGCTATATCTCCTAATTCCTGTTCTGCCAACCATCTACTCCAGTTGGTTAGCTAAATTTTGTACTACTCTCCTTTGTTCCTCTTGCCATCAATATATCCTGTGAGTGTCTAGTTTTCCAAGCCCTCTTTCCACATCATTTACCCTAGATATTATTATCTTGAAAAAAATATTCTTACAATCTAAAAATATTTTCCGATTTTAAATAACCTGGAAAGGGTTGATAAGCCATAAAAAACAAATCAACATACCACCCCCACCCGCAAACTGTCATCTTACTTATTATAAAACGCAGATTGTGTGTGTGTGTGTGTCTGTACCTTTTATATATTGGATCTGATATCCTACATTTTTCAACCGATTTCAACAAAACTTCACAGAACTGCGTAAAATTACCTTGCGGTGGTTCTGACAGCGCCCAAAATCGGAAAAACACAATTGTTTTTGCATGAAATCATTTTGAAAACACAATTAAGAGGCATCATGAGAATGAAAGGGGGAAAACTCATATCGAGTTATACTTATTATAAAACCCAGGTTGTTTGTGTGTGTGTGTGTTCATTTATATATGGGATCGGATTTCCTACATTTTTCAACCGATTTCAACAAAACTTCACTTTTTTTTTGGCAGGTAGTGTTTCTTATTGTCTTGCACACTTTTTTCTTTATTTTTACATTCAGAATCCTTTAAAAATTCCATTTACAAGACAATTGCTTATAATAAAATTCTATTCAATCGATAGACTCATAACGATTGAAAACAATGTTTTTGTTTTTGTTTGGGTTTGACCAATTCATAAAAAAACCCCAAAAAAACAAACTAATTAAGACATGCGTGTCCGTCAACCTTAAACAATAATCTTTGTCAATTTTATTTTTCAGTCTTTATGATGGTCGATACTTGATCTATCTCTTACTGTTACATCCTTGGGCAATGCCGGGCTCTCCTGCTAGTAAATTATAACCTTCACCCTGTTTGAATGCATGAGAGAACTGACAAACTGCACAAATTATGTTATTTTATTCCATAAGATATAAATGCAGCTGGTAAAACTGCAATTAATACAAAAGGATTTGCATAAGCACAGTAGTGGAAATGTACATGGGGGGGTCCAAGGCAAATATATATAAAGAAAGAACAAACTTTACAAAGATATGATGACAGATTACACGGAATAAAGAAATTCTGATGAAATTTTACAAAATGTGTGTTTAATATTTTAAAATCTGCAGAAAGCATTTATTTTATATTTTATAAGTTACAATGACTAACATTTAATTTTAATTGTCTTTTGATTCACGAAAGTAATAAATTATACATTAAAAATTATTTTAGGGTATTTCAAACTTATTTACTTTAAAAGCATAAATTATGTGTATGGTTTTTGAGAAATAGCATTTACCTGGTTGGCACCATGTGCGTTAGGTGATGCACTGAGCATAATGAAAAACAATTCTGATTGCTCCAGGGTTTCTGTCCTAAAAGCCCTAAAGAAAATCACCTACAAGACTTGCATGGGGACCAAATTCCTGAGCACTAGAATTGGAAAACCTAACATTTCAGTCATTTTTTATCACTAGCTCTATAGTGTACTTAAAGCACCTTTTTTTTTTTTTTTTTTTTTTTTTTTTTTTTTTAATATATATATTATCTATTGTTTCTATCCTGACTATGTAATATTTCTCTTACTTTCTTCTTAAAAATTATAAAACCCTGGGAACTATTTCGTTTGGCAAAAATGCTCTGAGAGTAACCAGGTCGCCGTTGGTCTCAAACATGTGGTGAGTTTGGTGAAAAAAAAACTTGCCAAGTTTACTAACATGTGTATGTTGGCAGCCACAACAAGTTAGGTCAGTATCTGCATTGGAAAATCTGTCATCACTCCCGGATAAAAAAAAACAAAAAACAGATGCAAATAACAAAGACCACATCACTTGAAAACATCCAACAGCAGTAACAACTAAAATGGATAACACCTGTAACTTTAAAAGAAAATGACATAATCAAGAAGTTGACTTTCCGCACCACTTCAAACAAAAGATTAGGAAGGAAACTCCCATCAATATTAAAGACATAAAAAACTTGAGAAACTTATTTTCTTAAAAAACTGTTTCAAGAAAAAAATTTTTTATTTATTTCAACCAACAACTGTTTGGTCAATGAATGCTGAAAGTTTCCTTATAAAGAAACGGCTAATCTCACTATTGTCATTTGTTTTGTATTTACAGAAAAATGGAGAGTGCCATAAATGAAACATTAAATGTGGTCAGTTTGTTCCTCGAGACTTTTGTTTCAAACAATGAATTTGAATATTTATCAAAGAATTTGAAGATTTTTGAAGAGATTCTCTATTTCATCTATCAATCGGATATGAACAGTAAGTCCCAGATTTACAATATCTCAATCATTTCATCATTTTTTTTTTTTTTATAAATCTTTGTTTTTTTTCTTTCTTATCTGTACTCCTGTTAAAGTAAAATAGATCCTTTTATTCTTCAGTCTTAAAATATCATCATTTTCTTTATAAATATTGATTCTTTCTGAGCAGAAGTTTCCAGTATATTTTTAAAATATCTTACATTTAATTCATAATATCAGTATTTGGCTATAAAATATTTCACTGGAATCCTTAGAAGAGATTAAAGTTTGGATGGATTTGTCTCATAAATTCTAACCATAATATTCCAGGTTCCATAAAGAGCTAGTATTCAAATCATTTCTAATGCATTCCTATAGTAAAATCATTTGCAATGAATTTCTATAGATGCTTTTAGTATTTGCTATATCACTAGATATGGAATCATTAGAGGGAATGAAAGTTTGGGTGGATTTGTTTCATAAATCCTAGCCATAATATTCCGGGTTCCATAAAGAACTAGTATTCAAATCATTTCTAATACATTCCTATAGTAAGCGATTGTAAACCTTGCTTTTAATATTTATATCACTAGATATAGAATCATTACAGGAAATGAAAATTTTGAGGAATTTTCTTTTAACCAGTTCATATCCATATTTTATATATATATGAATAAATATAGTTTTATGATGTGCTATATTCATGGGATAAAGTGCTCAATATCAGAGATAGAGCATGTGTCTATATAAAAGTGAACATTGAGGTCAACAGGCTGTTTTATGCTAGACGCAATCTTATGTGTTTATCATTTGACTCAAGAAATTCATTTTTATTTCAGACCAGATCAATAATTTGATTCAACTCTTTTCAAGTGATCCAGAACTTTTGGAATTGATCCGTCCAATTCAACTTTCTCCAGTTACAGCAAATACTCTTTTAAGAGTCTTTATAAAGGTGGTTAAGGATCCACAAAGTACGGTAAGAGCAAAATTATTAAAACAATTACATGTCGGCTTATTTTCAAATCTTTTTTTCTCTTTTATTGCAATCACCTAATCTGGCAAATTTAATTGATGTCCAATGAGAACTTGCATAATAATTAGACTGAGTTACCCAAAAGAATTTTTGTCTCCCAACCTTAAAGTACTCCTCCTTTGAATCACTTATTCTTATTCCACCATTCTTTTCCTTGCACTTCTTAAAACCGTTGTCTTTTGGGAAAGCTATTTTTTGCTTTGTCACATGTCCCATGTCCCAGGAACCAAATAGGTGTGTTGGACTAACATATAATACCTGGGTAACATAACATTTTGGCAAAAAAAACACCCCTACATGTGCAGGATCTATTCACTTAGTTTATTGTGAATGTGATAATCGCACATTATAATAGTTTACTCAATGGTTTCTCAATGTTGATTGAGTAACCTCATAGGAGAGTATCTATTCATACATATGGAAAAAGTCACCTTTTTACAGGTCATTGTCAACTTGCAACCTATACAACTTAGAATTGTTTGATTTTTTTTAACTGCGAATTGTTATGTTTGACTGCCTAGCCACATCTGGAAGAGTGAGTGTTTCCCAGTTTGGTGTAAGACAGTTTTTGTTCCAGCTCCCAGCAGCACTATCATTCCCTTGTGCTCTCCTTATGCTGAGTGTTTGCCCTGGGTCTATTTTTGTTTTTGAATTTTTTCTTCTAAAGATCTTAAAGATATCTGCCAAAGAGAAATGGTTTTTGTCTACTCCTCAACCTGACAAGAAGGAAAGAAAGGCTAATTAAACAGTGCAAAGATGGAAAGAAAGTGAATGCAATTGCATCTGCCAATGTTTTTGAAACACAGGGATAGAATTTGTAAAGATGTCTAAGCTTCACAAATGTGATCAACAGTGAAGCAATGAATTGGGCCAATTGACGAAATGGAGAAATTACTGTATACGTGGATGGAAAATCAGATCCAAAAAAGGTTCTTTTGAGCCTTTTTACTGTGTAGTTGAAGGCTGGAAGTATATTTTATGTTTTCTTGTATCTTCAGCAAATACTAGATCAACTGTACTGTAATATATAGTGTTTGCTGTAGAGTAATATACTGTAATATACAGTGTTTGCTGTAGAGTAATATACTGTAATATACAGTGTTTGCTGTAGAGTAATATACTGTAATATACAGTGTTTGCTGTAGAGTAATATACTGTAATATACAGTGTTTGCTGTAGAGTAATATACTGTAATATACAGTGTTTGCTGTAGAGTAATATACTGTAATATACAGTGTTTGCTGTAGAGTAATATACTGTAATATACAGTGTTTGCTGTAGAGTAATATACTGTAATATACAGTGTTTGCTGTAGAGTAATATACTGTAATATACAGTGTTTGCTGTAGAGTAATATACTGTAATATACAGTGTTTGCTGTAGAGTAATATACTGTAATATACAGTGTTTGCTGTAGAGTAATATACTGTAATATACAGTGTTTGCTGTAGAGTAATATACTGTAATATACAGTGTTTGCTGTAGAGTAATATACTGTAATATACAGTGTTTGCTGTAGAGTAATATACTGTAATATACAGTGTTTGCTGTAGAGTAATATACTGTAATATACAGTGTTTGCTGTAGAGTAATATACTGTAATATACAGTGTTTGCTGTAGAGTAATATACTGTAATATACAGTGTTTGCTGTAGAGTAATATACTGTAATATACAGTGTTTGCTGTAGAGTAATATACTGTAATATACAGTGTTTGCTGTAGAGTAATATACTGTAATATACAGTGTTTGCTGTAGAGTAATATACTGTAATATACAGTGTTTGCTGTAGAGTAATATACTGTAATATACAGTGTTTGCTGTAGAGTAATATACTGTAATATACAGTGTTTGCTGTAGAGTAATATACTGTAATATACAGTGTTTGCTGTAGAGTAATATACTGTAATATACAGTGTTTGCTGTAGAGTAATATACTGTAATATACAGTGTTTGCTGTAGAGTAATATACTGTAATATACAGTGTTTGCTGTAGAGTAATATACTGTAATATACAGTGTTTGCTGTAGAGTAATATACTGTAATATACAGTGTTTGCTGTAGAGTAATATACTGTAATATACAGTGTTTGCTGTAGAGTAATATACTGTAATATACAGTGTTTGCTGTAGAGTAATATACTGTAATATACAGTGTTTGCTGTAGAGTAATATACTGTAATATACAGTGTTTGCTGTAGAGTAATATACTGTAATATACAGTGTTTGCTGTAGAGTAATATACTGTAATATACAGTGTTTGCTGTAGAGTAATATACTGTAATATACAGTGTTTGCTGTAGAGTAATATACTGTAATATACAGTGTTTGCTGTAGAGTAATATACTGTAATATACAGTGTTTGCTGTAGAGTAATATACTGTAATATACAGTGTTTGCTGTAGAGTAATATACTGTAATATACAGTGTTTGCTGTAGAGTAATATACTGTAATATACAGTGTTTGCTGTAGAGTAATATACTGTAATATACAGTGTTTGCTGTAGAGTAATATACTGTAATATACAGTGTTTGCTGTAGAGTAATATACTGTAATATACAGTGTTTGCTGTAGAGTAATATACTGTAATATACAGTGTTTGCTGTAGAGTAATATACTGTAATATACAGTGTTTGCTGTAGAGTAATATACTGTAATATACAGTGTTTGCTGTAGAGTAATATACTGTAATATACAGTGTTTGCTGTAGAGTAATATACTGTAATATACAGTGTTTGCTGTAGAGTAATATACTGTAATATACAGTGTTTGCTGTATATTAAACCAGACAAATGTAAAAATGAGGAACAAAACAATGTTTGGAGAGTTATCAGACATAAAGCAACTGTAAAAATGATTTTAAAAAATACAATCATGTCTAAAGAAAGATTGTAAAATTAATTACAGGCCAACTTATTATCCAATCATGGTCATAAGTCAATGATGACCTGTATTGATTATGAAATTATATCAAAATCATGCAACCAATTCTCGAAAGTGATATGGTAGCAATAAACCATTTTTTTTTTTTTTTTATCTAATCAGACTTTTGAACTAAAATTACAGCTTAGTGCACCAATTACAATTATTTTTATCAAACACAGTCAACAGATTTTGATTATCAGAGAAATGACAAAAAATTGAGCTTATGGTGGTTATGAGGTTATCAGTTATTGATGAGTTTATCTGACAACAACGTCCATTCCCACCATATATTGGTATCATTGATTTGGACCTATATTGACCTTCTTGTGTAATTTATTAAAAGAATATGTTCAGAGTGTTGATAAGGATAAAATAAATCTTTATAGAACACAATATAATATACAGAATGATGAGTTGAAAATTGAAGTTGCACATAAGAGCAATAGAGAAAAGGTCCAGGTGGGAATATACATAAGAGAGAGAGAGACAGAGAAAGGCAAAGAGAGGGAAAGAGACATACAGAAGGAGAGAGATAGACAGAGGTAGAGAGAGGGTTATGGAGAGAGAAAGAGAGGAGGAGAGAAACAGCCCCAGTGCATAAGAGAGATAAAGAGAAAAGATTCATATCCAAATGTAGCATCTGCTGTTTGACAATGTGGTGAAGGAATGTATGCATTTTAAAATATATAGGGTGTTTCAAAAAGAATATGCCAAAATCATTGCGCTATTTTTTCAGGTCTATATCATTGTAGTGGACTCAATCAGTGGTTATTTGATAGAGTAGTTATCAAAGTTTGATTGGGTGTCAGTTTCACCGCTGTCGTTAGTATAACTTCTGGTTCAGCTGAATTGTGGGAAGATCAATCAAAATCACAACTCCTCAGCAGAAGGCATTTGTTTTTGTGACAATGGCAGTTGTTTTTGCGACAATGGCATTTGTTTTTGTGAACTCAAGCATGCAAAAACAGTGCTTGAGTTCGTGAAAACAAATGCCATTGTCACAATGCAGGCAGATTCGAATGACTTCATTTTTCAGCAACATGGAGCACCACCCCATTGGCATCTCGGGGTTAGAGTTCTGAATGAAAACGTGCCTCAGCAATGGATTCGGAGGAGAGGTGCTAAAGACCTTGCTCTCTGTCCTTGGCCTGCTAGATCCCCGGACCTCACTGGGTGTGACTTTTTCTTGTGGGGGAATGTTAAAGACCAAGTTTATGTTCCAGCACTTCCAGCAAGTATCGATGACTTGAAAGATCGAATAACAGCTGCAATCAACACGGTGGACCGTGACATGCTGAGGCGCGTTTGGGAGGAATTCTCATATCGGCTTGATGTTGTCTGCGCTGCAGGTATTGGCCACTTATAAAACATGAAATGAAACTTGAATGTATATACAACATATGTGTTCATGCTAGAGATTTGTAATTTTTTTTCGTTATTGACACATCACGTGATGATTTTGGCGTATTCTTTTTGAAACACCCTGTAGAATGAAGGTGTAGCTGTCTGAGATTATCAGTTAATCATGCCCATGTATTTCATCTCTGGATATGTTACGATGACTGCATCATCAGAAAATAGACAAAATTAATTCAACAACTCTGGTTTTGGTTGATTTTCCATCTGGTTATATACACATCTACAGATCCACTTTGAAAAGGGTGATTTTATAAGTACAACTTAGATGTGGCTCAAGGCCAAAAGTATGGGGTTACCCTGTGAAAATCTGCTTTAAAAAGGGCACTTTGCTTCTCATTGGCTTACAGCTTATACCCTTGTTGTGAAAGCTTTCTGATTGGTTCGTTGAGCAGTTTATTTTTTAGAAATGGTGAAATTTTGGTCTCTTTGTTATTATTTGTTTATTTCTTATCTTACAGCTTGGTATGAAAGCTTTCTGATTGGTTGGTTAAACTATGGCTTTGTTTGTCTGGTGATTTTTATCTATCTGTTGAGATGGTGAAATTTTGGTCTTCTTGATATTATTTATTTTTATTTGTTTTGCTATCAGCACAAGATTCCTAAGTCTAACAGTTCTTTGCATGTTTAATAATTATTCTTATTTTTATATTTTTATTTTTTACAGGTTACTGCTTTGATGAAAGCTGAAACCTGGAACAAAATTTGTACAGATGAAGCAGCATTCACACAACTTTTTGGTAAACAACTTGAGATCCAAGGGAATTTGCAAAATCTGCAAAGGGTTCTGTGTAAAGACCTGCTTTCTACCAACCTGACACGTCTTATTGAAAAACTTCGACAGCATATGCCTAAACTTGATATGATGGAAAAATTGGTAAATAATTTTTTAAAGTTTATCCTATTAACAATGGTGAAGGGTAACTTTGAAATGCAGGCATGCAGACCATGACAACCGTTATTGGTTATAAGAGAAATTTGCAGATCTATATAGTTCTTTTATCAAATCTAGACTGTGTCAAGAACTTGGAAGATAGTTTCTAATGGATGAGAATATAAAGTATTAGAATTGGTTGCATGCTGCTGTGAGGTCAACATAACCAGTATACAATTATCTATTGGGGAGGTATATAATCTCCTGGAGTTATTTAATGACCTACACCATCATAACACTCCTTATCAAAAGAAAAGTCAAATTGAGTTGTGAGAAGTTGAACTCAAAACTGTGTGGAAGGCAGTAGGAAACCACACCACTATCTTTGTCAAGAAAACATGGCAATTCATATAAATGAGAGAAAAGAAAAATGTGGAGAGTAATGATCACCTACATCCTTATGGGGCTGGAGCTGCACAATCTCCATGTTCCATCTTTGATAGAGTCCTTCTGCCATGCTTCATCTTTACAAGAATCAGGTTAGACCAAAATGAAGTATTCATGCCATATCTGGGCTGGAGCTACACAATCCTCACTTTCCAGCTTTGATAGAGTCCTTTTGTTATGCTTCATATTTACAAGAGTCAGATTAAACCAAAATGAATTATTGCTACCTTGTCTGGGCTGGATCCTCACGAACCTCACTTTCCAGCCTTGCTAGAGTTTAAAATCAGTTACACAGTCTTGTGGGAGGATGAATTATTCTTCCCCCTACATCCTCTTTTCCAACAGACATATTGTCGCAAGCCTATCACTACTCTACCAATATTTCAATGGCAAATGTTCAAATGAACTCTATTCTTTAGTTTCATCAGTTCAGACCTTTACAGCTAGGACACACACTTCTACTTTCACAGTGTCAAATCAACCTTGTTCCCCCCATATTCCAAAGCTATGGGTAAATAGCAGAACAGACCAGGTTCTATAGCCTTGTATTGCAACTGGTTTACTGCAGAAAGAAATGGTAACGTACTGCAGGAAAAAATCTGCCTCATCAGTCATATATTGAAAGATACATGTTCGCCTAAGTGTGTATCACGCATGGCACATAACTGACTGAAGGAGGAATTTCCATTATAGCAGCAGCTACTCCAATAACTGCTACTTTGTGGAACAGACTCCCACGTGGATGCTTCCATGTATATTATAATCTTGACCACTTCAGGTCAAGGGTCAATTTTTATCAATTTTTCTTATCCTCATAAACTTCACACCCCACCACCCTCTCTTCATAACTCATTCATCATGACAATTTTAACAGTAACCCTGTAGCTTGACCTTTTGTATTTTGTGAATTTTAATATAAAAAAAAAAGTTAGAATAATTCATTAAATGATGAACAATAACAATATGGGTATGTCCATATCATGTTGAAACACTGGTTCTTGTTTGATCACAAAAGTTAAGCAACGTTGAGCCTGGTAAGATCTCAGATGGGTAGCTTATACCAGGTGCTATAAGCAACACGGCTTATGACCATATCACATTGAAACACAGGTTCTGATCTAATCACAGTTGTTAAGCAACATTGAGCTTGGTAGGCACTGTTGCTGGCCACGCTATTGGTAGGCACTGTCAGGAACTGTACGATAAAAATATATTTTTATACTTTCATAGTGTTTTGTTTTTGCTTGAGAGTTCATCATTTTTCTATAGCTGGACTCTAACAGGTGCTACCACCCCAGGTCAAGGTGGACTTGGTAACAACAGCAATTAAGAGATGGTTTCACACTCCTCAAAACTTTCAGTCTCTGAATCATAGGCCTTGCTGCCAGGGTTAGTTTATTGCCATACGCAGGACTGTGTCTGAAATAATAATGAGGAAAAAGCGCCTAGAGAACTTAACACTCACAAGACATATTGAAGGCATGAGAAATGGGTGGCAACCATATGCATGAATGGATGTCAGGACAAAAATAAAGTTGGACAGTAAAAAGGCAAAGTTTGCTACGAGCAACAAGGAAAACAGGAAGTTGTGGAGAGCCATGAATACCCATTTTCTGAAAGTATACTGCTTTGCCTTTTTTAACTAAATAATTAATTATTTCTTTTTTAATTTCAGATTAGTCAGATAACAGCAATTTCTTTGGACAGCCAAAATTTGGTGCCTGTTTCCAGTGGCAAAGTAGTTGAACAATTAACAGCCTTAAATAGATTAACAGAATCCATGGCTGGGGGATACATGAATGGGACTATGGACACTAGTATGCCGTCCAAGGATTTGTTGTCAGTATATCAACAATATTTGAATAATCAGTCCTCAGAGCTGTGAGTATGATTTATTAATTTATAACTTTGTTTTGCAAAAAAAAATATTTTTATAACTGTCATAATTATTGATAACATAAACATCACTGAAGTCTGAAGTCATAAAGTAACAATCCCTGAATCATCCTCAAGTGAAAATTCAGGAATAACTAATTTTGAAAATTTACATATCGTTATAAGCGTGTTCATTCGTTACTATGGAAACGGCTGGGACGACCGTTTTTATCCACGTATCAGTCACCTTCAGGGAGAGGTCAAGCCGAGGTAGGGTGGGGTGTATATTTCAAGGCGAATGATGTCTTTCTTGTACGTGCATTGTCTGTTCATTCACAGGAGAAGATAGATTTTGGCACCATCATATGTTGTTAAATGTCTAAATAATTTTGTTTATTTTATTTGTTTATTTATTTATTTATTTTCAACGGGCTGTTCCATATATAAATACGTTGCACTGAACTACAATTGGTTTTTTTGACGACTTCATAAAGGGTTTTTCCCTTTAATGATTGGGTTAAGCTTTTTAGTCCTTTATTAAACTATGAAATTTGATATTTTTTTTTTTTTTATTATTTAATTATACTAATTATTTAATGCAAAATTTAGTTGATGTCAGCAAAAAGCTGTTAACTTGTGCCTATGGTTTACTAAATTTTATTTAATGCGAAATTTTGTTGATGTCGGCAAAAAAACGTTAACTCATGTCTATGGTTTAATAAATTTTCATTATATAGAAACTTAATTATGTGTAGTTTTTCATGTAGGCCTAAAGGGCATGGGTCATCCCAGGTTTTACAAGTTCTTGTTCTATTTATTATTTTCCATTTTATTTTTGGTGTTTTATTCATTTCATTTAAATGCCAAAAATATTTGGATAGAGATGACTGATTTCTACTTCTAATATTATTGAAGGAGCTTTTGGGCTGCCTCCACCTAATTTTAAATTCATTCTTCATTGACCCAATGTATATCCTATTGGTGTTAGGACTCTCAATGGATGAGATAGTGCATTAGTATACTATGGATTTTATGAGGCATTTATTTTCCAACGGGCAGTCTTCAGGGTTTCGACAATCACATAATTTTTCATTATTTTTGTCTGATTTTAGTTTAGGATTTTTATTATTGATACTGTTTTTGTGTGTGTGTGTCTTTCCAGGATTTTATTATGTTTTTTTATGATTCTTTCTAGATTTTCAGTGCAACTGTAACTTAATTTTAGGGTGTTTTTATTAAAGATCTCTCTAAGTCTGCTTTTAGTAGGGAAGTGTTTTTCGATTAAAGCTAGGAACTTATGTCTTAGCTTAGTACTAACCATTTGGTTGAATGGAGGGGCATACCAGATGATTTTTCTTTTCCTGTTTTACTTTCTGTTAGTGCTATTGTTTCTATAACTTATGTTAGTGTTTTAGTATCCGCTATTTTTTAGGGCTGCGTTATAAAAATTACTGTTGTTGGAATATTTCTTTATTACTGGAGTTCATGCTGATTCTTTTCCCTATTGATGAGGGTATATGCTTAATTATAGATGGAGGGTGGTTTGACTTAGGGTGTACATACACGGGATTAGTGTTATATATATATATATATATATATATATATATATATATATATATATATATATATATAATGGATTAAGTCTGACAATTATTTAATATATTTTTTGTTTATACATTTTTATAGATATAATTTAACTAAATGCCCTGTTTGTTTGTTTTTTTAATTAAACAGTATTAATTACATTTACTTGCCTGAATGTTCAAGAAATTTCATAGAAAATATGCATTATCTGACAGGAATTGAACCTGTATTTCAATATCGTAACCATCATTTGACCTGACGTGCTGTACCATTCAGCTACAGAGAAGCATCTGGTTAGCAAAGTCTGAATTACTATTTATAAACGCACAATCTTCAACAATTTTTCTTAATCAATCATTTCTATTCATGAAACATATTTAAAGGATTTTAGTTTATTAATAATTTCATGCATGTTTTTTTACTTTAATAAATGTTTATTTACTTTTTTTATGCTAAAATCAAAATAATAGTTCAAGTAATAATTGTTTCTTTTAACAAATTAAAAAAAAATCCTTTGGTAGTTTGCTGTAATCAGCCAATTTGAAAAGCATAGACGGTAGTCTTGATCAGCCAAACATCTTATAAATGTAAACAATGGAAAAGATGCATATTCGTTATGTTTGTATTTTATTATATAATATTAATATATGAATATTACATGCATTATTATTGGATACAGTTAAGCAAGACATCAGTTTTATCAAAATCATGTTTATTTTAAATACAGCTGTACTTTTTGACTACAGTAAATGAATATATAGTTTGATCCACAGTATAGGACATATGCTAATTTTATATCTGATGTATGATGCAACCCCCTTAAA
This sequence comes from Acanthosepion lycidas, assembly GCA_963932145.1. Taxonomy (NCBI): domain Eukaryota; kingdom Metazoa; phylum Mollusca; class Cephalopoda; order Sepiida; family Sepiidae; genus Acanthosepion; species Acanthosepion lycidas. The sequence continues at coordinate 22,310,222 of OZ010615.1, read as the reverse complement.
ATTAGCTGCAAAATTAGGTCTTTAAAAGTTACATAATACATGAGCATATACGGTATGTTAAAATGTAAGTATGGTAAAGAAGCCATGGGCAAACAGACGTGCACTCCATTGGACAATCAGCCTCAGCCATATAACAAAACTTCAATTACAGAATCAACTGACATGTTTTATTTTTTATATACTCTCATAACAGTTGGGTGTTGGCACTCTTTCTAAAGCAGGTTTAATATTTAACCATAGAGAAATGCAAATAACCAGATGTATATTAATTCCCTTTTCTTTTATTAGCATTAATTCTCCTGTATCTTTTGGATACTGTTCTTTTCCATAATTGCTCTCTTGTTTTATTATAATGTAGTGTAGGTGAAAGTGAACAACATCAAATCAAAGGAGCAAATGACAAAATTAAACACACCATGCACAGGCTCTGCGCGCAGCCTTCTGGGTTTCAAACATACTTCAAATTTTCTATTTAATAAGAATAAGTAACCCATAAAATCAGCTCCTACCAGTAAATAAACGTCGGCCTCTGGAGCCTACACATGACCATGAAATCCAAACATTCATTCACTCTGTAGAAAGACTGGACAGCAATAAAGAGACAAGAGTCAAATTTGGCATCTTGTCTTTTTAGCATCAAAGCAACGGCGGACTCTCTTTGATCTTGTCTCCTAAATCCACTTTCTCTCTTTGTCATTGAAAGACTAGATTCATGTTTGTTTCCTTAGTCAAAGAGAACATTCAAACTTTTATTTCATAAATAATTAGGCAGTTAAAATTTATGTATCCTACATTTACTTTAATTATCATTTTATTTGAACACACAACAATCATTTCTCAATTTTTTTTTTTTTTTTTTTTTTTTTTTTTATTCACGGTGACCCAAGTAATCTTTCCCCAACAAAAGCCTTTAAGGGTGTGTTTTTTTTTTTTGTTTTTTAAATTTGTGCCAAAACATAAACAAACCATGGAGATCACATACAAAGATGGATCAAGCCATAAAAAAAAAACGTGTTCTAACAATGCTACGGTCACATTCAATATATATTCCATAGGGAATCCAAGTGTCACAGATCAGACTGTGTGAAAGTCTCAATTTGAATTTTTAAAAAGTTTCAACTTTCAATTTATTTATGTGAACGGGATTTTGTTTAAGCAGTGGAAAAAGGATAGCCAACAGTAAAAAAAATTATTTCTTGTCGGGGGGGATTACATCACAGCTAAATATTACAAGGCGAGGGTGGGGGTTGGGGTTGAAAGTGTAATAGCGCCAAATCAGCTCCCACCAGTAAATAAACGTCGGCCTCTGGAGCCTACACATGACCATGAAATCCAAACATTTATTCAACTCTGCAGAAAAAATGGGCAGCAATAAAGAGACAGGAGTCAACTTTGGCATCTCTTTAGCATCAAAGCAACAGCGGACTCTCTTTGATCTTGTCTCCTAAATCTACTTTCTCTTTTCCTTACTGAAAGACTAGATTCATGTTCGTTTCCTTACAGTCAATGAGAAGAACTTTCTAACTTTCATTTCAAAAATAAATTATGCTTTTCTGAAACTTTATTTGAGGAAGATTATGTAATTTAAAAAAAAAATATTACTTTTAGCTTAAAATATCACAGAAAAGCATTTTTGAATTTATTTTATTTCTGTCTATCAGTGAGAAAAACACTTGGAATCATGCTTGTATTCTTGGTAAGAATATGATTGCAAACAAAATAACTTCCTCGTTGATGAAAGCACCATTATTAGTGACAACATCACAGGTGTCATTGTATTCCACTTAGGACCAACTATGCAGATAAAATTCCTCATATATACCGTCTCCTTGTCATTAACTACTTTGTGTTTTATTAACTGTATGAAATAAATACTTACTGGAATGTTTATTGTAGAGTAGGTGGCAGCAGTAAAGAGACATCAGTCAACCTTGGTGTCTTGTCTTTCTCACCAAAGAAACAGCAGACTCCCTTTGGTCTTGCTATTTGCTCCTTTGATTTGATGTTGTTCACCTCCACATACTATACAATAGAAAATCTAAAACAAATAGTGGCTAAATTTCTTTGGTTTGTAATATTGCCCTAATCACTGTGTTATTTCCTTGGCACCATCACAACATTCAAAAAGAGACTTTAAAATTACATTTCAGAATATGAGGTAAAGGTTGAGTGTTTTTTATTGGTCCTTGACCTGAATTGATATAAAACACTGCTCATACCAGAAGACTTAGGCAGATCCATTTTCATAGTGCGGCTGACGAAGTCAGGTTCGAATGAACGCGAACACCCTGTCATCAGACAGTCAGTCTAATGAGACACATAAGAAAACTTATCCAAATTCTGATAAATAGAGCATGCAGCAGAGTTAGGCCTGAAATAGGACACACCTTATGTCTTCTTAATCCCTGTTCTTTTATTATTCTTGTTACTTATAAATGTTTTTGTTTTTCTCATATACCCTAACACTCAGTAACCCCTTGTGTGTCAGTGGCTTATTGCCTTGCTTGGGGTGAAATGATTAAAACAAAAACAATGACTTATGATGAATAAATTTGACCATTTTAATGTTTTTAAAATTTAATATTTAGTTAAGTAAACTAAAAGAAATAAGCAAAACAAAATAGCACATGTTTAGAATTTAGTCTTTCAAGCATTATTTTTTCTTTTACTTTACAGTGGAAGCCAATTAATGGATACTATTACTTCAGTTCTTGAAGTTCAAATTATGCCACAGATTCAGGTCCCACCACAACAAATGACAATGGTGCTTAACTCTGCTAATAATTTCTTAAAGAAATTTGAAAGTATGCTCCCTGATAAGAAAGGTATGTATAAATTTCTGTTATTTGTCATTGTTATGTACTAGCAATGGTATCTGGTCTTTTTTAGTGCTCCATTGTTCCAAAAAGGTCCACAGCCAACATAAAAGACAAAGAAATCAAGAAATTATAAGAGAACTGAAAATTACTTATGGCATTTCACTGCTTATGAGATGCCCTGATGCATTAGATGCCTCCACACCAAAGTTTGCAAGGAAAAATATTTTGTCCCCCCCACTGTCCCTAATTTTACCCTCAGAATAGCATATTTCATAGTCTTCCCCATTATCCCCAATTTTACCCCCTGGAAAACCTGGCTAATCATGATAATACGTCACAGACTGAAAAGTATGGTAAGACTTAAGGGGCATGATGTCTCACCTGCCCAACTGGAGCCATGATTTGCAATTTAGGCAAAGAGCATACATGATTAAAGTGCTTTTAAAACTATCGCTAATTAGCATGCATGGTTAACAACCTGAATAAAAGGTAATCCACACAGAGAAATACTAAATTTATGATAACTATTAAGAATTTAGAAGAGAAGTTAGACTGAAACCTAATCATATTGCAGCCTTAAATCCTCAGTAATTGTGACAAATTCATCACAAACTGGGATTATTCACTATTTTTTAATTAGAGACATGTAACTGTTAGATACAGAAATAATGTCCAGTTTGATTTATGCGTAGGTAAAATATATGATAGGGCTTACCGTTCTGCTGAACTCTTATACTGGTATTATAGCTTGAAATACTCATTATCGATAATCTTGACAAGTTTATCCTATCTGCATCAGTAGCTTCTCAAAATGTTAATTTAATTTTGAAATGCTGGACTTGTTTTACTTTCAAATTGCTCAGAATCAGATGCAACTGAGATGCTGATACTCATACCACACTCCAAACTTATAACTCCCATTACTGAACTTTGATTTATAGGTTGCTGGGAGATATTTTATAGGAAAATAGGCTAAGGAAATAAGCAAAAAAATAAAAGCAATAAATTAAACTTAAAAGTATCATTTCACTAGTTTTTAATTAATTTCTTTTTTTTTTTTAAATTTCTAATTTAGTATAAAAAATAAAATTATTAATTTTACAAATTTTCATAAAAAATTATATTCTTAAACTATTTTTTATATAAGGTTAAAGAAAATTTAGTTTTAAACATAAATACCAATTTCTTGATTATTGCACTGCTAGTGTTTATTTTGTTTTTTAATTTGTTGCAAGTTTTTTTTTTTATTATAAAATAAATAATGACAAGCCCAAACGATGTAAATAGTGTAAATAGTTACAATACCTCATCTCAGATATATAGACAAATATTAAATCCTGAATCTAAATTATTTACTAGCATTGTGACAGAGCTAATAAAACAGGTAAGTATTTAACTTCAATCAGTCTGATAAGCCCATATATAAATTCTAATGATATATTTGACTAGATTTAATGGCCTTGATGTTACCTGAAATAATGCCAAATTCAAGGTGTTGCTTACCTGACCCGTAAACAATAAAATTTCTTGATAAGATGCCAATTTGACTAGTATTATTTATTTCTTTTGCTAATAGATTATTCCAGCACTGCTTTAGATTTGTGCCCTTCTTACCAGTAACTGTTTGAATTTTATTTCAAATTTCAAAATCATATTTTTTGAAAAGGGGTTGGGGCATTCATTTTACTTATGGATGATGGTATTTTAAGTGTAGTCAAGATGCAGTACAAGGCCAAAAGTATGTGAAGTTTGAATTCACTATTCACTCGTAACTGATCTTGCAAGACAAGCTTGCTAACTTTTGCATCATATCAAAGTGACTTCTATGCATAGCTTAGATGTGGCATAAGGCCCAGAGTGTGGCACACCCAGTGAGAATCAAACTTAACTACTCAATTGTAATTGATCCAGTGAGACAAGCTTTCTAATCATTGCATCACGTCAAAGTGCCTCAAATAACGATTTTCTAGATGTGGCACAAGATCAAATGTGTGGAGCACCCGGTGAAAATCAAAGTCACTACTTAATCATAATTGATCCAGCAAGACAAGCTTACTAACCATTACACTATGTCAAAGTGCCCAAATTTTACTTATAGGCAACCAGTTTTTTAAAAAAAAATGTTAGCTGCTAAAATCAAAATCAAACAAGTAGAAAAATTTAAATATCTGGGAAGGTGTTCTAACAGAGGACGGAAAGTGTAACACTGAGATTCGAAGACGTATTTGGATAGCCAAAGATACATTTCAAAAGCTAATATTCATATTAAAAGACGGAAAAAATCAATTGGAAACTGAGTACTGAACTGTTGCATGATATCTGTCCTTTATGGCAGCAAATACTGGACAATTTCCTCAAAGATGAAAAAGAGACTTGAAGCAACAGAAATGTGGTTCTATAGAAAGATGCTGAGGATACCATGGACCAGACATATGAGCAACAATGAAATTTTAGAGAAAATGAAAACAATAAAGACACTTATACTTAACATCAGGAAGAGGCAGTTGAAATTTCTGGAGCATGTAATGAGGAAGGAGGCTTGGAAAATCTGATACTCACAGGACAGATTGAGGAAAAGAGGTACAGAGAAAAGCAGTGCATAACATACTTGATTGACTAAATGGATGATAGGGTTTGGGAGAAATAACAAAAAGACAAAATTTATTAAGAGGTACAAGGGTCAGGAAGATGCAGAGGGCCATGATTGCCTACATCCTGAATGGACACGGCACTTAAAAGAAGACTCAGGAGATTTTTTTTTTTTATAAAATGTATGGTTGTGTATGGACATCTCTCTTGTCTTATAAAATATTTTTTGGTTTCTTTTATTTAGATGGCACAATTGACATGAAGAAGATGTTTGATGGCCAACCTCAGCTGCAGAAGATGTATAAACAAATGGAGGATATGCCAGAAGTAGTTTCAGCCGTTCTCTTCAATGTCATCACCAACACTGAGAATGTAAGGCGGTCCATGATATAACTCTTATTTTAAATTTAGGGGAAGACCTAACAGTTGAAAATATCAATTAAATCCAACAGATTGATTTAATAATGAATAAATCGGGATCCTTTATAAATTTAATATGTTTTGCTATTAGCTACATCTGAAATTTTGGAAGTGTAATTTGGAAGTGTAATGATGGAAGTGTAATGATGGAAGTGTAATTTGGAAGTGTAATGATGTTTAATTTTTAAATTCTGCTTGTTTTCATTGGTTATAAAGATGTTGTGTGTTTTATGAAAAAGTGTGTCTGACATGTTTGTGTGTATGTTATGATTCCGTGTGATAGATTTCCTCTGAATAATGAAATCTGTAGATCATACCTGCCAAACCAACATATATATATATATATATATATATATATATATATATATATATATATAGTTTATGCAAACTTAGGTAATCCGTATGGGTAGACCTGAGGAGGATGATATCTGGAGAGCTCAATGTAAAATTCAGAGCAGATATGTTTGAATAAAAACGGACCACGTTAAGGTTCCATGTAATAAATTATTTCATTATTTTATTTCATTTCAATAATTTTTCATTTCAATTTTTGGAAGTAAAGTCTGATGATCCAGAGCCCTGTTAAAGGGGTTATGGTGAAATAATTTATTACATGGAACCTTAACGTGGTCTGTTTTTATTCAATATATATATATATATATATATATATATATATATATATATATATATATATATATATATAAGTTAAAAAATGACAGGATGTGTTTCATTCAACGGGGACATTTACAAGGTAAAAACGAAATGAATTTATTGAAAACAAAGTAACTATTAACAACAAACAAAATTTCCTTAGCAATTGGAAGAATTTAGAAAATGTTGTTGTATTCATATTGTCAACTGAAAATGATGTTGAGTACTTCCACATGTAGAAATATTGTTTTTATTGTTGTGTTGTGTCAACAATTTTCTTTTGATTTCTTGAAATAGTTTTGTACATTGGCTTGGAAGCTAGGTAATTCTTTTAGGAAAGGTCATATTGGGGAGAAACTTGGCATAGATTAATATTTGGATAATATTCAATGACGGCATTCTCAAGGATTTTCTTTTTTTATGAGTGTAGCATTTTTAAAATCAAAACAGTGGTTGAATTTATTTCTATGTATGTATTAGTTAAGTTGTTTTTGTGAGGTCTCTTTTGTGCTCATAGATGTGTTTTTTTTTTGTTTTTTTTTTTTAAATTTCTGCTTGTTTCTCCAATATATTGGGAGGAACGGTTTTGACAATTTATTTTATAAATGCCTGCTTCAGAAATATTATTGCTATTAGGTTGGTGCAAAAATAATGACGTAATAATGTCGTTTTTTGACGTATTTTTTAACGTCAAAAAACGACATTATTACGTCATTATTTTTGCACCAACCTAATAATAGTTACTTTGTTTTCAATAAATTAATTTTGTTTTTCCTTTGAAAAAGTCCACATTGGACAAAACGCTATAATAAATGTTGGCTATAATACAATTTTCCTATTGTCTTTTACCTTTATACATATTGTCTTTTTCTACAGGTTAACTCTGAGAAATTTTTCATATATATATATATATATATATATATATATATATATATACTATTTATTAAATAGTTTATTGGAATGTTTGGCAAAACATCAGCTAATTGCCAATTGATTCAAACTTTATAAAATGGTAAATAATAAGGATTTCCTTATAGTTGGTTCACATATTTTAATAATTTGGCAAATGCTTATAAAATTATGAATAAAAAATTGCTTTCATTTTTATTTCTTGATAAATTGCTAAATGATAAATATTGCAATAGTTTTAATTGTATTAAATTTTAGAATGTTTTAAATATAAAATTATTCTTGTAAATAATTTAATAAATTGTGTTTAATATTTTTGTTGTAAATTTTCAACAACAAAGAAAATGTATAAATTCACTTTTGTCATTTGTCATATTTTTAGGTTTTTAGATTCTAAATCCTTGCATTTCAAAAAGACAAACATTGCCAAGTAGAAAAGGTAGTTAAAACAATAGCAGTGTCAAGGGGAAAACCAGTTTTTGTGGACATACAGAGGTTCAATTTGCAGTTGTAAAAAGAAATCATAAGAGATGGATACATCTGCAAAAACAATATTCTGTCTGGTGGCAAAAGCTTCTAGTGGCACCAGAGGTGGCAGTACTGCCTTAGCCATCAAAACTGTGTTACCTCCCCTGGTTGGTAGCTGATGAGGGCAGGATATCACACGTGCTTTAACACGTATGTCAAAAATTGTACATAAAGAGATAGAGAGCCTGACTTCAGTTAGGATGGATGGTTTATTTTGATCAGTTTTCTGATGTCATCATGACACACACACTCACACACACACACACTTCGTATCATAAAAAGACTACTTATGAATATATGTTTATACATCATGCCAGAACTCTCTTTTTATGTATAAGGACTTCCATATTCTGTAAATATATTAAGATATATAAAATTGATTTCATTCGTATTAACTATTTTGATTTTCTTTCAACATATACACATGTTTGTGATTTTTTTTTGTTTGACCTATACACATGTTAGGATCAATTGCAATAAATTAACTCTGCATCAATATCAGGATAAAGGTAAATTGTCTGTATCAGGAACACCTTTGGTATGACAAGGGATTTTAGACCATCCATGTGCCATGAAGAGCATTTTGCAAACTATAAAAGAATGAACACAGATACAGTTACTACATTGCAGTATTGTATCTGTTTAAAAGAATACAATTAATGTCAATACATACTGCCTATTCATATCCTTATAATTATAATATACAAAATGTTATAGAATGCTAAACAGGTGTTATATAATTGTGTACAGAAATTGAAAATAGTTCAATAAGATCAGAAAATTCTTTCTGTCATGTTAAAAATCTGCAGGTATGCGAAGAATATACAATCTGGTAATTTGAGTTGTTCAGATTGCACAAATCCCCACTATTGATTACAGACACAGGAATTGATAGCCATGGTCGTACATATGGTCATATGAGCATAGATTTGAAATAAATATACTTTCTGAGTTATCTATGGTAATTATTGCTTAGTATCAATTTTTTTTTTTTTTTTTTTGGTGGAGCTATGGTGTAGTAATAGATACCAACTCAGATTGTGTAATCGGAGAGTCGAGTTCGATCAAATAAGGCAATAATGCCACTAGGACACAGGATCACAGGAAGAAACAGAGAATGAGAAGACTTTTCATGTGAGAAAGGACAATATAGAAAAAGTATTCAGGTAGGCAGATAACAATTGATGTTGCATTTAAATTTTTGAAGATTATAGGTTGCAGGGAAACAAGAAATTGGGACTTCATAGATGAGAAGTGAGAAGTTAGAATAGAAGTGGCAGTTGCATCTTTCTAGTTTAGCAGTTAAATGGTGAGACCTAACTGCCAATTTAGTAACACATTTAAATTCATGTAGTTGAGGCACAAAAAGAAAAAGCTCTTTAAAACAGTTGTTTGATACGTTCACTTACGTGTAAATACCCTGTTATGAATCGATCTCTTCTCCCCCAGCTATGGGTAAATGTCAGGACAGGCTTAGGTGTCAACCAGTCTAGGAGAAGGACAACTCTGAATTCAAAACTTGAGTGGTCAAATGGCCAGTGATTAATCCAGCTCCCTCTTCCAAGCTCTTGTCTGGTAAGGAGGGTAAGTGGAACCTCAGCAACACAAAAAATGAGCTGTTAAAGGGTGGATGAACCCCTCAGAGTCAAGATCCATCCAGCACCAACTATGGGTTAAATAGCCTAATGAACCTGTAATTGGCCAAGCATGGTGAATACAGCTATACTCCTAAAGACTTGGTCAATCAGGGAGGGGTTCCATTAACAGCAGCAAGAAGGATTTGAATTTTTTTTTTCTTTTCAGATGATTTTCTTTTTTACTCTTTCAGGATAAATACATGAATGTCTTAAATTCAGCATCCATAGATGAAATGGGGGAGAAGATGTGCAATTTGGCAAATAATGAAGGATTTGCTCGTATTGGCTGTTCTGTATTTGACTTGAATCGATACATAAGAAGAATGTGTAAAATGGATTATGAGGAATTGCAAACAGAAATAATGTCTTTTATGGCTGACAGCAATCAGGGAAATGAAGTAAGTAAAAAATTATATATCTTTTCTTTTGTCACATATATTGGTTAGTTGCTTAGGTGATCTGATAGCTTGTGATCAGTGTTCTTATTGTCTTTTTTTCTTTCTTTTTTCTTTCCTATCACTTTCTTTTTTCTCTTTCTTTTTCTTTTTTCTATCTTTCTTTTTCCTTTTTTTCTATCTTTCTTTTTTTCTTTCTTTTTCCTTTTTTCTTATCTTTTTTTTCTTATCTTTTTTTTCTTATCTTTTTTTTCTTATCTTTTTTTTCTTATCTTTTTTTTCTTATCTTTTTTTCTTTTTTTTCTTATCTTTTTCTTTTTTTCTTATCTTTTTTCTTTTTTTCTTTTTTCTTGTCTTTTTCTTTTTTTCTTATCTTTTTTTCTTATCTTTTTTCTTTTTTCTTATCTTTTTTCTTATCTTTTTTTCTCATCTTTTCTTTTTTCTCATCTATTTTCTTTTTTTCTTATCTTTTTTCTTTTTTCTTATCTTTTTTATTTTATTTTTTTTTTCTTATCCTTTTTTCCTTATCCTTTTTTCCTTATCTTTTTTCTTTTTTTCTTATCTTTTTTTTCTTATCTTATTTTTCCTTATCCACAGATGAAACATTGCAAGCCTCTCATTGCTCTGTCTCTATTTGCATGACATGTGTTCTGACGAGCTACATCTGTTTGTCCCGCTGACCGTGACCTTTACAACTAGGACCTGCCATATGACATACCCATATGTGAATCCTCCCCATTTCCTTAATATTCCATTAGTAAGGAAGAAGTTCCATTCAGACAGCTTCTTCCTAAGGACTGCTGTTTTGTGGAACAGACTCCCGAGTGAATACTTGCCCCAATCACTGCCGAGTCTGCCAAAAACATGTACACACATTTTGGGAAAGGAATAACTACTGCTCGGGCAACATTAGTGCCCAGTTGGATTGATATGCCTAGACACACTTGATGATACTACAGCTCTGAAGTTAATTCATCTTCCAAAAGAATATCGTACTACAGTGAAAAGTTTTAATACAATTCCGTAAAGCTATGAATGACAAGTTTTTACTTTCCTTTTTTGGGGGTAGAGAAAGAAAGAGAGAGAGTGTGTGTGTGTGTATATATATATATATATATATATATATATACATATATATATATATATATATATATGGCCTAGAGGTAAGAAATCTGACTGATGTCAAATCAGTCTGGTTTCAGTCTTGGCTTGAAGCAGTCAGATCTCTAGCCACATTGAAGAGCTGTTATACAGTGAAACAGTCTGTCTGTGGATGACATATATATATATATATATATACACACACACACACTAAGCATCAAAAATTAAAACTTAGATATCTCAAAAAATGTAAGTCCAATTTTTCTGAAATTTTCACTAAATGTAGACAAATAACAGTTTAGTTAGGCCTTAAATCTGTAAGTTATTTGGAATGATATGGAGAGAGCTATAATTTTTTTTTTTTTCTCAAATTTTTTCTGCAATCTCATAGGGTAGGTTCTGCACTATTTTCCTCTATCCCGCTTGTCTTCAAAGCCCTGTGAGTGTTAAATTATCCAAGCCCTCATTCTTCATCATAGAAATTTCAACTCTTTTTTTTTTTTTTTTATCATTAGTATGTGTCCTTTTTGTTTCTATTTTGTCTAAAACTTTTGTTAACCATAACCTTTGACATTGTCTCTGATATCAAATCCCTGTTTTGCCTTTTGTTTTAGCATTTACCTTTGTGCAATTCTCATTGGTTTGTTCACAGATATTTATTTTTCAATATTATTTGCTGTTAAACATTTTCAAAATGACCCAGTATTTCAAAGTATCAAGGTTGCATGGTAAGGGTTTTTTTCACTTGTTTTAATTCTGCTCTTACTGAGTGAAACATTGACAAAAGAATTAAAAAAATTAACTTTAAACAAACAAATGGTTTTCACAAATTCTATCTTATATTTATTTAAATATATTGTCTATATTCATTCTTTTTTTAAGAATCAGTTGAATTCGATCGAGCAGGCTACGGATATTGAACCGTTAATGAAAACAATTGAAAATGCATGGAAGAAAATGCCTACATCTTCTAATGCATGGTTACTATGGAAACCAGTTGATATGTGGATGAATAAGATGCCGACCCTGATAGCCATGAAAGATGAAATGATTCGAATGGCACCTAAAATATTTAACCTTGAAAGGTCAGGAAATAATTGCTCATTCTTTTTTCCTTTCTTTTTTTTTGTTTTTACGTGATTTACATTTAGATGATTATCCTCATCTTTGTTATTAACACAACATATTGCTTGTTAATTCACAGACCAAAGAAAAGTTAATGCCACAGGCTGCTTCTTTTTGCTGTTTTGGGCAAATTGCTACTGTTAACTGATCCTATCAGATATACTATATTTTAGAAATACATTTACAGTTTCTATAAAAATTCTGTATCTCTAAATATGGAAATATATGCTTTTAGTATTTGCTATATCACTAGATATGGAATCATTAGATAGAATGAAAGTTTGGATGGATTTGTTTCATAAATCCTAGCCATAATATTCCAGGTTCCATAAAGAGCTAGTATTCAAATCATTTCTAATGCATTCCTATAGTAGAATCATTTGCAATGAATTTCTATAGATGCTTTTAGTGTTCGCTATATCACTAGATATGGAATCATTAGTGGGAATGAAAGTTTGGATGGATTTGTTCAATAAATCATAACCATAATATTTCTGAAATTGCATTTTCATTTAATTTACAATTTCTCTTTACAGCATGAAATACATGGAAGATATATTTGGCATGTTCAATAAAATGATGCCATCAATGAGACAACTGATTCACTCAGCAGATACGACTTCTCAAGTTCAATATTATATCTTTAAATTTGTGAATCTTCAGCTTGAAAGACTTCAAGGTAAAAAGGCCCAATATTTTGTTTCATCAAATTTACTCTGTTTATCCTTGCTATATCTAGTCATATCTTTATCACATGAGGGCAAGTTCATTTTTCACTTCTTTTAGAAAATCAACATTGTACTCATTGTGAAAGCTGGGGTTTGATGTGATAAATATTGATAACAAAGTTTTAAAGTTCATCTGATAAAAATGCACAGAAATACAGCAGGAAGTCCGATTTGAAGCAGCAGTTTCTCAGGTCTCAGCGTCAACGTTGGCCTGTGTCAGGGTAGGGCAAGTTGACTTTTCACTTCTTTTAGAAAATCAACATTGCGCTCATTTTATCTTTTCACAATTTTTGAGCATTTAGTGTTAAAGATCATCTGAAAAAAATGCCAGTCAGTTACGTGTCATTTGTGATACACACATTTTTTGATACATGACTAACAAAGCGGATTTTATCCCTCAGTAGGTTGCCATTTCTTTATGCAGTAGACCAGTTCCCATCCAAGGCTATAGAACCCGGTCTGTCCTGCTATTTACCCATAGTTGGTGGGAGAAGAAGAGAATTCATACCTTTCGCAAGGGTATTAGCACATAAGTGAATGCAATGAACTCAATTGGAATTCAAACTCAGCTCTTTGATTCCTATCCATAACTCCCCCATGCGTCAGATGTACAGAAATACCTAATGTCCGTAGATTTTTGCTTACAAACTTTTTAAAAAAAAAACATTTTACTACTTCAAGAATAAATCCAAATAAAGTTGATATCCTTTGTATTAGATACATTGAATGGAAAATATATTCAAACCAGAATTCTAATTATGAATCAACACAAGCAAAATATGCAATTTTTTTAATGTATTTCGTAAGTAATAACTGTAAACAAAATTGTAAAAGATCACAGAAAACCTACTCAAATGAATATGAGTTTTTTAGATCAGTTATTAGATCATAATTAATAAAAAACAAAAATAAAAGTGTATATAACACCATAATACTGCTGGATACACATTATAAGAGAAAATGTTTTAAATGTGCTTTGTTTATTGAAAAATCACACTAAAACTACTTCACTGGATAACATTACATCATAATTTAGCTAAATTGTTCAGTATAATTTCCCTTTGGAGTAAATGAAGGTCTTATTTTATGGCACAAATATTTAGTAATAATCTGCTTGTGTCATGCATCTTGTCTATATACAATGTGTAAAGCTTCAATAAGTTATAAATTTTATAAGGCTGTGATTTCTGGAATGAAATTCTAACTCTCCAATTTTGAACCTGTTCATTATTTGCCCATAGCTAGGAGGCTAACAGGTGCTACAACCTCGGGTTAGGGTGGGCCTAGGAACAACAATAATTAACAGATGGTTCCAGTCTCTTCAAAGACTCCAATGTAAAAGATTAAAAAAATGGCTATTCAATGAATAAGATTTGTTAGATCCTTTTTTAGATCATATGTAATAAAATCAAAAAATAGATAAAAGTGTATATAAAACCACAATTTTGATGGGTATAAATTATGAGACAAAATGTTTTAAATTTGCATTGTTTATTAAAAATTACATTAAAACTATTTCACTTTGTAACATATTACATCATAATCTAGCTAAATTGTTCAGTCTAATTTCCCTTTGAAGTGAAGGTCTTATTTGATGGCACAATGATCTAGTAATAACTAACAGTAGAACCCGGGGATATAACAGTAAGAGATAGATCAAGTATCGACCATCATAAAGACGGAAAAATAAAATTGACAAAGATTATTGTTTAAGGTTGACGGACACGTATGTCTTAATTAGTTTTTTTTTTTGTTTTGTTTTGTTTTTTTTTTTTTTTGTTTTTTTACAAATTGGTCAAACTCAAATAAAAACATTATTTTCAATTGTTATGAGTCTACCGATTGAATAGAATTTTTTATTATAAACAATTGTCTTGTAAATGGAATTTTTAAAGCATTCTGAATGTGAAAATAAAGAAAAAAATGTGTGCAAGACAATAAGAAACACTATCTGCCAAAAAAAAGTGAAATTTTGTTGAAATCTGTTGAAAAATGTAAGAAATCCAATCCCATATATAAACAAATACACACACACACAAACAACCAACCAGGGTTTTATAATAAATATAACTCGATATGAGTTGTCCCCCTTTCATTAATGCCTCTTAATCTTGTTTTCAAATTGATTTCATGCAAAAACAATTGTGTTTTCCCAATTTTTGGCACTGTCAGAACCACTGCCAGGTACTTTTACGTAGTCCTGTGAAGTTTTGTTGAAATCGGTTGAAAAATGTATGAAATATGATCCCATATATAAACGTACAGACACACACACACAAACTGCGTTTTATAATAAGTAAGATGTACTTGTATTATACATTTTGTCCATGTACAATTTGTAAATCTATAGTAAATTATACATTTTATAAGGACATGTTGTAAGGCTTTCACTGATCACTGGAATTAAATTTCAATGCTATAATTTTTAACCTCAACTTAATTTTTAAGCTCATTTCCTCAAAAAAACAGTAACAATTTGGAAAATAATATTTTTTGCTTATGTTAAAGCCCAACTTTCAAACTGAGTGCAATACCACAGTTTCAAAATCAACCTGCCCTTTTGTCACATGACCAGCTGACTTCTTAATTTTGCACCTCCACATGGCACACCACACACACACACACACACACAGCTAATTTGTTAAATGTATTTTCTTCCTTTTTAAGGGCTATCTGTACACAGGTAAATATAATTTTAGCAATGTTTAACCTTCATGCCTACAAAAAAAAAAAAAAAAAGAATGTGTGAAAAAGACAGTTATTCTCTTTACACCACTATTTTTATATATACTTTCAACTCCCTCGGCTACATCAGGCAGCAAGGTCTCTGATTGGAAGTTTGTAGGTTTTGAGGAGCATGGAACCACTTCTTAATTGCTGTTGTTCCCCCAGACTTGGGGTGGTAGCATCTGTTAGGGTCCCAGGTATGGACAAATATTGAATCCCCAAACAAAACACTATGAAAGTATAAAAATACATTTTTATAGTAAAAGTACCAGGAATAAATTTTTATATGAATTTACCAACAATACCTATTTAAAGCAAAATTACTAAAAATACATTTTTAAAGCAAAATGATAAGCAATACATTTTATCTGTAGCTGAAGGCATGTAATTGTGTTCAAAATATTTAGATTTCAGCATTAAATAACCCATAGTGATTGATATGCCATTAAACAAAATCAACCAACTGACATCGACTGCTTTGGCAATGTTTATTTACAAGAATATAAAACTATTTGAACCAAAGAGAATGCCATCTTTATTATTTTCCTTTTATAAAGATTTATTATTTAATATTTTATAAAGAAGTAAATTTGAAATGAAAATCTTTTTCATTCAAAAATTTATAAAGATTTACAAGATATGTAAATGGCAGAGATGTTCTCGACCTGTTTTAGTGCATTTATATGGCAACTGAAATAAAATTTCTAATTACAGTTACTTCCTATGTGTTTATTTAAACTTTCTTGCCCAGATATTCTTATAAATTTATGAATAAAAAAAAAATTCTTTTCAAAATTTATTTCATTATTAAATATTTAAATTATAGGTGGTTCACATATTTTTATAATCTTCGAGGCATGGTGGAGTCATAGATTGTGGCTCAGATTGAAGAATCAGAGAGCTGAGTTTGAATTCCAGTCAAGTTCATTACATTCAATTACATGCTAATATTACTGGGAAAAATATGAATCCATCTCCTTGTCGCCCCCACCCCTGATGTGGGTAAATAGCAGGACAGACTGTGTTCTATAGCCTTGGATGGCAACTGGTCTAGAACAAGGTAAACTCTGAATTCAAACCAGCCTGGAAAATCTGGAGGGAGGGTGCTGAATGCAGTTAATAACTCAGTACTATCTGGTACTACCTGGCATTCCATGTAACCTGCTTTCTCTCCCCAGATGTCACACACTTGTGTCCAAGTATATCATTGGAGTAGAGAGAGAGAGGGTTGCTGTGGTTCAGCACAAAACCATTGCAACCATATCAACCTATACAAGACATCGAGCTTGCTAGGTTGGGTCATTGATTCTCAATGGACTCCTTTAAAAAATAATCCTGCAAATATAAAATAATTCTTGCAAATAAGCAATCTAATAAATAAATAGTGTTTAACATCTTTGTTGTCAGTTCTCAAGATTAAAGAAAATGTGTATAAATCCACTTTCCTATGTTTGGGTTTTATTGAAATTGTCATCATCACTTTATAAAACAAACATTGCTGAGGGAGTCAAAAGTGTATGCATTAAAAGTGGTGTTAAGGGAATAACCATCCTTTTGACACCATTTTGTTTTGCAGGGACAAAAGTTAAACGTCATAATTTTTGTCTTTTTTTGTGAGCTATATTGTTATAAAGATATATGCACAGAAATATTTCATGTTTTGAGTCCATTTATTTTTGAGAAGTTGTAACCCATTTTTGTTGTTTGCATTGAAGTATATATTTCATTATGACAAATACTGAATTTGATTTAAAAGTAGACTAAAAAATCATATCACTTAAGCCATTATTCTTTGGCCAGTGATATTTTAAAAAATTATATTTTTTTCTTTTCATTACTAACCTTTTCTCTTATAACTCAGCCACTTGAAAAAGTCAGTTCTTTAGAAACTCCAGTTGAGATTATATGGAATTATTTGAGGGAATGAAAGTTTGTATGGTTTTGTTTCATAAATTTGAGTGATGATATCAAGCCAATATAAATGGACTGAAATATATAATTGCTTGCTTTTGTCCCTACTATATAATTACTTTTAAGTTATTCATGTTAAAATATTTAATTTTGTACATTGGAAATATTTGGTGCCGATATATTTGCTGGAAAATAATTTGTAAACAATTATCAACTACACTCCCCTCTATAGAAAACCAGAATTATTTTCACAGGATAAAATCTTTTAAAGATATGTTTCATTTTTATTCAGAAGAGAAAAAAGTTGTGCTGTCTGATTTACTTGTATCAAAACAAATGCAGAATCTGTTTACCTTATTGGAGAATTCTCCAAGAACTCTGGCGTTGCTTCAAGACACATTAATTGATGCTTTTGTAAATCCAAGCAAAGTGAGTAACCATTTTATGATATTGTTCAATCTATTTCTTCTCTCATCTTCCAATCTACAGCAGGGGCATTGTTCCCTTTATATGGACCCCATTAGAGATCAACACCCCCTCCTGCTTCACACCACATTTGGTTGTAAGCTTCATAATCATTTCAATGGCAGAATAGAATGCACCTAACCAGAGCCACATGTAGCTTTGAAGTCAAAGTTTTCTTTCTCCTAGACTGGCAGCCAACCATATTCAGCGAACATAGTCTGCACTGCTATTTAATCCATATCAGGATGAGCAGGTGAAGAAAGAAACTGATTCTTACCTTTCCTAAGGGTATTTATGCAAATGTGAATGCAATAATTTCATCCAAATTTTGAACGTGGCAAGCCCTGATCCCAATTCCTGTGCTAATAATGTCTACATACACACATCTAATAGGAACAATATTACATATCAGTGTGTGCATCCAATCAATAAGCATATCCAGTCAGTCATGCATCAGTGTGTGCATCCAATCAATAAGCATATCCAGTCAGTCATGCATCAGTGTGTGCATCCAATCAATAAGCATATGTAGTCATGCATCAGTGTGTGCATCCAATCAATAAGCATATGCAGTCAGTCATGCATCAGTGTGTGCATCCAATCAATAAGCATATGCAGCCAGTCATGCATCAGTGTGTGCATCCAATCAATAAGCATATGTAGTCATGCATCAGTATATGCATCCAATCAATAAGCATATACAGTCAGTCACGCATCAGTGTGTGCATCCAACGAGTAAGCATACACCATCACACATCAGTGTGTGCATCCAATCAGTAAGCATACACGTATGCATTCTGTCATGTATCTGTGTTTGTGCGTACGCAGTTATTAAATGTATATTTATTCCATCATGTATCAATGCACTTTTATTTTAACAAGTTTTTCTTTGCTTAATATTTATAGTTGATACCTCTACTGAGTCTTGATATGAAGGTTTGCAGTGATGTGCTGTTGTTTTCCAAGATATTCACCACTGACAGATTCGTTAAGCTTGGTTACACTCCTGAAATGATACAGTCATTTTTCTGCAATGATATGTTCAATTTCAACTCTTCACAACTGTTGTCGGAACTTCATGATACGATTCCAGGTTTACCTGAGTTGATTTCTGGGGTAAGTATTCAAATCACTCTTATATATAGATGGAGATTTTCTTAGCAGTTGTAATTAGCAGGTTAGAGCATCTACCAATTCAGATTTTAATCTTTTGTTCAGGACATTCACAGAGAAGTGGATGGTAAGTGATTTGTATCTCTGCCTTAAGTTTTTTTCATTTTTATGACCAGCAGTAAAGTCTGTGAAATGGGATCTTTGTGCTGGCAACCCACTTGATCAAAAGGGAATAAAATAATAAATGAATGAAAACTTTTAGGGACAAGTGACAACAAATGATGGAGATTTCAATTTGCAGGCTTATATAAGTAGCCACAATTGGAACAATTGTTCCAGGCTTCTGCCCATTCAGGGACGTACACTGTCTGTCAATAGATAGATACCAGCTACACATCATAATGTAGAGATAAACAGAGAGGTCGTAGGAGCTCACTAGCTGAAGGGGAAAAGGGTCTAAGTTTTCATTTCTCATCATGGAGTTAATTACCACGTTTTATTTCTTTGTGAATATGCTATGGACTTTTCCCTTATTTTGAGAAAATTTGACACAAATGAGAATAAAGACACAATATGTGGTTATGTGAAATACTACGAGAGCAGAGCCTGTTTTATGCTTACAGTTGCCAATTTATCTAATTTATTTATTAAAGACATTTTTATGTTTAACGTTATAGATACAAGTATTTAAGTAAATGCTCTGTTTATAATAAACAGTATTAAATAACATTTACCGGCCTGAATGTCCGAGAAATTTTCATAGAAAATATTTGTTCTTTGACAGGATTCGAACCTGCATCCTATACGGAACCGTCATTTACGCTGACGTGCCTTACCGTTAGGCTACAAAGAAGCGTTCAGTAGACAAGGTCGAATTTACTGCTTATAAACTCAATCTTCCATGAATCTCGAATATTCATAACTGCTCATGGCGTATCAAATGTAAACAAATGACGTCATATATTACGAAATGGACAAAGTCCGACAATTTATTTATTAAAGACATTTTTATGTTTAACGTTATAGATACAAGTATTTAAGTAAATGTTCTGTTTATAATAAACAGTATTAAATAACATTTACCGGCCTGAATGTCCGAGAAAATATTCGTCCTTTGACAGAGATTCGAACCTGCATCCTATACGGAACCGTCATTTACGCTGACGTGCCTTACCGTTAGGCTACAAAGAAGCGTTCGGTAGACAAGGTCGAATTTACTGCTTATAAACTCAATCTTCCATGAATCTCGAATATTCATAACTGCTCATGGCATATCAAATGTAAACAAATGACGTCATATATTACGAAATGGACAAAGTCCGACAATTTATTTATTAAAGACATTTTTATGTTTAATGTTATAGATACAAGTATTTAAGTAAATGTTCTGTTTATAATAAACAGTATTAAATAACATTTACCGGCCTGAATGTCCGAGAAAATATTCGTCCTTTGACAGAGATTCGAACCTGCATCCTATACGGAACCGTCATTTACGCTGACGTGCCTTACCGTTAGGCTACAAAGAAGCGTTCGGTAGACAAGGTCGAATTTACTGGTTATAAACTCAATCTTCCATGAATCTCGAATATTCATAACTGCTCATGGCGTATCAAATGTAAACAAATGACGTCATATATTACGAAATGGACAAAGTCCGACAATTTATTTATTATCTAATTTAGTTTTCTTTACCTGTGAATCTAATTTGGTTTTCTTTACCTGTGAATGATAAATTTCATAAAGTAAATTTAATAAATCTCAAATTAAGAAAAAAAATACAGTTGCCAGAGAGCAATATTAATTTGTAATTCCCATAAAGAGTGTTTGGGGGGGCAGTGGGGGTGAATAATTTGAGGCTGTACCAATTATTAAAAAAATATGTAATTGTGAATATAATAAATCAAAACTTCTAAAAATTTAATGAATTGTCCAAAACTAAATATGGAATCAACTATTGATATAATGGAATATGCATACACCTGTGTTCCTCCACCCTGGAATGTGATTGGCTGGTCTCCATCATAAATACTGACGGACGGGTAGGTATGACAGAGTCAAGAACCTTAGTCTGAGAGCTATGTCTATAACGACGCCCATTGGACTACGTCATTGATCTACACTTCTTACCTGCAACTATGACGCGTACCAGTCAATTAGCGCTACCGTATTCTACTTTGTTATAGTAGCCAAAACCACTTAGCTACTTCGTTCAAATATATCCTTTTCCGGGACATATCAATTATTTATGGTAAATTTAGTAAGTACTTGCAAATAGTCACATTTCCTTAGAAAATATGCAAACATTCAGCAAGGGCAAATAATTCTGTTCACAACTGTATATATAAAAACGTTATTTTTAGTGAGTATATGTTTTCAAGTTGTATTTTATTTTCTTAAACAATAAAATTTGATAACAACCAGCTTAGGCTGAGAAGTCCTGCTAATGAAAAATGTGCCTCCTGACAGACATTAAACTTGTATCCTGCTTGTTAATTGAACACTTCTGCCTATTCAAGGACACATAGATACCAGCTACGCATCGTAATGAAGAGAAAATCAGAGAGGTGGTAGGAGCTCACTAGCTGAAGGGAAAAGCTAATCCATTAGTTTGTCATAAGTCGCAAAAGTTATCCCAAGTTTCACCGACCTACCCACGTAGACTGACAAATGAATCCCAAAATAAACAGCCAAATATAATAGAAACAGCGTCCAAGTTTTCATTTCTCATCATGGAGTTAATTACCACCTTTTATTTCTTTGTGAATATGCAATGGACTTGTATCATTAAATCCACTACTATAGATGGAGCATGCCAATTTTTGTAAAGATGAAAAAAAAAAAATTAAACAATTTTTATATTTTCCAGCTAGAGAAAGTGTTCTCTGACAGTTCCACAGAAAAAACCAACTTTCCTGCACTTGCAAATGAGATTGTGAAATTCCAAAATTTATTGTCATCAACTCTTTCGAAACCTATCAGGTTTGAACTTGGTTTCAACATTAGTTGGATTGACAGAAATACGTATCTTCTGGTTGTACAAGAATCATTGCACATCATGCAATCTCTGATAGATAAACTTAACATTCAAAGGTGAGTATTTTATTCATTTGTGTTTCTGAGATGAGTTATTGTAATTATTTACACTATTTACATTGTTTGAACTGCTGTCCCCATCTTTGTAGTCATATGGCATGTGGAATTTAGAACAATCTACCTGGGTGGATGAAATAAAGGGTTCCGTTTGAAATTCCAATCACCTGAAGAAGGCCGGAGCATATAACGGTCGAAACGTGAATAGGGCAAGAAAGATGAAGACAACAGTCCGAATAATGTAAATAGTGTAAATAAGTTTTTTTTATCTTTCACTTTATACACTGCCACCAAACTGTCGTCATAATGTTCAACATTAAAGAAATAGGTTTATACCAATGACTACAACAAATCATGTATCTACTATGTATCTATAAAACATATGGATACCCTGAAAGAATAAAATTACATACAAAATATCTGGTTCTAGAACAGTTGCATACTGTACACTTGTATCTTGGACAATTGCATACAGAACAATTGCATCCCTAGACAAATGCGTCCCCGGATGATTGCGTGCCTCTGATAACTTTTTGAAGCTTTTAAAGGCAATAACCATAAATTTTGAAAAAAAAAACATAGGTAGTAATCATAAATTTTTAAAAAAGGAATAAAATAAAAATAAAAAAATTTTGTTTAAAATGCAATTAACAGTTTTGCAAGATCGCTCTACGCATTGCCAGTATGTTTTTGTTTCATCAGCATTTTTCTTATGATAGTGGGAGCTGTAATTTTCTTTGTCCACAAATATTTTTCTACCAGTATTTGTTTTTCAGAATTTAGTCAACTAAGCTAAGTAATTATAATTTAATCATGAAATAATGACACCCATTTGAATTATAAAAATTGAACTTTCAAATTTAAATTTTGGTATTAAATAACTCATAAAAGTTGATGTGCCACTGATCAAAATCATTCACCCTAAACCCCCACCACAGGTTGAGAATCCTTCACCCAAATTTCTTGGGATCAGAAGTACTTTGGTTTTCAGATTTCTTTTGAATTTTGGAATATAGGCTATTTAATTTGTATATAGCATCTATAAAATAGGGCAACTTGCGAATGGTACCCAAGCATAAACATGATATCCCTTTACATTTCATAACACAACTTATACATTGTTGTAACCTAGAAAGGGTTACTGAATGAGGAATAACCGAGGTTGGAAATGAAATGCTAATCTTTATAACATCAACAAATTACAATACTCGCCAGCAGCATAAAGTAGGTAAACCACTGCTAGTGGTGGACTACTTGCATAGCATATTACCCCCACTTACAATAGTGTCCAATGTACTTATGAGGATTGTGACCTGCTCATTAGTTTATGTAGGTATGGTATATAACATACATATACCATGAAAATAGTTTTATGTAAAATTTAATGATGTTTGTGTACATACAGATGAAGGTAATAATACTAGTAATGTTCACATGGTTTTTAAATGGTGAAATTAAGATTGTTTTGCACTTTCTCTACATGTACAAAAAACTACTTACAAAAAATATATAAATGCAGGACATTTTGAATAATATCTTTACTGAGCATGGAACAACTGGTAAGTAATCCATGAACAAAGGTGTTACTGTGATGATCGCTAACAAAAAACAGGTGCCAATGTAGGCTACATAGGTGGGGTGGGAAATCATTAGAAACAAGAAAAAGAGTACTAAACTGCTATGCGATATCTGTCCTCCTGTACGGCCGTAAGTGCTGGATGATCTCAAAGATGAAGAGAAGATTTGAAGCAACAGCAAATGTGATTCCACAGAAGGAGGCTGGGGATACCATGGACTGAACATATGAGCAACAACAAAGTTTTGGTATAAATGGAAATGGAAAATAAACTAATACTTAATATCGGGAAGAGACAGTTAAGGTTGCTTGGGCATATAATGAGGAAGGAGGGCTTGGAAAATCTGATACTCACGGAACATATCGAGGCAAGAGGAAATCAATGCATAACATATTTAGTGAGCTTTAGTAAATGGATAGCAGAACAGGGCTTAGGAAAAATATGAAGACAAAATTTATTAAGATCTACAAAGGACAGGAAGTTGTGGAGAGCCATGATTGCCTTCATCCTGATACAGCACGTAAAGAAGAAAAAATACAGTTTTAAAAAATGTACAAGCCACTCATATCTGAGTATGCCTATCTGCTAGGGCAGCTAGTTAGTCCCTGTTGTAGATGCCTGCTCAAGCACATTTGTGTTTGTTCAACACCTACAGAGCCCACCTGTGGTTTATACTATGACTATGTTGAGCAGACCTTAGTTACAGTTTCTGAAAAAGAGTGCATTATCTGGTGTGATCAACAGTCTGAACAAAGCCAGTACATTCAAACCCTCAGTCACAATAACTTGCAACTTCATGCTACATGAAGATGATGATGTGTGGTATGTCCACTTTAAAAGATAGCCTTGTGCCATATTCACTTTGAGTGGGTGGATGGAGAGATATCGTGTTTTTTTTTGTTTTTTTGTCTAAACTCCTGTCACTATGAACTCAAGCACGTTCTTTTCCTGATTAATCTTCTTATTGCTTTTGCTATTAGTTTCAATGGCCTTCTTCAATTGCTGGATGCTGCTTCGACCACTCACTCTCCAATGGCAAATAACTTGAAAGTCAGTCTCTATATTCAACAACACTTCCTCAAGTTTCTTAATCGACAGCTGGCTAAAATTAATGGTAAGTTCTTTTCTTGACAACTTTGTCCCTCAGTCAAAATATTCTTCATTCATTTATACATGCACATAAATACATGTGCATTGATACACACAGTCCTGCAGATCTATAGATGCACAAGAATATATACACATACATATGAAAAATTTTTCAGAGTTAACCTGTATAAAAAGACAATATGTATAAAGGTAAAAGACAATAGGAAAACTGTATTATTAACCGACATGTTTTGTCCAGTGTGGACTTTCCAAGGCAAAAACGAAATGAATTTATTGAAAACAAGTTAACTATTAGCAACAAAACAAAATGTCCTTAACAATTAGAAAAATATAGAAAATGCTATTGTATTCATATTGTCAAGTGAAAATTAAAGTACTTTCCTTTGTAGAAATATTGTTTTTATTGTTACATTGACAGATTCAACCATTTTCTTTTGATTTCTTGATAAGTTGTGTACATTTGTTTGGGAGAGTAGTAATTCTGTTAGGAAAAGTGATATTGGTGAAAAAACCTGCGCATAGATTAATATTTGGATGATATTCAATGGTAGCACTCTCAAGGATTTTCCTTCTGAGTGAATTATTTTCTTTTTTTATGAGTGTAGCATTTTTTAAATAAAAATTGTAGTTGAATTTATTTCTATGTATCACTAATGGATTAGTCCAATAATATTTCGTAAACAGGCATTTATAAAATAAATTGCCAAAACTGTTCCTCCCTATATATTGGAGAAACAAGCAGAAATTTAAAAACACACATCTATGAACACAAAAACACCTCACAAATAACAGCTAATTGAAAACCTATAAATATGGAGAAGGCTACAAAAATTTATCAAAATGATTTGGAGTGCACTTCTTCACTGTGCAACAAATTTACAAATGGAAGGCATTTAATATGATGGCATCACAATCAAGAAGTGGCTGTCCATGAAAAGCAACAACAAGTGCAAGTAGATATCTAGTTCAGCAAGCTCAGGCAAAAATCCTACAGTAAACTTTGTGGTTCTTCAGAGCTCACTAACCATGAAATCTGAACTGTGCCAGTCTTCATGCCAGAATGTCTAGAAAAAGCCACTGCTTACAAAACAGCACAAGCATGCTTACCAAAGCTCATATTAATAAGCAAGAAACATTGTGGCAAACGGTTGGATGAGACCAAATTAGTGCTTTTTGAGAAGAACCAAAGGTGGTATATCTGGTGAGCTCCTAATATGGCTTTTGAAGAAAAGAATTTGATCCTAACCATTAAACATGGTGGTGACAGCATTGTGATTTGGGGGTGCAATGTTGCAGCTGGAACAGGCAAAATAGTACGCATTGACAGCACAATGGGCTCTGCAAGATATCAATTTTGAATATGAGTGTCTTGTCCTCAGTTCAAAAGTTGGGTTTATGTGAAAGCTGGAATTCTGACAGGACAATGATCTGAAGCATCAAAGCAAATTCATAAAAGAATCAGTTCCTAAAAAGAAATTTCAAATCTTAGAATAGCCTATTCCAACTCCTGATCTAAACCCAATTGAAAATCTATGGGTCAATTTAAAGAAAGCAGTGCATGCAAGAAAAACTCGTAAAATTGAGTAATTATGAGAGTTTTGCCAAGAAGAATGATCAAAAATCAGCACTCCCTACTGCCAGAAACTTCTTAAAAATTATAGAAAAAGACTGGTTGACAATGTGACCTCAAAAGGAGCAATCACCAAATATTAAGTCTAAGGGTTCATTTACTTTTGTACATCTTAATTTTTAATTAATATTTTTATTTCAGCTTGATAAAACTTTTTGAAAGTGGTTGTAATTGTTTTAATAGAGGATTTTCTTAGTTAATATATAGTTTAAGATTTTTTGAACACCTGGAAAAAAAAGAGACAATTTTATTTAAAATATTATCTTAAGGATTCATTTACTTTTGCACAGCACTGTGTGTATATATATATATATATATATATATATATATAACACACCATAATAAAAAATTACCTCATATGGGGGTGGGAATAGATCTATTTCACCCAACACAAAGTACGTCAGCCTTATTCAACTCCAACAATGTATTTTATATATATATGTGTGTGTATATATAATATATATATATAACAAATCAGAGACTTTGGAAAGGTATGGTAATATTTTATTTCGTGAGACTAATAAACTTCAATATCATTTTGTCAGACTTTGCGGTTTCAAAACTATGGAAAAATCCATACAGATTACCAAATAACTTTATTTTATATATATATATATATATATATATATATATGTGTGTGTGTGAAAAGTGTGTGTATATAAATATAAATAAATATATATATATATATATATGTATAATTATTTATTTATTATATGCGCGGTACTTATTAGAAAGCGCTCAATATCAGAGATAGAGCTAACATGTTTGGTTGGATAGATGTGAGTTCGTGACCCTGGGTTTCACGCTTTAGCGATTGTCAGATGATCGCTAAAGCGTGAAACCCAGGGTCACAAGCTCACATCTATCCAACCATATATATATTGCTCTTCTGATGGAACTTAGAATGCAACAACTGCAGAGTATAACAGTGCACATAAATAAGGAACTACCTTCTGGTAGATACTTGAAAACTCAGGTATACACTCAACAGATGTTGACTTTTTTCAGCCTCACACATGTCTACCTTTTTGAGTCACTCACAATCCGAACCTGTATTTACTGTTTTGAGTCACTTACAACCCATAAAAGTGTCTACTTTTTTGAGTCTCTTACAAACTGGACTTATGTCTTGCTTTTTCACTCTCATGCAGATATGTGAATGGGATAATGGGTTAGAATGAAAAATCACAGTGCCAGGTTCAAATTCCACTCGAGTTTGTTACATTCACTTTTAGTGTTTAATAATTTTTTTTTTTCTTTTAAAATTGAATAATGTATTAAAAACTTTTTGGAGATTTTCAAAATTCAAGTCCTACTATTTAAGACATAGGTGAGAGGAATAAGAGATGGATTCATACCTTTCCCAAGGTCATTTGCATGTAAATGATTGTAATGAAGCCGACTGGAATTTGAACTCTGCTCTCTGATTTCTCATTCCGAGCTACTATATATTACAGCACCCTTGCATCCCAATTAACAGACTGACAATATCAGCTGGGTAGCAATAAGTGTTAACTGCATGCAAATTTCTTTTAACCAGTAACATCTAGACTCTTTATACATCCAATACATTAGAGATATAATTTTAATATTTGGCTTTTGTCATTATAATAATATTTTTTAAATTTATATTCCAGGAACATCTTCGTTAATTCTTGTGGAATACATAAATTCAAAAGAACTGGAAAAATTACTCAGCATGTTAGGATTTCGTCTAGATGATCCGGAAATAGAAAAGATCCTGTTTGATACAGCCCTTCATCTGATCCAACACCAAACAAAGGTAAGAAGTACCTTGATGAAACATTCCTGAAAAAAATATATTTACAGTTTCAATGTTTATTTACATCAGCTTCAGACTATTGTAACCAATCATAGCGGATAGAAAAATGTTTTGTTAATCAAGACTTAACAGCGGAATATATTATTTTGTGTAATTGTCATTATTTACACTATTTACATTGTTTGGACTGTTGTCCTCTTCTTTATTGCCTTATTTACAATGTTTCAACCATTGTACAGCCTTCTTCAGATGATTGAACTTTCAAACTGGACCCTTTATTTTGTCTACTAGGTCAGATTTTTCTAGTTCCACATCCCGTGCCCCTTCTGGATATCTCACTATTAGTTTTCTCTTTTTTAACTTAACTCACCAAATTTTTTTATTGAACTCACAAATCTTTGGGTCTAGTCACTGGATTACCATATTTTCCAACTTAAAAGACGCTGTAGCTTAGAAGATGCACCCTACTATTTGAAAGAAATTTCTAAGAAAAAAAAGTCATTCTCATGCACATTCAGCATGTGTCCCTCAAATAATGATGCCACATTTTGTTTACATTAATCAGTAATCTGATTTTGTTTGTATGGCAATGCCATACTAGTCAAGAAAAGAAAAGTTCATGCCTCTGCTAGTAAACAGAGCATGTTTAAGCTTGTGGCTCAGCTCCAGGAAGGTTTATAGTCTTGGAAATACTTGTAACAACTAATTACTGAATTAGATAGATAGCTAACATTATAGTGTAATGACTCAACATACAAATCCACGTCGCTATCAGTCAAGCTAATTAGGTGACCGTCCAAGATTATTTGAGTTTGGGCGTTGCCTTACATTCATCTTCAAAGACACACGCGTATTTTTCAGGAAAAAAAGTGCATCTTGTAAGCCAGAAAATACAATACTTCAACCAATGCTTTTATCAACTGGGCCATGTGTCCTTGAGAAACATTGTGAATATGGCAACAAAGATGAGGACAACAGTCTGAACAACATAAATAAATACAATACAGAAGTATAAACAAATATGGAATTTTCATATTTTGTTTGATATTTTTTTTTTTTTAAATATCCAAAAATCAATGATAATTTTTTTTTGTCTTATCTCTCTCATAAGAATCTGAGAATTATTTAACTAAATATTAAAGAATTTACCATATTCTTTTTGTATTTTAATCAAATACCGTTCAGTAGATCAGAAAAGTTGGCATTCAGACATTCTCATTTTTGCCTTAACAAAGCAACACCGGAATAAGGAACGCTATTTTTATGCCCAGAATGTTATCAGAAAGATCAATACAAATACAGAAGGATTTGTATCTGTGTTTTATAGATTATGCAAAGCTATGCAATAAATTATGCTACAAAGATCTGTTAGAGCTGCTCAGCAACCTGAACATATTTGGGAAAGACATTAGAATAATCACGAATCTAAACTGGCAGCAAACCACCTGCATACAGATAGAAAATGAATTTGGCAGATATACAAAAAATAGAAAGGCATGTAAGTCAAGGATGTGTCTTACAGAATGGCATTTTTGGGAGAATTAGAAGTCCTACCAGGATTTATTATTGGTGGCAACAATCTTAATAATATAAGATATACAGATGACACAGTGCTGATAGCAGACACAGAAAGGAAACTACAACACCTCTGACAGAAGGTAGCAAAGGAGAGCAAGAAGAAAGGACTAAGTATAAACTACAAGAAGACAATGCATGGTTATCAGCAAAATGATGAGCCGGAAATGCAATTTACAGGTTGGGGGTACTAAAATCAAACCAGTACAGAAATTGAAGCGTTCAAACAGAGGACAGAATGTGTGACATTGAGATCTGAAGACATGGAATGGCCAAAGATGCATTCCGAAAGCTAAGCAGAGTATTAAGAGACAGGAAAATTTCATTAGAAACAAAGAGTACTGAACTGTTACGTGATATCTGTCCTCCTGTGAATGATGGACAATGAGAAAGAGACTTGAAGCAATAGAAATGTGGTTCTACAGAAAGATACTGAGGATACCATGTACCGAACATGTGAGCAACAATGATGTTTTGAAGAGAGTGGAAACAAAAATGAAACTTATACTTAACATCAGGAAGAGACAGCTGAAATTTCTGGGGTACGTCATGAGGAAGGAGGGCTTGGAAAATCTGATACTCACAGGACATATTGAGGGACCGAGGAAAGCGATGTGTAATATACTTGATGAGCTTGAGTAAATGATTGGTAGGATGAGGCTTGGGAGAAATAACAAAAAGACAAAACTTAAGATCTACAAGGGACAGGAAGATGATTGCATACACCCTGAAGGAATACAGCACAAAAAAGAAGTTTTTAACAGATATATACAAAAAAACAATTCAGAAGATAGGAAATTAAGCATTCAGGCATTCTTTTTCTGTCTTAAGGAAGCAGCCAATTTTAATGGATATATTCAAAAACCTAACTTCAAGTCAGAGGCTTTCCACTGCTACTGGTATTATTCATTTGTGCATTGAATATTGCTACCATATTTGGTCTGGTTCTTGAGATCCTTGACAAACTCCAAAGAAGGTTTTCTAATGTAAACAATCCTGACCATACTTCTCAACCTCAGTCACTTTCCCACAAAGTGACATAGCTTCCCTCTGTCTTTTCTACAATTATTCTCAAGGTAATTGTTCTAATGTTCTTTCCTTCTTGGTGCCTTAACTGCACAAACTTAGACATGCTACTAGTTTGACAACTAGGTGTTACTATTTACTATTGAACTAGCTCCATGGAACTGCCAATTCTATTCCAAAAGTTTTTTTTCTCACACTTCTCGCGTGTGGAACTTTCTTCCAGTTTCTTGCTTCCCCGTCACCGACAATCTTAGAAACTTTAAATGCAACATCAATCACCATCTGTCTACCGGAGTGTCCTATTCCTTTATTGTTCTTTTCCTCACTTCTCATTCTCTTTCGCTCCCTGTAAGTCCCTGCATCCTAGTGGCATTATCACCTTGCTTGGGAGGGTGAAATGATTAAAAAAGTAAAAATAGGCACCGTCGCAAAGAAACGAGATACCTAACATTTAAAACAGTTTTATTAGGTTGGTGCAAAAATAATTTCGTTTTCTAACATATGTTACTATGTGGGAAAACGAAATTATTTTTGCACCAACCTAATAATTTCAAGCTGATAGATTAAATTTAATGTTTCTATTAAACCAAATACTATGCTGTATTTCAAAACTAATTTAAATTGATTAAAAAGGAGTTTTTGTTTTGAAATTTTTTTTAAATATTTCAAAAATAAAATATACTTTTCTGCAACTTTATTTGAGGAATACAGTGTAACCCCGATATAAGAGAGTTGTCGGGACCGGAGAAGAAGTATCTTATATCCGGGTTTGGTCTATTTTGTTTACATTAATACATGCTCTAATTTGGGACCAGATAAAATCTCTCTTATATCCGGGTTACACTGTATTAACTTATTTAAAGTATAATTAATCTTATAATAGATTATTATCTAATGTTGTTCCATGTGTGGGTGTCTTTACCCATAAAAAATAATTAAGGAATATAACATGAGTACCTTTTAATTACTCAGTAATGTTAAATAATTAGGAAAATATTCTCTATAATCTAATGTTTATTGAATTTTAGAGAATTTTGGCTCTGAATTAACAATAGTTATCACTCTTATTTCATGATAATGTTGAGTATGGGTGACCATACCTACAAAAATTGCCATGTTTTTATACATACAAAAACATTTCAAAATTATTTTAATGAAACACGGGGCCATCAGATTGTATATAAGCTTTACGATATATTAGTAAATATAGTTTTACTTAATAACAATATTTCTTAAGTTACACCATTGAAAATGAATTCTAAAAAATTTTTGAATTATTAAAACTTATTCTGATTAAAATTAAAAAAAAAAAAAAGAAAAAATATTTTGTAATATTTTTTTTAAGACAACATTGTCTTTAATATATAAGAGAAATTTTGTTCAGATTTTTGAAAAGACTGACTAATTTAAAAAAAAAAATTGATTTAAAATCTCCAAAGAGATCTGTTTTTAACTAATATAGTCATTAAAAATTATCACAACGAATTTCTCAACTTTTCATAAAATTAAGGTGAAACACATAAAAAGTAATAAATTTTTGCCAAGATTTTCTCAAGAAAATTTCTAAAATAATTTCATTAATTTGTGAATAAGTCCTAAAAGTTTACTTAAAATCTGACAATTATTTGATTTTTGCAATAATTTTGAAATTAATGTGTCCTTTTGCCATAAAAAGGACGGTAAAATTTGTTAGGATAATTTATAGTACATCTGCTGATACAAAAAAAAAAGATTTTTAATCAAAATTTCAAATGTTCTTAAAAGGATTAAAAAGTGTAATTAAATATTCAAAAAATATTTTTACCTCTTAATAATAACATAAAGATTTTAGACAATAAAACTTTGTTTTCATTAAGTTTGGAGCATTTTTACATCATTGTATGTTGATTTTTTAGTAACTTTGTGGAGTTACCCAAATAAAAATAACCCAGAATTATGTGCCAAATTGCAATGTTAACGTGCTATTTAATAGTCATATGACTCTCATAATAGAGACATGAGCTAATTATAAATATTAATCATGTACTGAATTGTAATTCTAATCTTATTATTTAATTTCTGTTTATTGTTAATTGAATCATCTGTTAACAAAGTAAATGGTCAAAAATTGTTTATTTCCATTGATTGAACCACCTTTGTTCTAGGTGCAAATCTAACTTATGTCTGGATATATTTGTTAAAGCCACAAAGAAAAGGAATTGTGTTGAGAATAAATCCATTTCAGTGCTTGTAACATTTGACTCTTAAAAACCTGCTTGGAGGCAAACAATATCTGATTGTCTATAAATCTGCTTGTAACATTTGACTCTTAAAAACCTGCTTGGAGGCAAACAATATCTGATTGTCTATAAATCTGCTTGTAACATTTGACTCTTAAAAACCTGCTTGGAGGCAAACAATATCTGATTGTCTATAAATCTGCTTGTAACATTTGACTCTTAAAAACCTGCTTGGAGGCAAACAATATCTGATTGTCTATAAATCTGCTTGTAACATTTGACTCTTAAAAACTTTCCTGGAGGTAGACAATATTCGATTTACAGACTAAAATGTATGATAAATATGTGGTAGCCTGAAAAGTTTTTGTAGTTAGATGGCACTAGGAGTGTTTAGCTTCAACTAACTAAATTCAAATAGATATCTACAGACACAAGTATAAATCTGACCATGGTTTACCTATAGATTCAGGTATAGATATATATTAAAAAAAGAACAAAACAGATTTCAGCATTTAAAGAACACTGCAAAGGTTGATATATTAATGTCATGACAGAGACGAGGAGGGGAGGTAAAGAGTCAAACATTGTTTAGGGATGCAAGAAGTTGAGGAGAGCCATGATCACCCATGTTCTGAAGGAAAGCAGCACATATGATCATCATCTTTATTTTTGTTGTTGTGATTATTCATTATCGCCTGTGCATTCACCTTCCTTCTACGGATAGATGCCATATAGCATAGGATAGAAATGTAAATGTAGATAATGATTTTTATACAAGGATTACTCAAAGCACTTCAAGAAGGCTGAAGAAGTTATCAACCAAATAAAGAGGATCCTAGTCGAAATAGTTCATTGAAAGAAAAAAATGATTACACTGGGAAAATTACAATTTCTGAATAAAAAATAGCTTTCTTTAAATTTCAGAAATATACCTCAGATTTTAGAGATATACTCCAGATTTCAGAGATATACCCCAACAAATATATTTCTAATTATTTGCTTATTATTTTTTAGAATTTGTCTTTTCAGGACATGGATAATCATGGTTCTCCACAGATTCCTTTTCTTCAGTATTTGTGAACTGCTATAAAAAGATAGTGGCTTCCTGTTGACTTCATAATGATTATGAATGGTTATGAGTTGTTCTTTTTCCTAGAATGGTCACCACCCAAGACTAGAGATCTTGGTCTACCTTGCTATTTTTCCCATAAAGAGGATAGATTCATGCTTTTTCTAATGGCATTCGTATAAAAGTGAATGAAACTGACTATGCCAGAATTTGAACTTGGTTTGCCAATTCCGTTTATCCCACCAATAACAGTTGCACATCCAAATAACTTAATATAAACTGTTTTAAATTAATCATTCTTTAGTTTGAGAAACTGCTAATACCAGACCGACTTATGATGGTCTATTATAAGATTTTAAAAAGTGGTGTGAAATTAAAAATGTTCTTTCCTTTCTGCCCCCTACCCTAACACTATTCCATACATGACTGACAACTGTATGGTACAAGGTAAAAGTTTGTGGAGTTAGGAGCCGGATGAAAAAGAATGTCACTTGACACTTTCATTTTCTTTTCTTATCCCAACTCCAATATAATTCACAAAACACGACAAACACGTAACTTACAGATGAATGACATCAACACCATCTACTCTCTTTTTCTATTACCATCAATTGGTAATGTCTTAATTAATAGCACAAGTTTTCCAACACACTCTTTCGATAATCATTGGTCTGCTATTAATCAAGTTCTAAAGATTCACAGTCGATAGATAATAATAATTAATTAAAAGTTGAGAAAACTTGTAAGGTTTTTTGGGAATCATTAAAAATAAAGAAATAGAATCCGAAAGTGTCTCTGCGTCTTTGTGACAAATTATCCCCCCCTACATTCCCTTGTCCACAGGCGAAACATTGCAAGCTTCTCACAGCTCTTTCACTATTTCAGACAAACCACATTCCTTAGTTCCATCTGTTCTGACCATCACAGTTAAAACCTGCCATGTCACGCACATTGTTGCAACCACACCCTCATTGTTTTCATATTCCATTGGTGAGATGTATGTTTCATTGAAGCAGCTGATTCTTGGATGTTTTGTGGAACCGACTCCCAAGAAGATGTTTCCCTGATCACTAAAATATTAACCAGTTCAAGTCTAGGGTTAACTTATCTTCCCCGCATATCCCTATAAATTGTGCTACTTACTCTGCAACCCTCTACCTTGGGCCTTGTACAGGGTGGACATAACTGTAAAAACAATAATATAAAAATTATTTACATGTGGGCTATTGTCCTCATCTGAAAACATTACAACGTTTCAGCCATTGTACACTGTGGTTTTCATCAGGTGTATATTGACCTGGGTAACCTAAGGGACAATTGCCTAATGACTTTTAAAGCATTGGTTTGTGAATATGGTGACATAGTAACGGTGAGTTCAATCTCTGGATCGGGTAGTGTGTATTTGGATTCAGTGGAAATGAAGTGAGCAATAACTGAGCAGTACTAAAAATAAGAACAAGACTAGATATCTATAGACATGATAAGTGGAACAAGAACCTCCATAGATTAAATAAAGGGTCCAGTTTGGAATTTCTTGTAGGTTACCCAGATCAATAAACATTTGATGAATGCTTACACTGTTGTGTGTGGAAACTAACAATTACCCTTAACTCGGTTTCACAAGGCAATGGTTGCTTGAGTGGAACTTCCATCTCACCAAAGGAATACAAAACAAATGAGGATGGTTTGCTACAATGTGTGGGGCATGCAGGTCTTAGCCAGGTAGGTTGGAACTAAGGAGTGGTGTTTGTCTGAAAACTTTCCATAGAAATAGCGATTCTTGTCAGATAGAAAAGAAAACTCGTTCCCTCCAAAGTGACACAGGTATCTAATTCAGTTTCATTTAAATAGTGTATGTATGTTTGCATGTGCACATATATTTTAATTCAGTGACAGACCAAAAAATGTTTCTACAAAATCAGAATAGAAAATAATATTTACTATTGAATAATCTAAAAAAGTTTAATAAAATCTAATAATTATATAATATTTTTAGGGTTTAAAAAACATTTTTTTTCTTGTCTTTAAATTTATGGTCTTATTGCTAAGCCCAGGATAGGGATTGTCCAGACTGAATCAGATAGGAATGAATTATTCCAATCTCTTACTTCAAACCTTGATTATGTGTATATGTCCTTGTGTGTACATTAAATGACATGTAAATCACTTGCACCACAACATGAACATAAGCATATACATTACATACGCACTTGTAAAGTCATATACAGTGTGTGACAGATAGAGAATCAGCTTAGAAGTTGAGTTTCCAAGCTTAAAAAAATATTTCCAAAATTAGGTGTTGACTTATATGGCAGGTATGAAATGTAAACCATTACCACTTAGTTGAGTTGTAAACATGTGGGACATTTGTTGTAGCCTTGTTAGGGGCCAGAGATAAAAACACAAGAGAATAATTGAGTTAAATATATAAACAGAAACAGTAATACAAACAAATGCGAGTGTTACAGCAAGAATGTTCAGTCCGATTGCCAGAGCTGACTGCTAGAAACTTCCCTCTCCAAAAAGGCAGTACCTGCTCCTATTTATAGCTGGGAGAGTCCATGTGGGTAAATTACCATAACACTATCTATCTATCACAGTCTGTTCTTATCTCACTCTGTTCCTATCTATCTAAGTCTGTTTCTTTCTTTTTTTTTCTTTCTTTCTCTCTTTTTATCTATCTATCTATCTATCATGTTCTTGTTAGGACCAGAAATAAAGACACAAGAGAGGAATTGAGTTAAACAAATATATTAACAGAAACAGTAATACAAACGAGAGTGTTACAGCAAGAATGTTCAGTCCAACTGCCAGAGCGGACTGCTAGAAACTTCCCTCTCCAAAAGGCAGTACCTGCTCCTATTTATAGCAGGGAGAGTTCATGCTAGTGTGGGTAAATTACCATAACAACATCACTCTTAACAATTACTGTACACTACTTACTGTACATCCAGCAGACCTCAACAAATATATCGCACTATGACTTTTGTTTAGTGAACATATTTGCTATATTAACACAGAAATTAATACAAATTAATAAAATAGTAACACAGATTTAGTATTCTATTAAAGCTACATATCACGTCCAACTGCAGATACACTAAGTGTAAACACAGACTGAAGCGCTGTTTAACTCAGGCAGCCAAACAGACATCTAGGTATGGTATGCATGTCATCTGCACAATTCCATGATAGTAATGAGAATTCAATGACACTTAATAGCAATTTACTGAAACCTAACTTTATTTACTGGTTGACGTAAGTTTTGGTGTCCTGGGTTTGATGATAAACTACATCCAGCAGCAAGGCTTTGATTGGAGGTTTTGAGGAGCATGGAACCCCCTCTTAATTGCTGTTGTTCCCAGGTACACCCTTCCAGCAGCAAGGCCTCTGATCAGGAGATAGGAGCTTTCAAGGAATGTGGAACCACCTCTTAATTGCTATTGTTCCCAGGTACACCCTGACCTGGGATGGTAGCACCCTGTTAGGGTCTCAGCTATGGGCAAATAGTTAAGCCCCAAACTGGGGTCAAAACTCTATGAAAGTATAAAAATAAATTTTTCTAGTAAAAATACCAGCAATACATTTTTGAAAAAAATATTACCAGCAATGCATTTGACTCCTGATAAAAACCCTCTTTACAAAAATATGTCAATGAAATCTGATCTTCTACAAAATTATTTCTTACAAAGAATACATATTCTATTCACATGAACCTATCCTATGGGTGATTGAAACTATTAAAAAAAAAAATAATAATAATCACTGTCAAATTGACATTTTGGCCATTTTATGCTTTGGCCTTCTTCAGATGATTTGATTTGATTGTTCTAGTTCCACGTGCCATGCCTTTTCCAGGTGTCTCAAGTATCTCTTATCTTCCTTTAGTAACTCAACTCACCAAGTTTTTGCCCACCTCTCTTTGGGGGTCAACCTATACGGTAAGTAGATGCCTAACTCGGAATTTTAAGCTAAAAATCTTGAGATTGGCTTGTACACAAAAATTTATGATAAACTGAATATAGTAAATAATATACACATACAAATAGATACAACAACTTGGAAAAGTTTTATTTTAATAAAAATATATATTCTTGATAAAACAGCTTCATCAGAAAAATGAATTTTATTTCAACTAAATACTGTATGGTATATGTTGTATCCTTAAAGAGGTTACAAACAGACAAAGGTGGTAGTCGAGTGAAGCAGGATGTGGCACAAGGCCATTATTTAAAGCAGGATAAAAACGAACCTATAGGTTTGGGCAAAAATTCTCTGTAGACCCGGTAAAAACAGGGTTGCTAGCTGTCCACCTTCCCAGGCGAGACACTGCCCCTCGGTACATCCCTGTCTGGGTTCTTCTCTGCCCAAAGGCAGAGAGTTAGACCAGGTCAGCTGGAGACAAATCTCCAACTAATTGCCAAAGCAAGCCCCCAGGTATATCCTATGCTCACCATATATAGCTACTGATACAGTCAGTCCACATAGGCGATGGGGAGTGTGGAACGTTCCATTACAACACTATGTATTTGCCAAACTAAGAATTTTCAGCTAAAATTCTTGAGGTCAAATTCTATATCACGTTTTATGGTTGGTTTGTTGACACATGTTGCATTACATTATAAATTATTATAGGGTATACACATTATAGGGTCTCATTGTCTATGCTCCCTTCCTTTGGAGATTTTCTTCTGGCTACTTTTTGTAGTTTATTTTTATTTTATTTTTAAATAAAATCAAGTTCAGCAGCGAAGAATTTGGAGTGAGTTGTCAGTGTTCACTTGCAGAATGGAATGGACAAATCATCCTTGTAAAAAGAAAGATAACAAAATGCTTAAAAAAAAAAATCAATGTGTCTATACATTTATACATAGAACAGTATAATTCAAGAAGAGAGAAAAACACGCCATATATTTTTTGTATACAAGACTGTTTAGATAAGATGTGGTAAAAAAAATATAGCAAATTTTCATGAATTTATTTATTCCATATGTGTAGTATAAGATGTCTGTTTATTGATTATATAAAGATGATGTTATTGGAAATGTTGTTAATGTATCCTTAGAACTTCAAAATAAATGAAATAACAAAATGGATTCTATATCATGTTTTTTTCTACACACTCCCCCTAAAAGAGAGCCATCGTTTTGTTTACATTTCATTACATGATCTCTCGCAAATACTGATTCTTCTTTTCCTATATCTAAACAGTTACAAACAGCCTGGTGCACTAATGGCCATTTACTTATACTTCATTGACAATCCTAAAATACTGTTAACAGTACAATAATAGTACATTCCACTTTCAGTATTTTTTTTTGTTCAAAATCATAACTCAATGTTTACATTTTCTCAGCTGAGCTTGTAATTTGATTTCGTTGATATGGAATTATTTTTCAAGTCGACATGAATCTTTTCAGCTATGTTATTGGGTATCACACCCAAGCCGAGGATACAAAGCAGTAAAGCTGCTAAGTTGTTACAGGGTGTAAAAGAGTTAGAAACAGAAAAATTGTTTAGGCACGAGAACAAAAAGAGTAATTAGGAGGGTAGTAGATAGCGATTGACATTTCATTTATATTTTTGAATATTAAAATTAGTTGAAATGCTTGGATCTGGAAGTGTGTTCCACAAGTGAGAAGTGCGAGAAAAGAAACTGTTAGCATAGAATTTATGGTTATATCTAGTCAACTCCAGTGTAAATTGATGAGACCTCATTGCCAGTCTAGTACTGGGCTTAAATTAAGAGTCTAAGCACCATAACAATGAGCTCATACAAACAATTACCATGAAAGTATTTATAAAAAAAGGCACAGGGAGGCAACCTTATGATGGTGAGAAAGAGACTGAGCAGAGATGCCAGAACAGGACCAATAATATTGCTAATTCTTTTTTAGATTTTATCAAAGAGTTCTAGAAAAATATCACGATCACCAAACTGTATGTGGCAGCATTAACAGGAGATAACTGACATCCATTAAACATGGCATGTGGAACTAGAACAGTCTACCCCAGTGAGTGAAGTAAAGGGTTCAGTTCAACATTCCAACCACCTGAAGAAGGCCGGAGCATACATCGGCCTAAACGTTGTAATAAATGTGGTGAAAAAGATGAGGACAATAGTCTGAATAATTTAAATAATGTAAATAATTCGTCTTTCAATCTCAAACAAAAACTGTTAATGTCCAGCCTTTTGTTCCAGGCCTTACATTGCACTTTGGTAAAACAGAATTCTGTATAATGTTTCTTGTACATCCTTCTCATAATCCTTCTCTGTGAATTTACATGAATGTGACAGCTTGAGTTTCCATTCCATTTACTTAACTGCATTAGTAACTGATGTTATCAAACTTGCTTTTATTATTTTCTACATATTCATTAATTCTGTGCATTCTCTTGTTTTTAATACCATCTCTTCTGTTTGAGGTCAATTAGTTTGCAGTAAGATATTAAAAAAGTACCTGTTCTCTTTGAAGTCTGTTTTTAAGATATTAAAAAATTATCTCTTCTGTCTGATGTCAGTTTATTGGCTGTGAGACATTTAAAAAAAAATTCTTCTTGAGGTCAGTTTGTTGACTGAAAAAAAAATGTCTAAAATAAATAACAACATAGGAAAGGGTAAATCTCTATGTAGTGAACTCTTCTGATGATGTAGGCATATTAAGTCAAATTATTTGATTGGATATGCATAGTCATTATAAATTTTTTGTTGATATCTTGCACAATGGTGGGTGGGGGTTACAAGAAATTAAATAAGGGTACAAAGAACAACAATGGACGCAAAAATATTTGGCTGTGAATGCTGATTGTGTGTGTGTGTGAAAAAATAAAACTTTCTGTGATTACGTAGTGCTATATTCCCACAATCAAAGTTTTTACACAATGTACAATATTACTAACTTGTTAGATTTTTCTTAATTTTTATTTTATGATATTCTGTAGCTGGTCATACACCTGTGAGTGGGTGGGTTTGTTAAACAAGTATTCAAGTAAGGAGTGGCTGTATTTAGACCTGAAAAATTACTTATTAATGATGGTCTCTTTTGCTATTAAAAGGAAAAGAAATACTGTAGCCTTGTTGTTTGACAGCGTTTCTGGGAACACACCCTGAGTTCTTGTTCCATTGAATGACAATATGAAAAGGTTGTTTTGAGATCTCACCCTGACAACAATCAATATAGTACTGGCTATCGGAAAAGCTTGGAGCTGTTGAGACCAGTGCTTTTGTGAGATTGTCCTTGAGCCTTGATAAAATTTAGCATCACTGGCATTTGAAACCCTTTTGAATTCAAGGGTCAAGTCTAATGGAATTATAAGAACCTTCAAAGAGAAGAAACATCCCTTTTTACCTACCCCAGTTAGAATTATTTCCTTGAAGAATTCCACTGTACAGTCTTGGAGGATGAAGATTTCTGGAAAGCATGATGATAGGCGTTTTAACTTTTAGTTTAAGCCTGTTGGGATATGCACCAGGCCGCTCAAGAGAGTTCAGGAATTCATTTGAGTTACAATCTCTGTAGATTCTAGAATCCTCAATTGATTCAGACTTTGATATGTTGCAACAAGTTCTTTTTGGGGTTTTTTTAATCAATTCTCCCCAAGCAAGGCAATAATGCCACTGAGATGCAAGGGGTTACTGAGAAAGAAAGAGAATGAGAAGACTTTAGTGAGGAGAAAGGACAATAAAAGAACACTTACATTATTTACATTATTCAAAGTGTCATCCTCTTCATTGTTATATTCACAATGTTTTGGTCATTGTATGCTCCAGATTTCTTCAGGTCATTGGAATTTTGAACCAAAACTTTTATTTCAGTAACTAGACCCAAAGAGTTGTGAGTTCAATATCAGGCTACAGCAGTGGTGAATCAAAACTTAGAGTGTCTAGTTATAGGGAAATAACTGAGATATTTGGAAGAGGCATGGCATGTGGAACTAGAACAATCTACCCCGATGGACGAAATAAAGGGTTCATTTTGAAATTACAATCACCTGAAGAAGGCCAGAGCATACGACAACTGAAACGTTGTGAATATGGCAATGAAGAAAGAATAACAGTCTAAATAATGTAAGTGATCATAATACCTCATCTCAGAGATATAGACAGATAATAAAAGAACAGGATTCTAGAATATAGAAAAGAGTCATTGACATTGCAGCAATATAGCAGTACAGATGAATGGAAGATTTATAAACGTGCAAGATGGATTCTGGCAAGAAAAATTGTCATAGTGAACTAACTTGCCCATGGTAGAACTCAAACACTCTTTTGGTTCATCCATGCTCAGGTGACGGAGTGCCGCCTTGTCTAAAATATGTGATATCCTTGGCCATCTGATGCCTGGATAAGGCTTTCAGCCATATAGAGCTGAAACACTGGTTCCTGTGCAATCATTGAAGTTAGCCTTTATCACACTGTATGTGACTTTATTTGCTGTATGAAAAGTTTATCCTGCCGCTTTCAAACGAAAGATGGTTGATGTGTGCTTCTTATAATAACAGGGATTTGGGTTTACTCAGAGAATATAGTTTCCACAGGGAACCCTCTAAACAAGAACATTCCTCGGAAATGTAAATCCCACTTGTTTGTTTATTCTTCATCTCATTGAAAAAGGACACAGGTGTGTCTGAAAATTCCAACTTAAAATATTTCTCTTCATGCTGCAATTTAGTGAAAACATCTATACAATATATATCACGAATATCCCCAATCTTCTTAACATATTGTTGACATTTTGTTTTCTTTTTATTCTTCAAATTTCATTAACCAGCCTATTAAATTTTGCTCTCTCTCTCTCTCTCTAATATATATAGGCATAGTGGATAGTGACTTAGATTGAGGAATCGGAGAACTGAGTTTGAATTCCAGTCAAATCAATTACATTCACTTACGTGCTAATACCCCTGCAAAAGGTATTAATCCTCTTCTCCTCCTTCTAGCTATGGGTAAATAGCAGAACAGACTAGGTTCTAAGGCCTTAATGGCAACTGATCTAGGAGAATTCAAAACCTGCAGAGTGTAATTTGGGAGCTTTGTGGCACGTAGAGCACCAGGTTTCTGCATTTGGCCCTTCAAAAAGTGTGGTTGGTTCTGTAGAAAG
This sequence comes from Acanthosepion lycidas, assembly GCA_963932145.1. Lineage (NCBI taxonomy): Eukaryota > Metazoa > Mollusca > Cephalopoda > Sepiida > Sepiidae > Acanthosepion > Acanthosepion lycidas. The sequence goes on along the minus strand of OZ010615.1, from coordinate 22,266,921 downwards.
CCTTCACCACTATAATCAAATCATATGTGCTGTTGTCTGGGCTGTCGGTTCCTAGGGACTGAGCTGCTTGACCCTCATATGTCGAATATGACAGGAGGGTGCACCATATATATATATATATATATATATATATATATATCATACATTATGAAATGGACAAAGTCCGACAATTATTTTAAGACATTTTTATGTTTAACATTCTTTTTATAGATACAAATATTTAAGTAAATGCTCTGTTTATAATAAACAGTATTAAACAACATTTACCGGCCTGAATGTCCGAGAAATTTTCATAGGAAATATTTGTACTCCGACAGGATTCGAACCTGTATCCTATAACTGGAACTGTCATATAGCCTGACGTGCTTTTACCAATTTCGCCACTGAGGATTGATCAGTAAGGTCAAAGTTACTGCTTTTAAACTTCAATCATCCATGAATCTCTCACGTACATTCATGTCTGCTCATGGCGTATAAAATGTAAACAAATGATGTCACACATTATGTGTGTGTGTGTGTGTGTGTGTGTGAGAGAGAGAGATGGATTTTTTTATTAAGTTAATATTTCTTATTTCTATAAACAAACTGTAGCTACTTAAACATGCTTACCCATAAGAAATAAACATATATAATAATGAGAAAAATATCCATACATAATTTTATATTTTGCTATTTTGGGCAACAATCCCTCTCTAATAAATGTTTCATGAAAAATGACTAATAAACTGCTTGTGTTATGAATACATTTCAGAGAGTGCACAGATAATACACTGATCCTTTTCAGATGGTTTACTGATTGTAGTCAGTGCAGAGATACAGGTCTTCTTATCTTAGACAAATGGATTCATAATTCATAATTAAATAAGCCTTTCATTTTTGTTAGGTATTGTTAATATAAAATAGAGTGGATCCATCAGCTTTTCTCACTTCTGATTATAATCAGCATGTACAAACACTGCCTTCAAATTAATTGAATATGGTGTGAAATTCCAGTTTAAAGATGAATACAAACTAAACTAAAATAAAATTAACAGCAATATGCATACATATATACACACACATTTACTTGGCGAAAATGGAATTGGCAGCAATGCCCACCAAACAGAATTAACAAAGTTTGCAATAAGCAATCATAAGAGAAAGAAAAGAGGGCAAAAATAATATTGAGCCAACAATACATGCAAGACAAAAGTAGGCAAAGCAACAGTAATGAGGGTCAAAAATGAATGTTGTTAACACACATAAGGGACACGTATGGTTTTAACTGATCCATCAGGAAGTGACTTTTTTTTTTATGATAATTTACTTTTATAGAACTTTTGATTAGAAATAAAGAGACTAATTGGCTGAACAGTTAATATTACTGTCAACTGAAATTATGAAATCTTTTTTTCTTAAAATGGTTTCTTCTCATGAAATATTATCCAGCTTTCTAATATTGATGAATTTCATTCCAGTTTTATTGTTTTTTGAAATTGTGGAAAGTTAACAAGTTATGTTGTAGAATAATTGGCTATGGTTTAATGTCATTGGCAGAATTGCCCAACAAACAGAATTATTAGAATATCCTTTTCCAAATCCACAACAAGATATCCCTTACCACATTTAATGTTCGAATATTTTGTCAGACTAATAGCTGGAAAATACACTGCTACAACTGGAATATCTTTCCGTGTATACAACTTTGAAATTTCTGTAGAGTAATTGGTCATGATTAAGTATCAAAGCCAGAAGTGCTTAAAAAAAAAACAGAATTATTCTGTTTATATCCTTTGCCAAATCCACAACAAAATATCCCTTGGCATTATTATTATGTAAGTTATGGAACTGAAAAAGTCTGTATTTTGCACTAATATTATTGGAAATGTCAGAAAAAGGAATAAATAATGAAATTAATGTAAATAAAAGGGGTGTTGATAAAAAAGAATTCATATCCAGTAAGTCCATAGTGACTAATTGTCTGAACAGTTAATATTACTGTCAACTGAAATTCTGAAAATCTTTTTTGTTAAAATGGTTTCTTCTTATGATGACAAGTAAATATTATCCAACTTTCTAATATTGATGAGTTTCATCCTAATCTTATTATTTTTTGAAAGTTAACAGAAATATACTATACTTAAAAACAGGCATCTAAACTTTAAGATCATAAAAGATGAAACAGTCAATTTACAAATAATTAAAGTAATTGATTTTTGTACCAATTAAAATAATTTGGTTTCTCTATATGACTTTACTGGTATTTAAAAAAAATTGTATTGTTCAAAGGTTTTGATTGCTGCCATTTACCCTTCGTCTTGTACCGACTTGTTTGTTGTTCTTTCGTCATTTGTAAATATACAAGTGTGTTTATTAAGGTTAAAGTGTAATTATTTTTGTGTTCATTACTTCAGTTGTCATCTTTCCTGACTTTTTTTGGACATGGCAAGCAAACTTTGCTATTTAAATACCCATATTTCCTTTAACTGTCCAAATTGTCAGGCCACATAAACACTTTGCCAACACAACCTCACGATCTATAAATACATTGCCATTATCTTAGCCTATACATCAAAACTACACCAAAAATTTCCCATCCATACAGATGATTGCATGTAACATACACTTACCTACATATGTACCAACCTAACCACTTGTTTTTTTTTTGTTTTTTTTTCTTTTCTCTTCTTCACAACTGGTTCAATAGTTGGCTGAGATTCTGAACACTCTAGTAACTTAAGTGACATAATCAACAGAGAATGTTATATCTAACTGCTTGTCATGGTGTTATGACCTCACATAGTGAGTGAGAACTGTCACCTTTGGGGACATATGGACATAGCTGACTTGTGTAAATATTACGACATAAAGTGTATTGTGCATATGAAGAGGAAGAGGTGTGCACATGGACAGCTAACCCAAAAAACCTCTTAACTAGCCTCAATTCCATTGTTTGTTATCCACACAGAATTTAATTTACACAATAATATACAAGGAATATCTCACTATTTACATTATTCAGACTATTGTCCTCATCTTTGTTGCCATGTTTATCACAATGTTTCGGCCGTTGTACACTCCGGCATTCTTCAGGTGGTTGGAATGTCAAACTGAACCATTTATTTCACTCACTGGGGTAGACTGTTCTAGTACCACGTGCTATGTCTAACAGATACTGAAGGAATATCTCTCAAATATGTCTACCAAATTAAAATTATCTTTCTCGTCATGAAAATCTTTTGTAAGATTTTAATGTATGGATG
>OZ010615.1:22231179-22261179 GCA_963932145.1 Acanthosepion lycidas | reverse complement strand
TCCCTTACTCATACAAAACAGAAAAGACATAAGGATGCTGGACAAACTTAATAAAAGATTATATTTGCATGTGTGTTTCTTCAAAACTAATAGAAGTTCTTTGTTAAAGATGTTTTAAGCTTATTTTTCCTATATTTCAGGTTATTTTGCTGTTTTGTTTTACAACAAAATATTTGCTCAGATATTGTTTTTCTTCCCTTCTAGGATTTGTAGCAATTTTTTACAGTTTATGTCATATAGCATTTTTATGTTTATTGGTTAGGATTTGTTGTTTTGCTGGTTATGAAATTTAATTGAACTGTTATTAGATAAATGACAAGTTAGTTGACAGGATATAATGTGGTTGTGTAATCAATGTATGTGTTGTTTATCTTATTAATGCTTGACTTTTTTTTAAATTTCTTTTCAGTTGGCTCTATTTTTTGAACTAAATACATGGGAGCAGATATGCAGTAACCATACTGTATTTTCCCAGATATTTGTGACTAGCAAGATGAAACAGGGACTCAATATTACAGCACTTCATCATCTCATCTGTAACATTGTGAATGCACCAATTGATTTTCAAAAACTTTTAAAAGAACTGATGGATAATGTTGATGGCTTCAAGGAACTTTTTAATGCTGTAAGTGATTTTAGTGATTTAAATAAATTAAAAAAAAAAAATGAAAAACGACTCATTCTTACCCATGACAGAAATGGACAGTGGTGGGGAGGGGATATTATCTTGGACTTGTACCAGAAAGGCTCCAAAGGATTATAATGGATATGGTTTACAAATTTCAAAAACATTGAATTCCACATTTCCAAAAGGAATACCGTCCTGGGTATGACTATAAACTACATTCGTGTCCTCAGTAAGACGATAAACTACATCCAGCTGCAAGGGTTCTGATCAGAAGGTTTTGAGGAGTGTGGGACCACCTCTTAATTGCTGGTGCTCCCAGGTCCACCCTGACTCAGGGTGGTAGCACCTGTTAGAGTCCCAGCTATGAGTAAATAGTTAACACTCAAACTTGTGTAAAAATAGGTTTTAATACCTGAAATACAAAAAAAAAAATTATTACTAGTAATAATTTTAGAAGAAAAAATTATTATCAGCAATACTTTTAAAAAATACCAGCAATACAAACAGCTATAGATTTTCTCAAGGAAAAATATTCCCAGAAATAGATTTTAGAAGAAAAACATTACCAGCAATAAAAAATTTTTTGGCATTAAATAACCTATTAAACAGATTTGAACATGTGGAGGAATTTTATATGCATATATTTTTTATATGAATAACATGATTCAAGAAGAGAAAAAATATACTGTGGCAAACACACCGGTACAGTCACAAAAGAGGCTCCAGATCACATGCAGACATATTTGTCAATACCTGTTACATCCAAGTTTTCTCCATTAGCAGTGGGACAGCTTGACATGTCTATATACAGGCCTCTCTGCAACTGGTCAAAACATTGAAGTCCAGGTTACAAAAGCAAATTTTGAAGAAAATAACAGTCATTTCCTTTGCTTTTTAGACAAAAGCAATTAGGAAATAACACTTACCAACTAAAGACAAATAAAAGGCAAAATTTTGTTACATGTAATTTATTCAGAATTCTTCTCTATGTGGGGGAAATATGTTGATTTTAAGGTTATTTTAATACTGTCTAGGGACATAAACAAATGAGGAATTTTGCAAAGAATTGCAGAACTTGTATTGAGTGAGAATTTTAAATGTATTTGAAGGTGTTACAGTTTGTAGCTGTGTGTTGAACATATTGTTTAAATACGACAAATAGAAAAAAAATCTTTGTGAATTTTACCATTTACACTATTTACATTATTTGGACTGTTCTCCTCAAATTTATTGTCACATATACATGATGTTTTGGCTGTTGTACATGCTAGCCTTCTTCAGGTGATATATGTTGGAATTTCAAACTGAACCCTTTAGTCCACTGAGGTAGATTGTTCTAGTTCCACACTTCATACCTTTTCTGAAAGTTTTTGTATGTCACATGAAGAAGGCTAGGGTGTACAATATCTGAAACACTTTGAATATGGCAAAAAAGGTGAGGACAACAGTCCAAACAATATAAATAGTGTAAATAGTTGCAATACTTTATCTCAGAAATATAAACAGATTCTGAAGAAGGCTGGAGCATACAATGGCTGAAACATCATGAATATGACAATAAAGATGAGGACAACAGTCCGAACAATGTAAATAGTTACAATAACTCATCTCAGAAATATAGACAGATTCTGAAGAAGGCCGGAGCATACAATGGCCAAAATTTTCGGAAGCAGAATAATATGTAGTTATTTTTTTTATTTATTTTTTTTTTTTTTTTTTAACCAATGAATATGTGAATGAAAACAAATGATATTGCATTTGTTATGAAGTAAAGTGTCAAAATGGATTTTTTAAAAAAATAACTTGGTTGGTCAGATTTTGAGAAGTGAATCAAGCTAAATGGCCAAATAACATATTCACTCCCTTCTTTTTTTTTTTTTTTTAATCACTTTTTATTGGTTTGTATGAGAACTTTTCAGCACCTACTCATAAGATAGAATTGATACTGCTTCAATGTATAATAAAAAAAACTGTTTTTTTCTTTCTTTCTTTCTTTTTGACTGTTTTTTCTTTCTTTTTTTTTTGACTGTTTTTTCTTTCTTTCTTTTTTTTTTTGACTTTTTTCTTTCTTTCTTTCTTTTTGATTGTTTTTTTCTTTCTTTATATAATCTCTTCATAATCAAGATTGAAAAATCCAAATAAAAATGTGTTAACTAGTTTCAAAATAATTGTTACCAAGATTATAACAATTCAAATGTATTTTTTTAGTCATTCCTTTACTCCAAAGCTTAAGGACATATGTTGGATAACTTTGTGTTAAATAAGTTCTCTATGAAGTCTTGTCATCCTATGTTTCTTCATCTTGTATAGTGCAAATTTTTATGACGAGTTTTTGACTGTTTTTTTTTTCTTTCTTTATATGATATTTTCATAAGCAAACTTGCAAAAGTAAATATATGCTAAGTCCACAGGTTTTCAAAATAATTGTAACCAAGATTGTAACGAATCAAAAATATTTTTTTCACATTTTTGTTTTTATTTATTTATTACTAGCAGCTATACCCAGCTGGTTGCTCAGAAAAAGTGTTCAATTAGAATGGAGCCAAAACAGCATCATGTTTAGACGTAACAGAGTCTATCTTCTTCAATTACTTTAAAGTACTTTCATTAAAAAAAATTTTGAATTAATGCAGTTACTAATATAAGTGAAGTAGTCTGTATTTATTCAATCGAAGTTTGCCGAGAACATGAAAAGATAGAACAGGCAACATGAAGACCCACTTCAGACCACAATTATTTTGGAGTTCTTGAAATTCAATTTTTCAGTGTGCTACCAGGGATGTAAAAGAAGATACATTTATAAAGCAATTGTTAAATTTGATGAAAATTGGTTGAAAGATCAATGAAAAAATAAGAGAGAAACCAGTAAAAATGGCCATTTTTCACTATTTATGTGGGTTTTCATTATATGGGTGGAATCAGTTGTCAAATTAAATGACTGTTAATCAACTTATTGTTGGCTACAATTAAGTGTAGTTTGTATTAGATTACTTGAAAATTGAGGGAATTTTTTAGTTTAAAATTTGTGTTGAAATTGATTTTTCATGGTTTTTTGCTAAACACGGTGTCATAGAAATAAAAAAGAGGTATTGTTCAGCTCGTCGTGATATAAGTAACCAACATACTAATTTTGAAAGACATCAGAGGAAGAAAGTTGAATTTATCAATTTTTGACCGGATTTATCAATTGACTTTTTAAAAATTATCATTTCTTTTGCACTAAGAACCTATCTCTTACATTGTACAATGTATATGCCAAGTTTGGTCAAAATTGGTTGGATGGATCTCTAGTGAAAAGGTATCACACACAGGCATCCTCTGTTTTTTATAGGGAGAGAGAGATTATTGTCACAGTTCAATGCACAATGAAATTGGACAGTAGTCCCCAGGTGAGGTGCACCAACACATACAAACACACACAAACACACACATAAAAAGAAAAAAATTCATACATGTAACACAAATATAAACACACTCAGCTTCAAATGAAGAAAAGTAATAACATTTAAAATACATTAAAAGTTGGCAATGTGTGGCTGTCTTTATTTTATGCAGGGACCAAAGATAAAACCTGTTCCGCAAGCACTTTGTCCTAGAATGGATACTAGTAAAATTGTGCTCTGACATGCAAGGAGTGAAAACCAGTTAGCTGTACACCCCAGTGATGTTTTTTTGATTCACCACTTTATGTTGAATCAAAAAAATTTACCTGGTGTTGTTTTCTGATTTTTTAAAAAAAATGACCTTTACTTTATTCAGGACTTATTCAACTTAAAAAAAAAAAAAAATTAATACAACATTCTTATCTAACATCATGAAACTTTTAGTCTGTCACAGATAAGTATTATGAACATTTTATTTATTGATCATTATCAGTATTTAAGAGCAATAATAATTATTATCTATTCAGCACTCACTGCCAAAATTTTATTCACTTTGACATGTTAAATTACAAAGTTTTGCTTATATGCTGATATCTAGGATGATACATATAAGTGGTCACTGAAGTCAACATTGAACTGTGATAGTCTGTTTCATGTTTGAAAACCATTTACATGGTCTGAAGATTGCTTACAAGTAAAAGTATGCTAAGTCTACAGATTTCCAAATAATTGTCACTAAGATTATAACAAATCGAGAGTTTTGTTTTAGACATTGCTTTACTCTGATTTGTCCTGGGTTTGACGATAAACTACATTCATGTCCCGGGTAAGACAATAAACTACATCCAACAGTAAGGTCTCTGGTCAGAAGGTTTTGAGGAGCATGGAGCCACTTTTTAAGTGCTAGTGTTCCCAGATTCACCCTGACACTGGGTGGTAGCACCTGTTTGAGTTCCAGCAAATAGTTAACTCCAAACTGGGGTCAAAACATGTAAAAATAAGTTTTAATACCAGCAATACAGTTTTGTAAAAAATTATTACCAGCAAATAATTTTTGAAGAAAAATACATTATTACCCACAATACATTTTTGGAAAAAATATTACCAGAAATACTTTTTGAAAAAAATATTATCAGCAATAAAACAATCTTGTTGGCATTAAATAACCCATTGAGGTGTTGATATGCCGTAAAACGAACCAAACCAAACCTTGCTCTAATGTTTAATATTTTGACTATTTTACTCTCCAACCATCTTCAGGTGTCTGATGTCATAATTAGCATTTTTTTCTTAGTCCAAAGCTTAGGGCCTTGTATGTTGGATAATGTTTTTTTTAGTAAGGTTTCTCTGAAGTCAGGTAATTATTTTTAAGATGTTAAAAATAATGCATTTTCAGTGTCAGGTTGCAAGTAAATTTTTTTTTCTGGAGGGGTTAAAATTTATACAAAATATTCAGGGGTTGCACTATACATTGGCTTATACACAAGTATATATGATATTTTTTAATATAGGGTATATACTTTGTGTTGAAGTCTGCAAATTTGATTTTAATTCTGACGATGTTACTATGACAAAGCACCAGTTTCACAGAACACAGGAGAATGGAGAAATTAACATTTATAAAAGCTAAAAAATTAAAACTGAAGCAGAACATTTACAACAAATGTAAACAATAACCAAATCTAGAGACGTCAACTGAAACTAAACACTTTATTCAATCTATATAGATAGACTGTTCTCATTCCACTGTCATTATTCATTGTAAACACCCAATGTTAAAAAAATACATGGAAAGACATAGGACAACAAAACCCCATGGAAAACTTATCTAGTATTATTAGCCATCCAGGAATTTCAAGCTGAACACTTTATTCAATCTATAAGGATAGACTGTTCCCAATCCTCTGTGCATGCTAGACAATATCTTTTAATTTCTTCAAGTCAATTCTTACTTGTGATATCATTTGTTTTTCCACTTAACTAGACTGTATGACTTTTTTTCCATTACCTGACTAACAAGCACTATATAACTCGATTCCTACAAGACACATTAGATAAAATCTTCAATTAGCGCGGACAGCAGAATAGGAAAAATCTTCTCTTCTGGATTGAAGAAAGGGTTCAACTCAAAATTTTTGGAATTCTATAACATCTGAAGAAAGCCAAGGGTATAATAGCTAAAGCATGATGTTGATAATAACAACCAAAATGAGGACACTCGTCTATATAAACCAATGTTTAATAATGATAAATGTTTTGAAAAATGAAAATGAAAATTAACTGCATTTGAAATAAATTGTCTGTGATGTTATTTTCTTTTTTTTTCTTCTTACAGCTGACATCAGTGCCCCGTGCCAGCAGTTATCCCAGCATCATACCAAGCAGCCACCTTTCAATTCTCAAAGAAATGGAACAATTCCAAAAACTGCTTCTAGCAGTCATTACTCATCCTCCAGTCTTCCAAATCGACAGAAACAGTAATGGAACAATGGGATCCAATTATTTTTATATCCTTCAGAAACTCATGCTCAACTGGAATAACCTACAAAACAATTTGGTACAGAATAGGTTAGCTTATTTTTTATTTTTTTTATTTTTTATTTTAAATGGTTATTTGTATAAAAATGTTTATTTTCTGCAGAGACCAAAGATAAAACATGCCTATCAAGAATGTTCTTCTAGAACTAGTAAAATGTTGCCCTAAAAATAACGAGTCAAGTGTCCTCGATTGAGCTCTGAAGTGCACAGAGTTATAACTGGATATCTCCCCCACCCACTATTTTTTTTTTGTTTCACCACTCTATGGTGAGTAATACTTTTGTGCTTGTCCTTGCTCTCCTCCCTTTTCGTTTTAAGCTATTTGTGTATATATTAATGTAGCACAGAGTTGCAACTAATCATGACTGAGGGTTTGAGAGTACTGGCCTTGTTCAGACTGTTGATCACCCCTGATAATGCGCTCTTTTCCAGAAACTGTAACTAAGGTCTGCTCAACATAGTCATAGTATAAACCACAGGTGGGCTCTGTGAGTGTTGAACAAACACAAATGTGCTTGAGCAGGCGTCTACAAAAGACAAGCATACTCAGATATGAGCAGCCAGCCACCACAATGTAAATTTGTTCATTTTTAAATCTCTAATAAAACTGTATTTTTTCTTTTTTTAAATGCTGTGTCTCTTCAGAATGAAGGCAATCATGGCTCTCCACAGCTTCCCATCCTTTTTAGCTCTTAATAAATTTTGTCTTCTTGATATTTCTCCTAAGCCCTGTTCTGCCATCCATTTACTCAAGCTCACTAAATATGTTATGCGTTGTTTTCCTCTTGCCATCTATATGTCCTCTGAGTACCAAATTTTCCGAGCCCTCCTTCCTCATTATATGCCCCAGAAACTGCAACTGTCTCTTCCTGATAAGTATTAGTTTCTTTTGCATTATCACTAAAACTTTGTCATTCATCATATATTTGGTCCATGGTATCCTCAGCAGCCTTCTGTAGAACCACATTTGCTGTTACTTCAAATCTCCTCTTCATCTTTGAGGGGATTGTCCACCACTCACTGCCCTTCAGGAAGACAGATATCGCATAATAGTTTAGTACTTTTTTCTTGTTTCTATGGAAATTTTCATATTTCTTAGTACTCACTTTAGCTCTTGGAAAGCCTCTTTGGCTATCCAAATACACCTTTGGATTTCAGTGTAACACTTTGTAATTTGCATATTGAGCTATCCCTTTCACTTTCCATCCTCTTTCTTATGTGCTGTGTTCCTTCAGGACGAAAGCAATCATGGCTCTCCACGATTTCCTGTCCTTTCAAGCTCTTAATAAATTTTGTTGTTATTTCTCCTAAACTTGTCCTGCCATCCATTTACTCAAGCTCACTAAGTAGGTTACACATTGTTTTTCTCTGTCCTACTTACCTTCAGTCTGTCCTATGAGTATCAGACTTTCCAAGGCCTCTTTCCTCCTTATGTGCCCCAGAAATTTCTTCCTGATGTTAAGTATAAGTTTTCTTTTTAATTGCCATTTTCCCTAAACCTTTGTTGTTGCTCAGATATTAGGTCTATGTTATCCTCAGCAATCTTCTGTAGAACCACATTTCTGTTGCTTCAAGTCTCTTCATCTTTAAGGAGAATGTCCATCATTCACTGTCATATAGGAGGACAGATATCATGTAACAGTTCAGTACTTTTTTTTTTTGTTTCTAACAAAAAAACAGTTTTTTCTGTTTTTAATACTTTGCTTATCTTTTGGAAAGCATCTTTGACTATACCAATGCCCCTTCAGATTTCAGTGTTGCAATTTCCATCCTCTGTTAAAACACTTCCCAGATATTTAAGTTGTTGTAATTGTCTGATTTGGGTATCCTCAATTTGTAATTTGCATATTTAGCTGTCTCTTTTGATAATGACCATCTTCTTGCAGTTGATATCTAATCCTATGTAACCCCAAAATGTCTTTCAAGACTTTCTGAAAGTATTTCCTAATGTTTTTTATTCTTACAGTTATAATGCCAATGTAAGATTATTACAGAAATGGTTGCTGACTAACTCAACAGATTTCTCATCATTAAAGACACCACTTTACAGCATCAACAAAGACCTCCTTGTTCAATACTATGCTCTGGATTTTATAAACAAAGAACTCACAAAGATTAAAGGTAAGAATTATTATCACAGAAGGCATAGGCTGACCTGAAATGGCACAATATACCATCCTGGTCAAAACTGATATGTAAGCAAGGGCTTAAGACTTCAGATTTCTGGTATAAAAGGTTTGATTTTTGCAAAATTTTCCACCTTATCAATGGATACCTGTTTGTTTTTCATTTTAAATTCCACGCAGGTGGTCATTTGATAGAAAATCGCCTGAGTATATCGTAAAATTGAAACCAAAGTAGCAGATTCGACTGAGCTGATTTCTAAAATTAAAAGCTCTACATTTACTTTTTTACTCTTGTTTTCTTACACGTGTATTGAGCACTTATTAATACTACTGTTTCCTGGTCTGATTCAACTCTGATCATTAACTTTTTATGTATTTATATATATATATATATATATATATATATATATATGTATATGTATATATGTATATGTGTATATGTATATGTATATATATGTGTATATATATATATATATGTATATATATATGTATATGTGTATATGTATATATATATATGTATATATATATATATATATATATATGTATATACGCACACACACACACACACAAGCTCACATATATATTTCTTAAGTTCTTAGCATAAGGACAGAAAATGCACAAAGACAACTTCATTTGCATTCATTGTTTTTCTCATTTCACTATAACAGGATTTAAGATATAGTATTGGGACCCTGGGACAACAACAGAAATGAGGCTTGGGTGACAATAATGTCACACAAAAACTTTTCCACATTGTTTTATTTTTTCTCTTAAAATTGTTCCAGAAATATTTTTTAGACTGTCATAGAATTAAAATATATACGTACATATACAAATGTATATACGCATAATTTGAGTGAAATTACAATAAAAATCTATGCAATGACGACTAATTTCTTTTTGTCTGGCAACAACCCCTGAGTAATAGGAAAAGAGTATAAGCCGAAATATGCTGTCTTTCAAGGCATTTTTATTACTCCTGTATTTATAGACTTACAGAGATATCATGTTGAAACACTGGTTCTCATACAATCAGTGGGTCTTAAGCAACATCTTTTGGGTTTTTTTTTATCAGCTTCATTTGCACTCATTGTTTTCCTCATTCTACTATAACAGGATTTGAGATATGGTGTCGGGAACCTGGGACAACAACAATGAAAATGAGGCTTGGGAGACAATGTGTTAATGGTTTTGATTTTATTACATTTAATGTCATTGATTTTAATATTCAAGTTCATTATAAAAATTTTGTTTAAAATGTAAATCTCTCAAAAAAATTTTTCAAATATTTTCATTTTGTTTTTTTGATTTTTCGAATTACAAAATGATTTTAATCTATCTTCAATTTTTACCTTCAGAAACAAATGGCAGTCGGATGATGCAATTTCTAAGTTCCTCTGATGTGAAAAGTCTATTAGAATTAATACAATCATCTCCACAAAGTGGTAGAATTATGTTAGAAACGGTCATAAAGTTGATTGACGAGCCAACCAAGGTAAGAAAAACCATTTCCCTTTCAGTGTATCTCACCTTGCTAAAATATTAACTGTTACAGTGCAGCTATGTAAACAAAAACATTTATGCAATTATTTGGCCACAATAGTGGCCATCCATAATATAACAGGGATGTGCAGGTGGTGTAATGGATAGTGGCTCAGAATGAGAAATTGGAGAGACGAGTTCAAATTCTAATCAGGTTCATTACATTCACTTACACATAAATAGCCTTGGGTAATGTATGCAGCCATTCCCCACCCATCTATGGGTTAAATAGTAGGACATATATCTGGAAAAAAAACATTATTAAAATAAATAGCTAATGCAAAAATTAACATATAAAGAGAATTATTGGTACAGTTCAAATATATTTTATCTTTAAATAACTCACAAATGGTCGATAAGCTGTAAAAAAACAAAAATTGACTAACAATAACATAAAACATTTGCAATTATATGTATACATAATAAAAGAGCATCAAGCACGTTTTGATATACATCCATTTTGTGATACGGGATTTTTCTTCTTAACAGATTTGTTTATGTGTATGTATATATATATATATATATATATATATATATATACGTGTGTTTATCGCACAAAATTTCATAACTGAATCGATTAAGTTATCAGATCCTCATACGTCGAAACCAGCGGGAGAGTCCATTGTTATATATATATATATATATATATATATATATATATATATATATATATATCCCACACTGACAGTATGACTCGGTTTCATGCATTATACAATCATGATGATTTCACAGAGCATGAAACTTTGAGTCATACTGTCAGCGTGGGATATTATATATATTTATTAATATGTACTTAAAGCTGTTATTTTGCATGGAGCACTGTTTTATTTACACCAAAATATATGTATGTATGTATTTGCACAGGGTGGTCTGAAAGTTTTATCAAGTAATGAGAACAATAGAGGAACAAGTAATTCAGTAATACAAACCACATTTGCTGGGTTCAGTTTCCTTACTTTTATTGACGACTCCTGTCACACATTGAGAAGGTCTGTATGAACGACATTATTTTCATGTCAGCCATTTGAGATAAAAAAAATTATATTATGTAGGGGCAACAAGACTTTCAAACCACCCTGTATGTGAACATTTTCATATATATATATATATATATATATATATATATTCATATTTTTTATTTTTTCTAGTTGCTACATCTGCTTGATAGTAACAAATGGAGTGTTGTTTGTCAGAATGTATCTGTTTTTAGAGAAATGTTTGCTTTGGACACCTCCAAACAGGCAGGTAATGACACAGTATTGCAATCCATGTTTTGCAAGGATGTTCTTCAAAAAGTCAACTTTAACAAACTACTACAAGATTTACAAAGCAACAAAGACTTTCAACAGATGTTTACATTAGTAAGTAATTTCTTTTTTGGACACTTTTAATTTTGAATATTCGTATGCTTTTTTTATTTTTTTATTTTGACCTGATAGGAAACTTTTATGGCCAGTGGGTTTAATGAGATATGATTATCATAAAATGGGCCACATTACTTTCAAAAATTAAATGAAATTGCCATTTTCACAACAGAAGTCTACATGCAGAAGACTTAGAGAAACAAAAGCAGACATATTAAAAATGTGAAATATATATATATATATATATATATATATATATATATATATATAATAAATTTGGATATTTAATTCCAACAGAGTTATAAGTTATTGACATTTGGAAAAGCATTCATGAAAGTATGTTTTGAAAATAATATCTGATAATATCGAAAATATCAAATGTCAATAACTTATAACTCTGTTGGGATTACATACCCAAATTTATTACATATTGCCAACATGGAGAATGCATGGATAAAAAGAATTCTTTCATTTATTTTCTACCCATTCTGAAGGATTTTCTATCTCAGAACTCAGACTCTTAAGGCAAAGAATATAAAATGTTAAATGATTTTTTTAAAAGTCATTTATGTTCTTTCTCTTTTTTAGTCTTGAGCAACACTAGCTTCGGAAAAATAATATAAGATTTAATTATTTTAGATATACACAAACACATACACACAGAATACATTTTTCATTTTTGATCTGATGAAACCATATAGGTGAAATACGTTAACTTATATTATTTTCAAAACATTCATTCATGAACATTTTTCCAAATGTCAAATATATATAGGCAGCATATCTTCATTCTAACATCTTTCATTGATTCAATCTGCGGTTTGGGGCAGGAAATGGTTTGTTAATTTTAATGCCTCCAAAACAAAACCGCTCTCCTTTACCCACCACAGAAAACCCTCCCGGACTCCCATCAGAATGGTTGATGGCCAGTTCCCCGAGAACGCCTCGTTATGCCTGCTTGGTCTCATGCTGTCTGCTGACATGATGTGAAACAAATACAGTTAATCAAATCTATAAATCAACCATCCTTCCTTGCATGGGATATTGCTGTGATATATGATCTGATGCCCCCGCTGTATGTCCCGAGGTCTTCGATAAAATCTAGAGATGAATATGCAACACGACAGGTCCTGATCTGGCATCTCATCTACAGTCAGTTTCTCACAGGCATGCCATGTCACTTCTACAAGTAGTTCATGTCAACTGTTCCAACGAGCTACTTTCCCTGACTCCCAGACTGCATGAATTTATGCGTTCTACTAGGTTGGCAACTCAGTCCTGCCCTTTCACTGTTGAAAAGGTTAAATGTAATCGTCTTTTCTACTCAAACAGATTCTTGTCTCACACTTCCTGTCTATGAAACTCTCTTCCTCTTGCTTGCTTTCCTGATAACTATAATGTTCAAATATTCAAGTGTAATGTCAATTGACATCTTCTGATACCTTGATTTTATTCCCATCCTTCTCTGTATCCTTTCCTCAAACACACCTCTTTACTTTTGTTTTCAATCCTCTGTAACCCCTTGTGTGCTAGTGGCACTCCTGCCTTGCTTGGGGTGAATTGTTTAAAAAAAAAGTATTGTTTCTACTTATGTTTATATACTGATCCTTTCCAGTTGTCTAATTAGTTTCTTAGTGTTAAGATAAAATTCATCAAGGAAGGTGCCATACCCCTAAAGATGGTTTTAGAAAAGATAACAAAATTCAAGAAACATTGTACTTAATCATTGTAAATTTATGTTTACTGGGCTGTGCTTTGATGAGTCTAAAAAAAGAAAAAAGAAAGTGTGCTTTCCAAAAGTATTGTGTTTCCTGTTTCAAAAGCAAAAGATTTTTGTGCCCATGATCTTCCATAGTGAAAATCACCAATGATTTAAATTGATGAAAATGTTATTTTCACTGAAAGTTTATAAAATTCAAGCAACATTGTGAGAATGAAAGGAGACAAACAAAATTTGAATAAATGATATGATAATAAAGCAGACAGGGCCACATGCAGTTCATGGGCCACACTTTGCCCATTCCTGGTTTAGACCCTTCAGGGTCAACAGCTTTTTGCTGCTACTGCATGTTCATTTAACATGTTGTTCA
The DNA here is from genome assembly GCA_963932145.1 of Acanthosepion lycidas. NCBI lineage: Eukaryota > Metazoa > Mollusca > Cephalopoda > Sepiida > Sepiidae > Acanthosepion > Acanthosepion lycidas. Next base: position 22,247,508 of record OZ010615.1, on the reverse strand, counting down.
GTCTTTTTCAAATTTGTTTGGGCTTACAGCCATATCACATTGAAACACTCGTTCTTGTTCAATAACCAGAGTTAAGCAACTTTGAGCCTGGTCAGTACCTAGATGGGTGACCGTTTGGGAATACTTGATGCTGTAAGCTTGGATGAGTGGGTGGTGAAATGAGAAGTCAGAATGAAAAGTCAGAGCACTGAGTTTCAATTCCAGTAAGGTTCATTACATTAATTTATGCGCAAATTGGGAAAGTTACGAATCTACTGCTTCTCATGCCAGCTATGGGTTAAATAGTAGATAACATATCAGTAAATCATTATTATCAGAAAAATATTTTTAAAATCCAAAAATATTTTCTTGTATTAATAGCCTGCAAAAGGTTCATAAACCATTAAAAATAAATCAATCTAATTTGCTTGAATTTTCCTCCATTTCAAACATATTAATTTGCAACTGAATGCTTATTTTTCTCTTTTCAGGTCTCTGATGTTCTTCACTCTAATTTGCTTCAAGAAAATCACACAAGTATCAGCCTATCTCAATTCATCAACGCTCACATCACTTTCCAAAACATTGTTAATTCCTTGAATTGGCAAAAGACCTTGATACTTACTAACAACACGATGGTTTCGCAATTTCTTCAATATCTTAAAGCTGAATGGTCAAAATACACAAATACTCACATGCTAACTGAGTGAGTAGATTTTGTTGAACATATTGCTGCTAAATATTGTTTTTGGTTTCAGCAATAATCTATATCCTTATTATTTTTGAGTAAGGATAAAAGTGTAACATCTGTTTGATTGCCTGGTTATTCTCAACTAGAATCAGTTCTGACCAAGAATCTATACTAATATCCTGCTTGTTTCTATCTATGACCATTAGGCTTTTCTACCAAAGATCAGAGTGTAGTATCTATCTGATCCCTTGGCCCTTCTTAGTTGGAATCAGTTATGCTTTCTGACCAAGGCTCTAATATTATTCTGCTTGTTTCTATCTATGACCATTAGGCTTTTCTACCAAAGATCAAAGTGTAGTATTGTTATATTTTCGTAAAAAAAAAAAAGAATAAAAAAAGGAAACTAGCTTTCTTGTCCACGTGACTTTACACACGTTCCCTTTCGTCTTTAAAAGCTGCATTCTCCTTCCTTTTCATTCTGAATTCTTTCCTTTGTTGATTACTGACTGCTGTGAATTAAGTTCAGTAAAGCCTTAAGAAAAGGTTATTCTATCCTTGCTTTCTTCTCTTTACTACGTAACAATTCTATTCTAGCTTTCTTCTTTGTACTACGTAACAATTTACTAAACTTAATTCCTCATGGACAAGATTATTTGTCTGGACAAGTTTGATATATCTTCTGCAGACCCTCAGGCTAGCAAGCTCTGGAGACTATGGTACCGTAATTTTAATTATTACTTATCAACTATTGCTTCTTTAAACCCGGACAAACTCGAAGTCCTTTATTTAAACATCAGTGCTACCGTTGCTGATGTTATCAAGGGTTGTTCTGGATTTGAACATGCTGTTGAATTGCTGAAAAGTGTTTATGACAAGTCTCCAAGTGTTATTCATGCTAGACATTTGCTGTCTACACATCTACAGCAGGAAAATGAGTCTGTAGACCAATACCTTCAGGCCTTGAATCGACTTGCTGCTGACTGTTGTTTCCAAGATGTTACTGCTACTACTTACAGGGATGAATCTGTCCGTGATGCATTTATACGTGGTCTCCAGTCCCCCGTAATACGTACCAGACTGCTTGAAAATGATACGCTGACTCTCAAGGAGGCTACTCAATGTGCCCGAGCCTTAGAACAGGCTCACTTTCGTGCTGAATCATACGCTTTTCAGATTGGATCAGCCGCTGTTACTACCACTAGGACTAAAAATGTGTTTACTGATTCTGCCGAGGAGGCCACTTCCACTACTATTACTAAAAATATGCTTTCTGACTTAACTGATTCTCGTATGGAGTGTGACTCTATACAATTGTCTGCTGCCCTTGCTCGAGGCAAGTGTTACAACTGTGGAGGGAAACGTCACTTTAAGGATAATCGTCGCTATTGTCCTGCCCGTGATAAGAGATGTCGAAACTGTAGCAAACTCGGTCATTTTTCTAAAGTTTGCCATTCTACCATGCCGGCACCTTCACGTTCTACCTCAGCTATTATAGTAGCCCATGCTAAAGACGATGATAGGTCTCCTCCAGTTACTAAAACTTTAGAATTAAAAGGAAAGAGATTAACTGCCCTCATAGACACCGGTAGTTCTGATAACTTTATCAGTGCCCGTATTGTTAAAACAATGAAACTGTCTACTTCTAAACGGAATTCCATAATTTCCATGGCATCATCTGGCATTTCCCTCAAACTATCTGAATATTGTACTGAGGACATTATTTTCAATGGTTACGAATATAAACAAATTGACATTACAGTACTCCCTGATTCCTGTATGGATATTATACTCAGAGTGCCCTTCTTAAAACTACACCAGAGTATCACTATTTCTTTTGGTGGATCTCAGGATATTCTAAAAATCTGCACTTTAACCAAGATCAGTTGTGCTCCTGTTAAGTTGTTCCGAAACTTGACCCCTGACTGCAAACCTATTGTTACTAAATCCCGAAATTACCGTGCGGAGGATGCTCGGTTCATTGAAAAAGAAATTCTACAACTGCTTGAAGATGATATAATTGAAACAAGTTACTTTCCGTGGCGTGCTCAAATTATTGTAACTTCGTCACCTAATAAAAAGAAACGATTGGTATTCGATTTCTCCCAGACTATTAATCGGTTCACCTTACTTGATGCCTACCCCATGCCTCGAATTGAAGATCTCGTAAACCAAATAGCCCAGTATCGTATCTATAGTATAATTGACTTGTCCAAAGCGTACTATCAGATTGAAATTCGCCCTGAAGATTGCCCCTATACGGCCTTTCAAGCTGGAAATCGTCTGTACCAATTTAAACGAATACCCATGGGTGTTACTAACGGGGTTTCTGCCTTTCAGCGATTTATGAATTCTTTCATTTCTGATAACAAATTATCTGGAACCTTTTCGTATATAGATGATATAAGTGTTTGCGGTAAAACCCAGGAGGAGCACAACGTCAATTTGGAATGTTTCTTAAAGCCTACCTCGAAATAAACCGGGAAAAAATCAGAGTTTTCACTTCGTTCTATTAATGTGCTTGGATATCAAATTTGTAACGGAACTATCCAACCCGATCCTGAGCGTTTGAAGCTACTTTTGCAAATGCCTCCTCCTTCCGACTCAAATTCGTTAAAAAGGTGTCTTGGTATGTTTGCTTACTATGCGAAATGGATACCTAAATATTCACACAAAATTCGTCCACTGGTCGAAAATAAACAATTCCCTATGCCTCCTATAGTTATAAATTCTTTCGAAAAACTTAAGAAAGACATTGCCGAGTCATCTGTAAAAGTTATTGATGATGAATTGCCATTTATTATTGAAGCTGATGCCTCAGAAAAGACTATTGGAGGCACTCTTTTACAAGCTGAGCGACCTGTAGCATTCTTTTCTCGGTCGCTAAATCCCTCTGAAATACGACTTCACATAGTCGAAAAAGAAGCATATGCCATAGTCGAATGCATTCGTAAATTGAGAGACCTCCTTGCTGGGAAACATTTTACTATTATTACTGATCAACAAGCCGTATCTTTTATGTTTAAACCTGCTAATCGCGGAAAAATTAAAAACGATAAAATTATACGGTGGAAAATGGAACTTCTTCTCTTTTCATACGACATAAAACACCGTCCTGGAAATGAAAACACAGTTGCGGATACCTTATCCAGAGTATGTGGTGCTGCTGCTTCTTCCTTGAAGGAACTTAAATCGATACACGACTCCTTAATACATCCTGGGGTACAGCGCTTTTGGCATTTTGTAAGGTCTCAGAATATGCCGTATTCGCTTGAAGTCCGACGGGTGACTTCTGAATGTGCGACCTGTGCCAAAATAAAACCCCAATTCTTTGATTCTGCTAGTAATGTTCTGATCCGTTCTACTGCGCCATTTCAGCGTCTTTCCATAGACTACAAAGGGCCTGTCCCGGTATCTCCGACAGGTTACTGATATATATTTACTGTTGTCAACGAATATAGTCGATTTCCCTTTGCCTTTCCTTGCCGCGATTGCTCTTCGCAAACTGCCATTCAATGCCTGACAAGTATTTTCTCCATTTTCGGGCTTCCCTTGTTCATTCACTCCGATCGAGAAACTTCGTTTATGTTGGGAGAATTTAAACAATTTCTAACACGACTTGGAATTGGATGCAGTAATACTACTGCTTATAACCCTATAGGCAATAGCCAATGCGAACGTTACAACGGCATAATTTGGAATACCATATTATTGGCCCTGGAATCGAAACAGTTACTAATTAGTGCTTGGCAGGATCTTCTACATGATGTGTTAAATGCTATCCGCTCGCTGCTATGCACCACTACGAATGCAACCCCCCACGAACGAATGTTCAATTTTGAAAGGCGGTCCTCCACCGGTACTGCGTTGCCTGTTTGAGCCCGGGGAGATATTATTAAAACGATTCGGTGGCAGAGGTAAATATGACCCTATCGTTGAGGTGGTGGAACTCCTTGAGGCCGACCCTATGCATGCCAAAATACGTCACAATGATGGCCGGGAAGATTCGGTGGCTCTGAGACGGTTGGCACGTTTTCCACGCCCGGATGGACCTCAAAATGGGCCTGAAAATACTCAACCCGACGTGGACCATGCAGATTTAACCCTTTTCCCTGATGCAGATCCCGTTAATATTTCTTCATCTTATACAGAAAATGAATCTGTGAATAATAGCCAGAATTCTGAAAGTCAGCCTTCTTAGAGGTCTGGCTCTTCCAGTGGTGAACTACCTCCACGCCGGTCTAGCAGGATTCGTAGACCAATCCAACGACTGGATTTATAAAACTTTTTCAATTACAATCTTTTTTGCAAGTGGGGGAGAATGTTATATTTTCGTAAAAAAAAAAAAAAAAAAGAATAAAAAAAGGAAACTAGCTTTCTTGTCTACGTGACTTTTTACACGTTCCCTTTCCTCTTTAAAAGCTGCGTTCTCCTTCCTTTTCATTCTGAATTCTTTCCTTTGTTGATGACTGACTGCTGTGAATTAAGTTCAGTAAAGCCTTAAGAAAAGGTTATTCTATCCTTGCTTTCTTCTCTTTACTACGTAACAATTCTATTCTAGCTTTCTTCTCTGTACTACGTAGCAAGTATCTATCTGATCCCTTGGCCCTTCTTAGTTGGAATCAGTTATGCTTTCTGACCAATGATCTAATATTATTCTGCTTGTTTCTATCTATGACCATTAGGCTTCTTCTTTTTTTTTTTTTTTTTTTTTTTAGCCAATGATCAGAGTGTAGTATCTATCTGATCTCTTGGCCCCTCTTAATTGGAATTAGTTTCACTGACTCTTTTACTGTTCTCTAAGAAGGAACCTACCATTTTTGTCCTGCCTGCTAATCAAAGTTGCATTGCTTTCATTGGTTATTATTTCTCTCTCTTTTCTTTTACAGCTTACCACCTGTGTTTCCTGTAATTGACAAACTATGGACTAGCATCTATGATTTTCTACCAATTTCTTTCAAGTGGCAGCATCAGCAGTATTACATTCAGGTGTTGTCAACCCAGAAAGTCTTGGAGTTTATAATTCTACATTTGGAAAAATTAAATGGTATGTCAAACTTTTTAAATGAAAAAGAGGCACATCCTTTTTGCAGAACAGATAAATAAGCATTTAACATTATGTGGAAAATTCTATTCTTCATTTGCTATATTCTTTAAGACTGTAGGAAAACCATGATTCTGTACAGTTTTCTTTTCTTTATTCTATTCACAGTTTGGAATTCAGAGTTGTCCTTCTCTTAGGTCAGTTGCTAGCCAAGACTTAAGAGTTTAACCTACTCTGCTCTGTTATCTATAGCAAGTTTAGCAATACAAATATGGCAATATGTTTTTTCAGTATCTCTTATTGAGATATCTGTTTATATTTCTGATATGAGGTATTGAAATTATTTACACCTTTTACATTGTTCACTCCGGCCATCTTCAGATGATTGGAATTTTGAACTGAACTCTTTATTGCATCCACCAGGGTAGATTGTTCTAGTTCCACCTGCCATGCTTTTTCTGGATATCTCAGTATCAGCTATCTCCCTTTCAACTCTACAAGTTTTTGTTCACCTTTACTGTAGCCAGGTATTGAACTTGCAAGGTTTGGGTCAAATCATTGGATGACTTCAAAAACTTAGAGAGTTGAGTTAAAACTCATACTGAGATATCTGGAAAAGGCATGGCATGTGAAACTAGAACAGTATACCCCAGTGGATGAAAATATTAGGTTGGTGCAAAAATAATTTCGTTTTCTCACATAGTAACATATGTTAGAAAACGAAATTATTTTTGCACCAACCTAATAGTTTGGTTCAAAATTCCAATATTACATAACAGTTCAGTACTCTTTTCTTTGTTTCTAACAATATCTTCCTGTTTGTTAATATGTTTCATTACAAAGATGTCCTTTACTGTCCAAATGCACCTTTGGATTTCAGTATCACATTTTCCGTCCTCAGTTAAAATACTGCCTAGATTTTTAAATTTTCAAAATGGCTAGATTTTGGTACCACCAATTTGTAATTTACATCTTAGGAAATCGCTTTTGCTGACAAACCATATTGGTATAAAATATTCCCTATGCATAGAAAGCGCATCCATGGGTATGATGGTTAACTGCATGTGCGTCCATGGTTATGACGGTAAACTGCATCCGCGTCCATGGTTATGACGGTAAACTGCATCCACGTCCATGGGTATGACGGTAAACTGCATCCACGTCCATGGGTATGACGGTAAACTGCATCCGCGTCCATGGGTATGACGGTAAACTGTATCCGCGTCCATGGGTATGACCGTAAACTGCATCCACGTCCATGTGTATGACGGTAAATTGCATCCACGTCCATGGGTATGACGGTAAACTGTATCCGCGTCCATGGGTATGACGGTAAATTGCATCCACGTCCACGGGTATGACGGTAAACTGCATCCGCGTCCATGGGTATGACGGTAAATTGCATACACGTCCATGGGTATGACGGTAAACTGTATCCGCGTCCATGGGTATGACGGTAAATTGCATCCACGTCCATGGGTATGACGGTAAACTGTATCCGCGTCCATGGGTATGACGGTAAATTGCATCCACGTCCATGGGTATGACGGTAAACTGCATCCGCGTCCATGGGTATGGCGATAAACTACATCCACATATTAGGTATGGCAATAAACTCCGTCCAACAGAAAAACCGTTTTTGAAAAATTAAGGTTGTTGGCTATACGGTTTTAGAAAAGTAGTATTACCTAGTATACGTTTTTGAGGGAATAATATTGCCAGCAGTGTGTTTTTGAAAAATGATATTACCAGCTATACATTTTTGAAAAAAATATATTACCAGCCATACGTTTTTGGAAAAATAATATTACTAGCTATACGTTTAAAAAAAAAAATAAAAAAATAAAAATATTACCAGCTATATGTCTTTTAACAAAATCTTATTCAATGGAACTGTAACTGGGGTCAAAACACTGTGAAAGGATGATGTTTGTTTTTTGTGGGTTTTTGAAAAAAAAAATAATGTTGCCAGCTATACATTTTTTTAAAAAATTAATAATGTTGCCAGCTATACGTTTTTGAAAAAAAAATGTTGCCAGCTATACGTTTTTGAAAGAAATAATGTTACAAGCTATACCAAAATCATTTTCGGCATAAAGTGACCACTAAGGTTGGAATGCCATTAAACAAACAAACTAACAAGCATAGAAAGCAAAAAGGCAAGAATCTCTCCCCATAGATTGAATAAAGGGTTTGGTTCAAAATTCCAAAGAGTGTACAAAGGCTGATCTGAATTGTAAGACATGTAATTTATTTGTCCAGGTTCTAAGGGAATATTTTTGGCCGAGCCTACAGGCTTGGAAAACCCACAGTAAACTCGGCCTTGTGCCACATACATCCCTTGTTGGGGGCGGGGACTGTTAAATATTAAGAGTGAGAGTGAGAAGACACAAGCACGTCTGACCTTCCAATTATTAGCACTCACTACTAGATTGACCTGTGTGTATAACTGTACCGTATTTCATATTGTATTGGTTGTGTACAATAAACCTTTCTTCTATTATCCACCTGGTGTTAAGTATTTATTCCCTTAGCATGGAATATAACAATGACCACATTCAAAGACTTCCAACAGCAGCAACAATTAAAATGGATAGATCATGTGACTAGAAGAGAAAATAAGGATATAATCATGATGTTGACTTTCCACACTACCTTAAACAAATGGTTAGGAAGGAAACTTCCATCAATGCTAGAAAGAGTGATAACAGCACGTAGGCACAAGAAGTCTATTCACCTGCTTTAGGAGAAAGATTTGACAGTCTACGAGAGATGGGGTAGACGTGGGAAGAGTGTGTGAGAGAGAGAGAGCGAGAAGACACAAGCACGTCCAACCTTCCAATTATTAGCACTCACTACTAGATTGACCTGTGTGTATAACTGTACCGTATTTCATATTGTATTGGTTGTGTACAATAAACCTTTCTTCTATTATCCACCTGGTGTTAAGTATTTATTCCCTTAACATGGAAAATAAGTTTACATCAACTGTCTTTAGTTGTTTATGAACTAACACAGTAGCAATTAATGCATACTTTCATATAATTCAAATTCCTTTTTGAAAATATCAACAATATTTACACCATTACACACATAAATAGTTATATGTAAACACACAGTTCAACAATATTTAAACATCACATTTGAGCAAATACATATCAACAGTATTTGAGCAGTTTCTCTGCTTGTTATCAAAACAAACTTCTGACTGCATTGTTTCCAACTTACCTACAGTTTTATTGGCAATTTTTGCTAATTTTTTTACCAAAGTATACATTTACACTATATGGTAGCAATTTGTAAAATTTCTACAATGTAAACTTTTCTGTCTGATCACCAAACACTACGCTAGAGTTTCCTTAATAAACCAACTGTAAATGATTCAATATCCTCACACCCCCACAGGAACTGATATTGCATACTTGGTAAAGAACCACTGAGTTATAAATTGATATCTAGAAAATGTCCCTTCATTTATCAGTGATTTCTCATCTGTTTTTCTTATCCTGGGTAGGAAAGAATCCTCTGAAAATCATGAACATCTTTTTACAAAACCTGTAAAAAAAAAAATTCTTATATAAAATGTGCAATATTTCTAAAGTCTAGACTGGTAGAGTCAAGTAATGTCACTCACCTAAACAACATTACTTGATTCTACAAAATAAACTCTCATACCTAGCATCCATACATACACTGAGCCATCTCATCCTCATTCCAGTCAAATTCCATTGGTGATGATAAAGTTCTTCTCATAAAGCTTCTTCCACAGAAATGTTGCATTGTGGAACAAACTCCCAAGAAGATATTTCTTTGATCATTACAATCTTAACCTCTTCAAGTCTCAGGATAACCATTATGTATCCTACCTATTTTCATAATACACACTTCTTACCCCCTCTGTGTATACGCGCTTACAACATCTCAATTTAGTAATTCTCTACCTTAATTTTTGGGACTTGTATTAGGGGTAAAACAAAAAAATAAATAGAAATAAAGCTAATGCTACCTTTCCAGCTCTTGAATTTACAAAAGACAAGAGAATGTGAAAAGTATTGCCTGTCATCATTTCAAAAATTAAAGTTTGACACTTTAGACTGAGAAGTAACCCTTAGGTCAGTATAAAAGATTATTTCTTTTACATCCATAAAAGGTCAATTATTCTGATTACATTAATGTCATCATTCTTTTGTTTGTTAAATCATTCCACCCCATGGAAGGTAATCAAGCTACTAAGATGCAAGGGATTACAGAGTGCTAGCATGTTAGAGAATATGAGAGAAAAAAAAACACTATTAAGGAGAGAGAACAATAAACTGGCAGGAATTAAGAACACAGATGATAACAATTGACATTGCATTTAAATTTTTGAAGCTCAAAGGCAATAAAACCACTTGGACACAAGGGGCAACTGAGTATTAGAGAATATGAGAAAAACTACTATTAAAGAGAGAAGACAATAAAAGAACAAGAATTAAGAACACAGATGATAATGATTGACATTGCATTTAAATTTTTGAAGATCAAAATTTACTGGGAAGCAAGAAGCTGGAAGAGAGTTACACAAGCAAGAAGTGTGAGAGAAGAAACTGATAGCATAGAACTTATGGTTACACTTAATATACTGGAAAGCATGGAGCCAGAATAGAGTTCCATAAGTGAAAAGTGTGAGAAAAATAACTATTAGCATAGAAATTATGATTACATCTAGCCAATGTGACTGTGATCTGATGAGACCTTGCTGCCAATCTAGTACTGCACTTAAATTCATAAAGTCTTGGTACCATGGTGAAGAGTTCATTTGAACAATTACCATGAAATATCTATAGAAAAGACACAGGGAACCTATGTTATGGTGGTGTGTAAGTGACTGAAACTGAGATGCCAGGTCAGGACAAATAACATTACAGATTCTTCTTTGAAATTTATCAAGAATCTCTAAATATATAACAGGAGCACCAGGCCAGATGTGGCAGCAATATTCTATATTTTTAATTCTTTATTATTATTTAATAAACTTTCATTGAATTTCATTGTCATTAAATAATAGTCTAGCAGATTATTATTTTTTGGAGAATTTTATTTCTCTTCTGACTTCCTCATTTTGACCTTTGAGGTCAGATACAGGAAAACAAAGGAAGTCGTTTTTGATTGGCTAAAACTAGCATGGTAATGTTAGAGATAGAAAGGGATTTCAGTGAGTTAAGTTTTACATGTTGAAGAATGTAGACATGTTATATCATGTCTGGAAACTGCTTCCCAGTGGGGTGGAATAGTGACCCCAATGGCTAGTTAGAAGATATGATGTGGTGAATAAAAATAGTTAAGATTTAAAATTCCCTTTGGTTGATGTCTCTTTTATCTTCAAACAAATCAACTGGCAATCAGCAGTTGAGAAAGAAGAAAACTGAGTGAATGAAGATCGTTGTCGCCAAGACTAAAGTGGGGCTATACTACATTGCTACTTTTATCATTTTTAATTAGCAATTAAAATACTTCTTTTTCACCCAACCAAAAAGGATCTATATAATTTTCCTGCCTGAACAGGGTTTGATGTTTTCTTGTTTAAACAGGTTTAATATATTGTTGCAGCTCAAAAAGGATTAATATATTTTTCTCTTCCAAAAATGTTTAATATTTTTCCACTGCCCAAAATGGTTTAATATATTTTCTCCCCTGCCTAAAACAGGGTTAATATATTTCTCCTCCACCCCCCTAAAACTGGGTTAATATACCCTCCATCCAAAACAAGGTCAATATATCTGCCCCCATTCAAAACTGGATCAATATATCCCCCTACAACCAAGAAGGGTTATTTTCTCATCCAAAAAAGGTTAATATAATTCTCCCAGCCAAACAGGGTTAATATATTTTCTTTATCCAAAAAAAGGGGTTAATATTTTGCTCAGCCTATAAAAAAAGTCTTGTTCCACTGTTTCTCCCAGATCAAAATTTTGGATCAGGGCCAAGAAAAGCAAATACTGGGCAAGGTAGATATAATGTCTGATTACAGCTTCAAAACATTTTTGGAAAAAGAATTGTCAGGATTGCTTTTAGCTTCTTCTGCTGCAATAAATACAGTTAATTATTTCCATGTGGGCTATTGTTTCTACTGAGTCTAATTATGCACTTTCCTGGCTGAGGGACAAGCAATAACTGAGTTGTACTAAAATAATATGATCTGGACAAAATATCCCTGAAGAAGGGTAATGGAACAAGAACAATCCACCTCTTTAAATAAAAGGTTCACTTCAAAGTTCTTGTAGGTTACCCAGATCAACATTTACCTGATGAAGCTCAGAAGGAGTAATAGTTGAAATGTTCTGTAACTACAAGAGTGAACAATAATAACGTCTCATCTAAGAAATTCAAATAGAAATGTAATTTGAATATAAGTAAGCAATTTACTTTTCTTATTGTGACTAACATGCTTTTTTCTTCTCTCTCTCTCTTAACAGGGACGACAGATCTAAAAAATTATTTCCAGTCACCAACCATCACAAAATTTATTGACCTTCTTGAACAGAGTCCTACACTTGTTGACCTCCTACTAAGTACTTTTTGGCAGATGATTCAGCAACCCCAAAAGGTAAATGAGTTACAATGTCAGTGGGAATGACTGCTAAAGCATTCCTTCCCTGAATTTATAGACAAATCCTACAGATGCATGCTGGGATTTCTTCCTAAGCAATAAAAAAAAGGAGCAGTTCTCTGTCTTGTCCACACATTTTTGTTCTTTCTTGCTTTGAAGTCAAGAGACTATAATCACTTGAATGTATCCCTTTTACCTTATTCCTACTTTGTGAACATTTTGCTTTAATGCAGTCACTGTGGGAGAAAGTGAATATTCTTCCATTTGTATTTTCCCTATTATGGGCATTATTATATCCGTGATATAATGACACCTTATTCCACAGATGGAATGGAATAGCTAAAAAGAAAGAAATGACAAACCTGCTTTGTTCTCAGAAAGTTTTATACTGCTAAGTCATACTCAAAATTATATGTAAATATTTTCATTTGTCCCATACCGAGAAATTATAGTACATGTTGATACAATAAGCAGTGTGAAAAGGAATAAAAAAAGATAGGATCTTACTTTCTAATAATTCCCAACAGGAATTGTGTCTGCCTGAGATTCTTCTGTGTTTCTGGAGATTCCAGATTCAAGTGGGCTGGATTCATCTGCTATACCACTTGTAAGGACATGTAAGCTGCTGGAGAAGGCAGATTTAGCCTCTCTGGAAGTTGAGGGACATGGGCTAAAAAAAAAAAACAATTGCTCGGCTTGACTCCTGGAAACTGAATGAAGAATCTATTAAGTAACACATGTAACTTCATCTTTACCAATGAGAGATAATCACTTTTTTTATCGCATTATATATATATATATATATATATGTATATATATATATATATTATTTTGCCTTGTTTTTTCTTCTTCCTCTTCTTGCGTATTGATAATTTTGACAATTCTGTTTAATCTGAATTTCTTCCTAATAATTAAAAAAGGAACAGTTCTCTATCTTATATGCACATTTTTTTTGTTCTTCCTTGTGTTGAAATCAGGAGGCTATTTGACTGTATCCCTTTTGCATGTGAACATATTCTTCCATCATGAAATTTTTGCTTTATTATTATATAGTTGCTTTATTTTTTATTTGCTTTATAGACACTCTCATGCAAATTAATTGAAACAAAATGAATAATTCTGTTATTATTTGCTTTTTTTTTTTGCATTTTTCCAATGAAACATGACCCAATGCATATGTTAGTACTTTGTATGTCCATTCCATGAAGTCATTCCTTGCAGATTGACAACAGATTCTTGATTGGATTTAAATCAGGAGAGTTTCCAAGCCAGTCAATAGTACTTTGATTTGCTCACTGGTAAGGCTTGCCAGAGTGTTCATGCGGCATTACAGTTTTCATACAATTCTTGGAGTAATGTCCATAGCAGACAATGGCCATAGGACAACTAATTGACCGTCGAGAGAGAAACCGCAAACGTTTTTGGTTGTAATGTGGAGTTTTTAAGGCATAATATTTTTTTTTAAATTCACATTACAACCAAAAGCATTTGCGGTTTCTCTCTTTTTAATATACACACTTTTCTCTCATTGGAACTACTATAAACTCTTCTTTTATATATATATATATATATATATATATATATATATATATATGAGGTCTGATTAAAATGTATTCAGACTGGTGCTATAAAAAGGAAATTACAGCATGTATCAATTTGACATTTAATATCCTTCGAGGTAGTCTCCTTGAAAGGCATGCATTTCCATTGATGAAAGCATTCCTGGAACTCCCTTTCTGGGATAGCAAGTAGTAGCCTTGTCACAATCTCTTCAGCCTCTTGAAATCTTGTTAAAGTTTGATTTTATTTTTGGAGTGGAAAAGTGGCAAGGAGCCAAATCTGAGGAATATTGTGGTTGCCAGACCTAGGGAAGGGTGTACTTGACTGAAAACTGCTGCACAAGCCATGGTCACTGATGGAAACTCTGTGTTGTAATGATACAACCACACTCTACACACTTTCCTTCCAAGCACGACTATAAACAACAAAAGGGAGTGAGAATGTTATATCTTAGTGTTTTTGCACAACAGAGTTCAAGCTCAATATGTGCTGAAGGGCTTAATTCTGTGTACTTTAATTCTATTATCACAAGACTTTTGGACCACCCTGTATAACAAACAACATACGATATATGGCACTTACCATTGGATCAGTATAACTCAGCTGACATTTAAAATTTGTCAATTCTACTGATAAACACATTAAAGTCAACATCAAGCCGTATGAAATATTAACACCAGGGATTACACATCATACCAGGTAGTTTTTTTGACAATACTGCTATGGTGTACAGTAATCATTGGGAGTATTTTTCCATTTACTACTCAATGATAAAGTTTTGTATTCTATACTTGCCATGACCATTAATTTTGGAAATATTTTTTTAGACTTGAAAACTGCATTTGTACACTGGAATTTATGGTATATAGTTATAAAATGTCTAATATTTAAAGCCATAATGAAACCTTGTACCTGCCTCGGGTATAACAATAAACTATATCTGTGTCCTGGGTAAGACGATAAACTACGTCCAACAGCAAGGCCTCTGATCAGGAGGTTTTGACGAGCATGGAACCACCTCTTAATTGCTGGTGTTCCCAGGTCCACCCTGACACAGAGTGGTAGCACCTGTTAGGGTCCCAGCAATGGGCAAATAGTTAACACCCCCTACACACACCAAACTGGGGTCAAAACACTATGAAAGTGAAAAATGTGTTTTGATACCAGCAATACATTTTTGCAAAAATATTATCAGCAATGAATTTTTGAAGGAAAAATTATTACCAGCAATACATTTTTGAAAGAAGAAATATTACCAGCAATACATTTTTGAGAAAAAAGAAAAATATTACAAGCAATACATTTTGGAAAAAAAAAATTGCCAGCAATACATTTTGTGGAAAAAATATTACCAGCACTAAAAATCTTGTTGGCATTAAATAACCCATTGAGGTTGATATGCCATAAAACAAGACAAGCCAAACCAAACCAAACCAAAACATTGTACTAGCTGACTGATTATTGGTGTTCTTTGGATTATCATCAACTATTTTTTGATTTCAAAACCATCAGAAATCTCTAAAATAGAACCTCTATATTTGTTTTTTTTTTTTGCTTTCAGATTTCATTATGGTTCCAGGACAGTATTTGGTTGGAAATGTGCTCTAATATTACAGTGTTTCAGGAAATATTTGTACCAAAGTTGCTTTATCCTTCTAACAATATGACCCATGTACAGGCGATGCTGTGTAATGATGTCCTGCAGCATTTGAATATTACGTCTCTGATCCCAGAATTACTTTCGTCAATTCATGGATTGCCTCAGCTACTTCAAGAAGTAAGTATTTATAAAAGAATATTGGCAATAAAGCCACTAAAATACAAAGGGTTTCTGTGAGGAGATTGTCCAGCATTCACTGCCATATAGGAGGACTGATATTACATAACAGTTCAGTATGCATTTCTTTACTTTTGTTACTTCAAGCCTCTTCTTCATCTATGAGAAGATTGTCCAGTATTCACTGCCGTATAGAAGGACTGATATTAAATAAAAGTTCAGTACTCTTTTCTTTGTTTCTCTTGCTTCAAGTCTCTTCTTCATCTGTGAGGAGATTGTTTCTAATTAAATTTTCTTAATACTTTGCTCAACTTCTGTAGAACTTCATTTCTTTTACATCTTCTTCAGCTGTGAAATTTTGAAACATGTTTTGCCTTATCATTCCAGTTAAATCAACTGAATCAACAAGGGCTGTCTTCTGTTGCCATGAATGTCAATTACACTTCTTTAGTTGCAACGATTGAAAGGTTCCAGAAATTGTCAGTTGCTTATATGGCCAAGTTTCAGCCAAAAGGTTGGCTGGATATGATGTCATACTTGAGAACAGTAAAATTTTTACAAGCAAGATGGTCATCATTTTTGACAGATTTTGATATTAATAGGTGCGTTGTTTATACTTGCTTTTGTTTTTATTTTTTATATAAAAAAATGAAATATATAGAAAAAAATACATACGAATTTTGGTAAATTTA